>REGM01000030.1:1168112-1289007 GCA_004194415.1 Aurelia aurita
TCTTGAGTAGCCCTGTTGTTTTTAACACAAAGACATTTCGATAGCTAGGGGAACAAGCATCGTTTTGATATCAAGAAAACACAGGGTGTCCATTTAGTACCTGTCTGACAAAGTAGACGCGCACAGGGAAACAAACAGAGAGCTTGAGCCAAATTCACGCACGGAATGCAACAAGTCTTTTGAGCATAGCAGTGATGTAGGAGTGATCTTGATGCTAGGCCCACATGATAGAACCTTCAATATACGCTATGTCTTTGCGGAATTCAGACTCCTATTACTCAACAAAATGCAAGATATCTCATTGTGCAACAGCAAGATAGGACAACTTCTAAGCATGGGATACCTGTTGCAAACTTTCTTGTAGTGCGCATGCATCGATGAAATAAAGTTATCTCGAATCTCTATTAATGTCTAGGAAGCTCCGACGCATGCTCGCCTTCGCCATAAAAATGTCCTCCGACCTCGCTTTGAAGTTTTCTCAGCGCGAATTCAAGCGATGATAAATTCTCAGAGAAAAGAACAACGATCAAAGCAAATATTTTTTAGGCAAAACAAAACAAAAAGTTACTTAACATATCAAAAGATTAATGATAAACAGGATTACAAAATCTTTATCCCAAACATGACAAAATACGCACATTGAAAATGCTCAAATGGCGGATAAGAAGGCTTTTAGACCAACAAACGCTACTTGTTGAGAAAGACGTTAATAATGCGAAGGACAACGTACGATAGAAAGAGAGAGTCGAGCGTTTTAACCATATAAGTTTTAACAATGGAGCAATGCAGACACTTATATTTTAAATGAAAAGTTCATTCAATACTAGTATAAAAGTTCAACCTCGATTCCAGGGCTATCAGTGTCTTCGGCCTCCCTTCAGCGCACATGATTGCGTGACCTGCCGCCCATTGTTACCTTTGGGTTCGAGGTTGATAAAAGTATATTTAGCTCACTACGCTCACAGCGCTCCTCCGGAGCGTAGATCACTGCGCCCGCAGTTAAGGTAGTAGTCTCGAATAAAATAAAGGCGGTAGTATTGAATAAACATTTGATTCAAAATAAAGGTATCCGTATTGTTCCATGTTTTAACTTCACATTTGAAGCAGCTCACGTGCCGTTGCAGCGAACAATTCTTCTCAAAGACATTAAATTATGCTCGCTTTTTGTTTCACTTCCAAACTTAAAAAAAATGATATGATGGTGATTTTAAAATTGACTACAGCCTCTTAAGAGCCAGGCACAGGGAACAAAGAGTACTATGGTCTTCAATCGAGACTGGGTTCCAGTTTCTTAACGCTACATTCCATTCTGGTTGATTTCTAACATAGAATACCACTTCACATGTGCAGAACGAGTCGAGCATTGACAAATATGCGTTACAGAACTGTCCACTATATCAGAACACGAGGATGCGAAGCCAGGCTGCAAGGAACCACTTTTTGGAATGGCATGCTCTGCTGCTGAAAACAACTTGATTCTTCCACATAGAAAATGGTGCTTAAGTGTCCTTTTCAGCTTTCTCTTTCATACGGGAAGAATCCTCATAAATTGACTGGGTAACGATCACTTCCTAGTGTAAAAATGGGGAGGAATACGGGGACATGACCCGAAAATATTTCGGCCTAAACATGTGCAGATCTGCTTTCGATTCAAACAAAATGCCTGTTCCTTCAAGGCATGGCACTCAAGACAGCTGCAACATCGTAAACACATTTCCACCACTCCTAGTCCTCATAAACTACATAGTTAGCATGGCAACTGCAAAACAACATCCTATATAAGTGACAAGCTAAATCTGTTGAGGACTGGAGAAAATTATCGAATAATAAGTGGACGCTATGTGGGCGCTTATGACGTCACTGGAAGAAAAATTGCAAGAGAAACAGTGGCTACCGGCCTAGAGAGTGTCAAGGCTCTGCGCAGGCTATTCTAAGTCTTTGTTATGGAGATCAAAGTATCAAGCAAGTCATATGTGTGTTAACTGTTGCAATGAATCTTGAAAATGTATTAAAACTGGCATTACGAGGCGCACACTTTCAAGTCCGGTACCCAGGAAACCAAGTTTACCAAGGGCCATTGGTTTTACTTGGAGCTGCTCACATCATAGACAGGCTTTTTTGAAATAATACGAAGAAGGAAGATTAACGCAGGATTCAAGTTAGCATTTTAAGTCTCATGGGTAGCTAGACGCCACAGCACAGGTGTCCTTACATCGCCTTCATGCTAAGAACGATGCTCCTTCTTAAAATGCTATCCTTTTCAATTTTCTAACCTGTAACAATCGCATGTTGAACTCAAAGAGTAGCCTAACTGCTTGTCAGCCGCCATCTTGAAAGTTCTGTTATTGAAATGACTTCTAAGGAGGAGGAACCGAAAGAGAGAGTGGAAAGAACATGAAAGACGATGTAAACAACCTCCCCCAACAGCCTACACAATACGCGGTTGCGGAGCATGTAGTAAGGACGTCCTCCTACAGAATGGTGATAGCTGCAGAACGACTCGTCATTTGAACAGCTTTTAGTTAGGGATGGAAGCATTACAGTCCACCAAAAAGAACCTACAAAGTCTTATGAATGAAATTTATAAGACCATGAACCATCTAAAAATCCCTCATATATTTGGGAATTCTTTGTCAAAAAGGATACACCTTACCATCTCCGCACCAAAGAGCTATACAGGCTTCCATCAGCAAAGTAACATCGATATGAACTAAATTCTCTTTCGTTGATGAGCTATGAAACTAAATAAACACCTGGACGTTTTCGTCTTCCCTCCCTCTTTCTCTCTCTTTCGCTTCCTCCTCCGTAGGAGTCATTTTAATAACAGACTTGGTGGTTGACAAGCAGTTAGGCTGCGCTGTGAGCTCGACATGCGATTGTTGCAAGATAGGTGGGGTGAGTGGCCGAGCGGCTTATACAGTTTCATCAGGTGACTGAAGTTAAGCTCGGTCAAGTGAGGTCAAACTCGGGATGGGTGACCTCGGAGGCCTGACCCGGGGACTGACCTCGCAACTCACTTCGCCGTCCTTTGGAAGGGACGTTAAACTAGGGGTCTCATGCCTGGATGCGGCATGCATAGTGGGCCTAAATTAGCTTTAATAGCTAGAAAATCCTGACAGCCCACTCAAAACAAATAACTGACTGACTGACGATATGGAATAGAAGACACCATTATACAGAAGGAACATCAATGTTGGCATGAAGGCAATATAAGTACACCTGCGGCGTCTAAATACCCATAATCTCAAGTTAAAACTAATTTCAAGCTGAAGGTCGACTGCAAATGGGCAGTTATTGACACTCTAGATAAGGTGGGTGGCCTTAAAATCTGGTAACTAAATTATTTCGGAAATAAGCGATTGGCTTAGACTATCTTAAGTAAAGGGCAAAGAGATTATATCTTTAGCTGAAATTTCTAATTACAAATGTAACAGAAGTGTTCCCAATTTGATTTCTGCTTTATGTTGCGGTTTTTATTGGCTACTTGTGTTTCTCCTCAAAAGCTAATTGAACTATTCTATAATACGTTTCAACGGGGGTAAACTACCGTACTCAACTCATCGCTTGGGGCAGTCTAGAAATTTCTTTACAAGGACCATTTTACAGAGCGTCCTAAAAAAGTATGCAACGTTCAGCCAGAGGTAGTAATTAGGTGCCCAAATAAACGCCGCTGAAGTGTACCTAACGTTATTCTGCATACTCCAACTTAACGTTCGGTAAAATTCAAATTTCCAATTTCAAATCGCTTGCAATGCCTGTCTATTTGAAGTTTACTTGCAGATCAAACACTCAACCTCGGTTCACACGTGGGTAAAAACGCGTTAGAATTGGATCGGCATTTTCTAACCTCGTTTTAAATGCATTTCTAGTGAGTTATCGCTTCCAGGTGGAATCAAAAGTTTTGATTTCATCCAATTGATGTCGAAGGCGCTGACTCGAAATTGAGGCAAAATATTTCCCACGCGTTTTTCCGTCGCATTCTAAATGAAATTCTAATGCGAATTTACCAAAGTGTGAACCAATCTTTACCTTCCTTGTAAATTAAGCACGAGCAAGCAAAAACAACCATCAAGGATGAAACCATTCATTACTGGAAAGCAGTTTTTTATTCCAGATCGAGATAAGCATTGTCTCGGTTTCATATCAAATTTTCTTCTCAATCGACCTTCTACTGTATCTTCATTCCAGATTTCTACAGACATTCAGTATCCTATTTACCATATGCCAAATAAAGCTAATTTTCTATCTGATAGTGAAGGATGACAGAAACCTCAAATATGTAGCAATCTTCCAGATGCACTCTCAAGCAGATAACATTCAACAGTGGGATAAACATGATGTGAAGGAGAGGATGATAATGGACTGGCTCTTGATTTTTCACCGGCCATTGATGCTGTAACAGGCCCTAATGGGAGTAGCTTAGTGGACGGGGTCTTCTAGACTTACGACAAGAGTCTTTCTTTTCGCTAAACAACTATAACAACAACCACTCGTCACTGCTCAACAACGACTCATGCACAAACTCTTCAAAAACCAGGACAACCGATCTTGCATTATGAAAGCATTGCTAAGAATTCGAAGCAAAGCTTCTTCCACGCACCAGTTGCGGAGCAAACAATAAAGTCTTGAAACCCTGAGACAAAAAACTCACCACTTTTATAGTCCTACGTATCTCAAGGATCCTAGGATCCCACGGTCTATGTTTTACGGTTTATGTCTGTGAAGCTCTGAAGATTACTGCAGTCCGTGATTTAATACTTTCAATCGAAGGAAAGTGCAATGAATGTAATTCATCCATTGATTGAAGCATTTGGTAGCCGCATGATAGGGCTCCGGTTGGATCATCAAATCGCAAGACAAAGGAAAAGTAAGCTACAAGTAATTGCCATGTTTGATAGTAATTCATCAATTAGCACCACACTGTGATATGTGATTAGACGCCAGTAAATGGCTTACATAACCCTTGATCCAATAAGCCTTGTTTTGGAATCAAGAAGCCTGCCAAAAACATATAGTTATGCCGCCATTTCGATTGTAGTGTGGTTAGGGTTTCTACGACTGACGTTCGCAGCTCACCTAACGGGTGTCCCAATAAAGTAAAAACGTTTTAAAAATCACAAAAAATTCGATTACAAGATCAATCCATAATTTTTCCCATTTAGCTAATAGATGAAGGATCAAATCATGTTTACATCCAAGAATTTTTTTTCAATAGTTCCTGGCAGTTGTGGCTGTTTTGAGAGCAACCTGGTTTTGAAGCATGCTGCAAAATGTGCTAACGAGTACCAGATAGATTTCTTTGTCTACACTAAACAACTTTCTTGGTCTCAAATGTTGGAAAAGAATGCACACTGGTATGATAGACTTAAATGTTATGAACAAAATCGCAAAATAATTCTGTTTGTCAAGAATTATAAGTCCCTTTAAAAGAATATGTTTCAAAATATGCTTTTTCAAGATGTTATTACACAGGGAAACCAGGAAATAATTGTTGCTAAAAATAAAATTTGTAAAAAAAAATTTTCTTTCTTTGTCCCCTGTACGCTTAGTCATTTTTGTACCTTAGTCCCCTTTGCTCCGCGAAAGAGCGAGAGAAAGAAAAGGAAGAATAGGGACGAAACTCTGCAAAAGCTTTGAGAGTCTTTTCTTTCCTTTCTCTCTCTCTTCCCTCCTCCGCAGTCTATCGATACGCAGTCTTTCGCGGAGCACAAAAATGACTATGCGCACAGGGGACAAAGAAAGACATTTTTTTTACAAAATTTATTTTTAGCAACAATTATTTCCTGGTTTCCCTGTGGTTATTAGTCTACCCACGAGCTGTAGGAAACATTCAGATTTGTCTTTGGAAAATGCTGTAGTCATAGGTTGCGGCTTTTAAGATTAAATTCGCCGCGATGCTTTCACAGCGGCTTCCTGTTATTTAGTAGCCACTCGACGGTTGACCCAGCAGACGCCAATCTGCCCATCGGAATGGGACTTTCCGTTTGAATGGCATAATGGCTCTACGAGACGTCAATCTGCCACGCACAGCGTCTGCTGGGTCAACCGTCGAGTGGCTACTAAACAACAGGAAGCCGCTGTGAAAACATCACGGCTAATTTAATCTTAAAAGCCGCAACCTATGACCACAACATTTTCCAAAGACAAATCCGAAGGTTTCCTACAGCCCGTGGTTTATCCTTTAAGTAACGAGAACAAAGTTTTATTGCTTTTAAAGGTAATTTTATCATTGCTAAAATAAAGCAAAAATAAATTTTAACGATAGGAGTAATAATAGAATTTGAATGATTTTCCAAAAATATCTACATTTTTTGGGAGACCCGGTAGAACTGATCCACGAATATGATGTGGCATTACTCGGCAGCACCTTAAATTTTCATTCATTCGTGTAAACAAGAGATTTTAGAGCCGGTGCAGAAATTAATAATTCCATCAAACTAAAAGAGAACTAACACAGAAGAAAAATAAGTGCACTGTTTCTTCCATTCATTGACAGAAAACCATCCTTAATTTTAGGCACCAGAGGGCAACTCTGACAATCAACAGTTTCTTTGTCAGAAAATGAACGAAAGAACAGCTACCTTGAACCTACTCGGGTGGGAGCCTCCTTTGGACTGGTTTAATTTTGGTTTGACATCTTTAGGTTAGAGTTCGCCTTTGTTATAGCACCTTCTTGGTTACATTGAAACGACTATTTGTAAATTGGTATCTTTATAACACTTGTTTCATTTATTAGGGACTATCAATTGCTCTGTGGCAATGAAGATGTCATGTCGGATTCATACTTTTCTTACATTCGACGATAAGAATGACTTTCACAGTCGATTAGTGAAGTATTGTAAGTTGGAAAATTTTGTTTCAAAGTGAATGATCTGATATAAAATATGAGATCTCATAGATCTATAAATAACCTATTGCGTTTAAAGGCTCTTGTTCAACCAGTAGCCTTTGCGCGTAGATTTCTATTGAGGCAGCCATTTTCGAAGACCATAAAAATGTTCATTTTCACAAAACAGAGCACGCAAAGGACCATGGTTGGATAAGAGCCTTTAATGATCGCAAATCGTGAACTAAACAAACAAAGCCAGAGGAACAATGGCGTGTGTCAGTTTTTCTTTGTCCTATTTATCGACAACACCATCTAGCTCAGGTCATTCACTTTAAGTCATGTAAGTAGGAAGTTTTGAAAACGTCTACCATGACAGCCTCCGCAATGGATACAATTTTTGCAAGCAACGGATAAGGTTTTCTCGCGAGAATAACAAGAAACTGACACACAATTGCATCGCCGAGATATTTAACTGGAGTTTAAGTTAAATGCAAAAACTTCGCTAATAAAGTTGGATTTTAAATCGTCTAAAAACACACAAGTGAATCAACTTCTAGCGTATCAATTACAACAGGCAGCGCAAAGTTCTGAGCTATGAACACATTTTAGAAGAGCGTTTGGTAAAAAGAGATAACTTACCGGCTTTTGCTTTGCTTTTGGTACCGCAGCCAATATAACAGGGCTGGCTGGAACAGATGATGTTGATGAAAATGACTTCTGCGAATCAGTCCGGTGATGTGAAAATACCGGTTGGTCAAAAGGAGAAGCAGCCGGGCTTAAAACCGGGCTTAATAGACTTCCACTGGATTCTGTACTTGGTGTCCGGTCTTTTACCACTCCTTTAGCTTCAACTGGAACCTCTTGAGAACTAATGGACCTCTTTGGTTTCGGTGAGGGCGTTATTATATTCCTACTTGCAAGGTTAGGTTCACTGTTACTAGTCCATTGTGATTCAATGATATCGCTAACAACGGCCGGGGCGAGATTCGGTTGGTCGTTGGTCAATACGCTAGTGGGCATCGGATCACTTCGAGATCGGGCAGTGTCTGTAGTTTTCCCATTAGAGAACATGTCCAACACACGATTTTGTTTGAAAGTGTCATTGTCTGAGTAATCAATGAATGTAGGACTCTCGGCAAGCATCATGTCATCCAAGCTGCTCAGCTGATTTGGAGTTGAAGATAAAGATCCACTAAAGTAACCGGTTTCTGCTTTCTCGGACCTGTCGGTCCTTGGGCTTTCAGGACCTTCAACTGACTCCAAATCTCCAGCGGCAACAACAGTCTGAAATAGCGATGAAATCCTCAGTGAATACATGATTTTAGAGAGAGGAGGGCAAATGAGGTCGTTACGTATCTTAATTAGGAAATTAACGCTGCAAGAGATTACCGTAAATCTTGGAAATTTCACAAGAAAAACTTGCATGCCTTGGCTGGAACAATTTCAAGAAAGAGATACAATGGGAAAAAAGAACCGATGGCCTAAAATATGGCAGCTACGTTGTCCTATGACCTGTGCGTTTCATAAAAAAGAGAGACATTTCTTTCAAACGGAGGACTCCAAGTTCACACCTGCTTAGCACAGCTCCTGAATTTGCTGCAAAATGTCTCCAAATTCCTCGTTTACTTATCGAAGTTTTCTTCAAAATAAAAAAACCAAAAAAAAACTGCGTTAAATCAAGACATTCAACCGTTGCTTTCTCAAGCAAATCGGCATTTCAACAAAATTTCGAGTTTCTATCAGGTCAATTTTTTATGAGACTTGAAGTCTCAGCGCTGCTTCCTACGCTTTCGTGTGGAGATTCGAAAAAAATTTTATCAACTCATATCTTTGATTGTTACATACGCAGAGGACAAAATGACGAAAATTTCCCCTAGTCAAAGGCGGCTGAAATGAGGTCTTCGCTGAATAATTAAGAGTTTAAGAAACCACGACGGCAACGGCAGCCAGAACGTCATCTTGTATCTTGCAAACCAAGTTTCCTTTGCGCTACCTTCTACATTAAAAGACCATGACGAAACAACCTTATTCAGTTGAATGCCTGAGAACCAGCTTTTCCTCTGGAAGTTAATATCTAAAATGAGTGGGTTTTGGTTTTACTTCGGAGGCCTAGATCTGAAATATAGAACGACAGAAGTGAGATCTTCAAGTTGTGCTATTGAAAGGACAACGTCATAGTAGGGACCTCAAGAAAAGCAAATTCGCAAGAAACATAAGGAATCTATTAAAGCTGATATTCAGCCATATTGCGCTGCAGTTGCCATCTTGCCTTGTAAACTCCCTAATCTTGGCTTGTAACTCCCAATAGTTTTAATAAGCATGGGTCATAGGATAGCTTTGCCGCCATATTTTCAGTCGTCGTTTCAATGTTTGCCAAATTGGATCAAATCTTAAAACATACCTGCAAAATATTCGAATGTTTCTTGCTGCTCTTTTTTCCTTTGTTCTTCGGATCTTCGGTTGCAATCCTTGCATTGTTTGTATCGCTACCAGACCCATGACTTTTCTCCTCTGGGATTTCCTCCAACATCGGCGTTGCGGCGAGAATCGCTCTCGGCCTCCGTTTGATAATCTCTGATTTTTCATGCTTCTTTTCGCCAAGAGCATTGATTAGGTCTTTATCACCGATGATTGTTTCTTTGATCGCAGGACCTGAATCGTCTTTCTGTTTGCTGCTATCGAGCACATCTTTATCTAAGAGAGAAAATACAAAAAACAATCAAAGCATCTCTTTAACAGATCGAACAGGAGGCCTTTTCCACTGTCAGTGTAACTTTCATAGAAAAATTATTTGCAGTTTTGCGGTTGCAAATTTCCCGTTGCCTATGTTCCTTTTCCTCATCGCACTAAGATATTTAATAGGACAAAAATATGGAACCGGGAGCTGAGCCAAAAATTAGTTTGACGTATTCTATTTATAAGAAAAGACTGTGACAAAGCACTTAGATTTTCTTCAAAGTTTCATATTTCAATTCTAAAAGTTTTTTAAAAGTTGCCCGTATCGAAAATTGAGAAATGGTAATTTAAACTAATGATGCTATTGATCCTAATCATCGGACGAATTTTGCGTTCATTTATACAGTTACGCATAAGAAACGAGAGAAAATTACTTAGACTAAATACGTTTCTTAAAAAGTAGCTTCTAGAATAAGGATACTAATGGTTCATAAATTTTTGGTGATCTGAGAGTTTGGTATATTATAAAGATTTTCTTGAAGAAAATACGTGTTTTGAAAGTATGTGACCATTCATTTCCAAATCGTCTTTATTTGTATTGTACTTATTCTAACGGATGAGACGGAAAAATGTATCCACTGTTTGAAAAATCATACTGCAAAAAGTATGAAATCGATTAAAACAATTGCAACTCCATTGCCTGAATGAGGCTTTTAACTTAATTTTAGGATTGTTTTTGAAAATTTACAATGCATGGTGGTCTTGCTCTCTGATAACCAATTTTCCATGAAATGTAAATAATCCCTTTAATCAATAATAGGGACGAAAGTTGAATCTTTTGAAAAAGTTGAACAGCACATTTTGACTGTTTTTGAGCAATTCGAGCAAAACGATTTTTGGCTAATGACTAACTTTTGAGAGATGGAATGCATCCAAAACTATAAGAGAAGCATTAAGAATTAAGTTGAAGCCCAAGTAAGATGAAGGACTTAAAATTTTACAAATTGGCTTCACAGTCTTCGCAAAATGATTTTTCAAACAGTGTCGATGGTAGAAATTGGATTGCTCGCATGTCTGGTACATTTTTGGCTAACAAGTAACTCAACGATTTTTGGCTATAATAACTAAATATTGTGAGAAGTAAAGCATCGATAACTATCAGAATAATATCAAAAATTAAGTTGAAGGATTTAAAATTCTACGAATTGATTTCGTAGTATTTGCAATATGATTCTTCAAAAATTGTATACAACATTTACATTTGACCGGTATTTGCAAACAATTTGTTTGCAGTTGGAGTTATCGTAGCTACAAATAAACAAAGAACATAAACACATTGGCAACAGTGTTTATCACATAAAACAGTTTAGGGGCGTTTCTCTTGTAAAACTCTTTATCAAGTATTAGTCCTGACACGCGAGCAATCCAATTTCAAGCATCAACACCAGAAGCATACCTACTTGTTAACCAGATTACAGACTGGGTTATAATGAGTTTGCGGATACGCGGGCACAATTGCTCGTTTGTACTCTCTGTCAAGGCATGGTCAAGGCGAATGTGTGAATTGATTTCATAGGAAAGTGACGAGGGAATTTATCATTAGTTATTTAACAACTTTTCTGTTCAGCCCATTCCACCTTATTAATTTATCAGTGCGAACTATTTGGTTGAAATGTCACTGTCAATGCGATCCAGAAAAGTTTATGCCTCGAAGGGGCATTCACTGAGGCTCAAAAATGGGGCATTTGACAAATGAGCAGAAATCATTCTCAATCAACCAATCAATCAATCAGCAATGGAACGACGTTAAGGGTTGGATTCGGGAGAGGGCTGCAATAACAGCCAGCCGCTGCATTTACAGGATCACTTTGAGCACGGTGTATTCATGGTGTATTGCATTAAAAACGCACCCGGCACAGTATATCGTACCGGTCACAATACACTGACACAAACAAAACCAGTACATTCAAATTTTGACCAGTAAATATTCGAAGGGGGGTGTATTCCGGTATACTGTGTAGAAGACCCATCCCCATCCGCTTATGGGATTGGATGGGATTGGCATGCCCTTACAAATAGCAATAACTTCCTTTCACAACCTGGGAAATATGTTAGTCGCTGCATTGAAACGTTCACTCAGCAAAAGCATGCAGTAATTAAAAGAAACGATCCCTTCTGCGCTAGAACTCCAGTATTCGGTATTTTTCTGAGATATGTACTGTACATTTATGAAGCGAAAAATATTTTCTACATTCTTAGGGTACATGGTGGACAACAAAACTTCCTAAATTACCTATCATGCAACCCTTTAGCAATAAGTTCAGTCAGTAATGCCTATCATGCAACCCTTTTTAGCAATGAGTTCAGTCAGTAATGGCACTAGAGTAGCAAGGCTAGGCTAGAGAAGACTATGGGAAGAAACTTGTTCCAGAGTTGTCCATCTTCAAAATATTTGCAACTTAACAAAGGTTGACATCTGTGATAGTACCTGAGCTACTGTAGCTCGATAGTAGTTGTCCCAATGAAGTGGAAGATAAAATGGTAGTGAAAACAAAACTTTAAAGAGAGCATTAACTCCTGAAAGCAAATTTTTGCGGACAGATTCTACGAGTGCAAATGGATTACATAAAAGCTCGTTCTCTGCGCTGCAGACAAGGGGGCAACTGAAAAATGAAGGGGGCATGTAGCTCCTTTACTCCAAATGATGCCACACCAGATTACAATGGTTTGCAAAGCTGTAAATAAACTAAAACAACATAGGATTGACCAAACTAAATCCTTGTAGTAGACGGGGGGCATGAAAGCAAATTATATGCTCCTAATCGAATATCGAATGGAAAGTCTATAGCTGAAGCAAATTAAGCCCCGTGAATTATCCCCAATCTCTCAAATGTCGTGTTATCCAATTTTGGCCACTGTGACTTTGTATAAATAAAAGAGAGGGCAAAGCCAATTAAACTTGAAAATAAGTTTGTAGACGACAAAGATTAAAAGTCTCATCAGCTCATATTACTTGTGGATTCTTAAGATGTTCAAGCCTCTACCTTTCTATGGTTGATGACATCATAAGCTGGATAGAAAATACCAGCTGACCTCTAAACCTGAGAGAATATCTAAAATTGCAAACTGTGGGATCAAACAAAGAGCCAAACACATAGGGACTGAGTGTTATTAAAAATGTCCCAAAGGGCCACAAGTCGCTATATATTTATAGACGAGGCACATGGCATGCTTCTTCGCAGTTCGCAGAATCTCTTATTTCTCTTCAACCTAAACGGCCCTTGTTTTATCAAAAATTCTCTTGCACCCCCTGCAAACTTTAAAAATTTGGTAAATTTAGATTTCAACATTTTTGCAGGGTGTTTTTGAGGTTTTCCTACTTAAAACATTATGACCTTGGTACCAAATTACTTAGACTGAATTCGATAGGGAAGAAAAAAGAGCAAATTTCCCAAAACAGCATGTAGCTAAAAAAGGACATACAGTACTTATGGAATATCAGGAATATACACAAAACAACAGTTAACTACGAAAAGACATATTCGCAAAGATTGAGTTTTCTGGAGCATATTCCATAGTATATGCTAAGGAAATTACCAGTTCATACATTATGGCCTTCCAAAGCTGAGTCTAGGCCTTTTTAACTTACTCTTTGGCATAAAAAAATATAATAATTAGGCATTAATCTTCTTACTTAAAATCATTACACACATAAGCATCTCCAGTGCAAACAAATGCAAACGACAAGTAACATGGAAGGAACCATGAAATCAGAAGCATTCAAAATTTGTGAAATTCCAGAGAAATCACAACAAAGACAGCATTTCAATCATAATCATTGTCACAAAAAGGTAATCCTGTATTAACCAAAGAGCTACACATCTTGGTGGAGTTTCTTACACCCATGATTCAAATCTTACATTGTCCCCACTCTCACTTGAACGGAACATCTTAAGGATGAAGCACACCACAAACGTTTTTATAACTAGAAAATGTTTCATGTAAGGACTTTACAGCCCAGGGGCACTATGCATATTTTGGGTACTGGGGACGTACCATCCGGAAGGGTATCGTTTTCACGATTGGTATAAGGGGCGGTATCAATTATTGTGATGTTGGTATAAAGAACAAGTAAATAGGCCATTTTTTGAAAAATTGGTATAAAGTTGGGTACACATTTTCGAGAAATTGGTGTAGGAACAGGTATGGTTTTGAAGCTTGAGTGGCATGTCCCCAACCAAAGTCTGGTAAAGTGCCCCCCCCTGGCTTTACAGTTGCTTGTTCTTCACCTTGCCATTGCAGCTGTCAGTTCATTCAAAATACTTTCAGAATCCTTCAACTATTCCAAACACCTAATATCTCAAACTGTACAAAGGCCATCAAAATGTTCAGCACAGTTTGCTGGAGACTCTAATCCAAAGAAGATGACAGCTATAGCCCACAGCAGGAGGCAAGACAATTCATGAAATATTGATACCTCATTCAGCAAATAAATGCCTAAAAACAGGGCATTTGTATCACTTCTACAAATTAATTTTTCACACATAAGTAACATTAAAGACAAATGACGGAGATATAAGGCGACTTAAATCAGGGGCCTGGGCAATCCAAATATAGCCTATTGTATTCCATTGTATTTGATGACCTCGAGAGATTATCAAATGTACTGGACAATGAAGCCACTCAGACATCTTTTGTCCTATTTTTAAACTAGGCGCTATATATCCGTCATTTGTCTTTAATGTACAAGGAGGATAAAGAGTCTTTGGATGCAGGGAAGTTTGGAAAGGAAATCAATGATTCATGCAGTTAGCATCGTGCTTCCAACCCCGTACATGGCAGGAGTGTTTACTTGGAGAGGAACAGCACTCAGGAGAATGAGACAGCAAATTTGGAAATGAACATGGTTGGGGAAAGGGGCAATTTAAAATTAAGCACGTTAAATAGTTTGGAGTCGCACAATTGCCCCCTGCACCCTCTGCAGCTCCCATGTTTCTCCTTCCAACTTATTGAGATCATAGGGGCACAAAAGCTGGACATTCTCCTGTACATATATATATATTGCATTTTACAGAATCATGCCTGCAAGGAAGTGTAGACTAATAACTAAAAATCAGACTCATGCAAGTCTAAGGCAAGTGAGTCCCCCCTATAAGAGCCTAGTGGATTAGAACCTGCAGGCTGAAATGTTCAAATTAGATCCCCATTTTATAAGAACCCATTGTACTAGTCATCATATAAGAACCTAGGCTGACTTGAAAAATTATAGGTTCTTATACGTGGGTGTTTACTGTATTGTGAAATTTTTCCAAAATTTTGCCAACTCTGGTGCGCATGAGCCATCCTATTTTTCAACTCAAATTTGCACACCCCCACTAATGACATTGTTTTGATGGTGCACCAAAGATCTCTTTGGAAAATTGTGCACTCTGCAGTCTAGTTTTCACCCCTCCTCCTATTTTCAGCCAAGGGTTCACCAATAAGATTCCCAATACCATTTCTAGACACTTGCTTACAGTACAAGCCTTGTGCACATTAACACGATGACAATTCTCAAGAATTCTTAAGAATTTTCAAGAATTCTTCACATTTTCATAAGAATTCTTAAGTGGTATAAAATTCTGCAAAAATTTTACATAAGAACTCTTAAGAAAATAAAAATGTTCTCAAGAATTCTTAAAAATTCTCAAGAATTCTTAGGCAGGAAAACAGTGTTTGTGTCCATGGCCTGTACTGTTTATCCATCCAATTTGGACAAAATGATAAATGCATCCCCTACGTATATTGTGTCCAAAATAATTAAACAATACTAAGCAATCATAAACAAAAAAATGACACATACCCGATGATGGTGCTGCTTTATCAGGACTGACAGCTGGCTCAACAATGTCAAACGATGATTTCAACGGTCCCAGTGTTGCAGGAATTTGAGGCCTTCCTCTTTTCTTTTTCTGTTCTCCTGTTTCCTTTACTTTAGGTGTAATTTCTTCAGGATGTGACTCTCTGACTTCTGTTATTGGCAGGTTCTCGTCTGATCTGCTTTTTTCTGAAAACAAGTCCTGATTAGTTGCTGCTGCGGACCAAAACATTGATTCTGAAAACTGTGCTTGCAAATATGATGGTCTTCTTCTTGGGCTTCCATCTCTTTCATGTGATTTCTCTCCAGCTTTGGTTTCTGGTATCGAAACGTGCATACCCCTTGGACTTCTCTCTATTGATGGACTACTGGTTTCATTGGGAATGCCGCTATTCACTAAAGGAGCAGATGATGCTCTAGCAACAGGAAACTTTGAGCTTTCAACTGTACTAACTTCTTTCTCTATAACTAGCTCTTCAGCTATTTTCTCATCTGGCGAGTCCTTGAAATTATCTGGGGGTGCTATGAGTACAGGGAAAAATGGGCTTGCTAGCTTTCCTGACGAAGGGGTTGCTTTGCCACCCTCTTTACTCTTTTCAATGGGGCTAAAAACTGGTTTATCGTTTGTGCATACAACACTCTCCTTCTCTAAAAAGACAGGGCTTTCAACTACATTTGTTGGGCTACCAAAACTACTTTGAAACTTTGTGCCCAGCTGTAGTGGGCTGCTATCACCTTGTAACATACTTTGATCAACACCAATGTTCCCTGCGGACCTACTTTGGATTTTGTTGGGTGACAGGTCTTTTGGAGAAAAAGGCGATGGGCTCATAGTTAAATCCTCAATGCTACTCTGGCTATTAAACTGCGAGTCTGATAATAATTCCCTTGACTTTTTTGTAGGTAGAGTTAGTTGGAAAGGATTTTCTTTCATCTTTTTTCTACCAACATTTCTTGGTAGTGTGTAACATCGTCTTTCATAAACTGCTTGATCATCAACTGCTTGCTCCTCGTAATACTCCTCAGACTTTTCCAACCTGGCAGTGAGCTCATGTTCCCCATCAGAAAACCCTAAATTATTGTCTCTGAAACTTCTGCGACCAAGACCAAATGGGTCTGCTACCATTTTGGAATGTCCCATATAAGATTCCGTGTCACTAGTATGTCTATTTCTATTTGGGGTTGGGAAACTTTTGAGCTGTAAAGATGGTATTGTGATTTTTGACACTTTTGCCACTGCACTAAATGTACCTTGGCTGTGTTTCCTGGGGTTCTTGAAGGGGTCTCTCCCATTTCTCGATTCCATGTTAACATTTGAGAAGGAAGTGAGGCTACTGTGAAGTGTTGACATAGTGTCGTTATCTTCTGTTGGTGTAAACGAAGGGTTTTGCTCATCTATGGTTGTGTACTCCGGGACAATTTCATTTGGCTCAACCAATTCAGTTTTCCTTACTGTGTACCCACTGTTTGGGGCAGTATGTTGTGGCTCTAGTTTGTTCGTCTCAAATATTTGCCTGGCTCTCTTGTAACTCTCGCTGCTACTTATTTTGCCTTGGCTTTCCTCTGGTGAGAGAACATCGGTTAAACTGTCATCAACAGACGCCCTGCTAGCCGCATCATCTGATGTCTGACTTTCAATGGCTGAAACTTCACGGCTTAGTATTTGACTAATCTGTGATTTCCTATTACTCTGGCTGCGTTTCTTCGTCCTTTTTACCAGCCTTCTTCTCCTTCTTTCGTCAATTAAACTACAAGTTGTACTACTATCAGTTTCAATTGTTCTCTCCTCTTCGCTACTTCCCGAGTCACCCGAATCAGTGATCCAGACAGTATTGTTGTTTTTCTCTACGAATTTCCCCCGCTCTGAAACATCATTAGGCCTTGATTTCTGCGACTCTACAAACCCCAAATTACTTTTTCTCAATCTTGACGACAAACTTGGCGACTTCACTAAACTTTGTGCAGTATTTTGAGAGGCAATTGATGAAATATTTCCATGAACTTTTGATGAAGTATAAATAACCCCCGGCTTGATAACTTTCTGCAGATTATGTGTACTCCGATCGGTGTTTAATTGCTCAGATATTTTACCAATTTCACTGTTTCCTCCATCTCTAACTGCGCTGCCTGTGCTTTTCCTTGACAAGTATCCCGAATGTGAGTTACTTTTGTTATTACGTATTTCATCGAGGGTCTGACCAGCGAGGGTTTGTGATCGTTGTTGTTTTAGTTCTTTATGGGATGATGATGAATAAATTCCAACGCTACTGCTGAGTGAGTGGCTTACTAAATCTTTTCCTGGGTTTTTCCCTGCTGCATCCGTTGTGCTTTTGCCACCATCTCTGTGCGTAAATAACAAGCTTGAAGTGGGCCTAATGCCTATGTTTCGAGAATCACCTAAACTTTGCGATCTCTGATGTTGTGGTGTGAAATGAGAGGCTCCCAAGACAGAACGGGATTTCTCCCTTGGCGGCAGTTGAGTATTCGCACCGGTCAACTGTTGTTTCGTCGTGCTAGATGCTTGGGCCTGGCTGGCTGCCTGGCTTTGATTGATGATAGCTGTAACTTTTGTCGAGCTTGATAATCTCAAATCAGGTTTTTTATATCCATAATGAGACAAAGGTTTGGATCGATCTCTAATCTGTTCGTTGATCTTTTCGGGATCATCGTGCTGCTCAGTCCAACTTTGTGTTTGTTTCCCTCCCTCCTCTCTCTCTGTCACCCCAAACCTGCTGTGTTTCTGCTGACTGTCAACAGCAGGGGATGCATTTTTTCTTCCTAGGCTCGACTTGCGACGAACTTGGAACTCTCCTCCATCTGTAGATTGCATTTTTGGTCGGCGAGATATCGACTTTACATTTTCCTTGCTCGCTTCTCTACTTTCGTCCCTGTTGTGGTCACTGAAGCTTGACTCGCGGTTATTGTATACAGCTGATCGACTTTGACCAACTATTTGTAATCCTAAATTGTCTGAAAATAAACTCAATTTTCTCTCGGCATTATTTGCCACTTCCTCTGTTTCTCGTTGTGTTTTGAAGGTGTCCGAAGCCAGCCTAAATCTTTGTTTTCTATTTAATTCCACTATCTCAATATCATCCTCTTTTCTAGGGGGCGACCTATCGACCAAAGGGGGCGATTTGACTACATGTTGCGGTTTCCCAGACAACTGCGCCCCTGCTGACCAGCCTGTGGAGAATTTCGCCAGTCTCTCTTCAATGGTTGGCACTTGAAAGGGTATTTTCTTCATTTCAGGTTTGTGCACAGGAATCATCCCCTCATTCGAGTGTTTTGGTCGAATTTGAATGGCAATTTTTCCTCCAGGATCTTTTTCGTCAAATGACCCAAATCTGTTTCCGCGCCCATCTCGGTCCAAATCTGAATGGCTCCTCTTATACCCGACTGGCCTTCGGTCGTCATTCTTTTGCGCACTCGTATACCTTTCTAGATCTGCCGCAAGATCGTCAAAACACTCATAAGGCTCAAATTCACTTAGCTCCTCAGAGTCAGACATCGGTACTCCTAAAATAAAGAAAAGAAAGTCATTTAGTAACAGTTTTTTAGTTTCATGGACAGAGCAGGGCAATGCAGGGCGGATTCACGATGAGAATGGAGTCCCTTTTCGTGGGACATAATACTAACTAGAACTACCTTTTATTATCATCATTGAAGTACTTCATTTGAAAACTATTTCGTGAAGTCCGTCTGAGCGCTCCCTCTCCCACAGTTCCTGGATCCGCAATTCCAACATCGTCTCCGAAGCCACGGAATGGAACAGCCGCGGGGAATTATGGAATAGATCTGTCAGATGGATGATGGACATAACGAAAAAGATGGAGACCATGGCCGTACTTAGCTCAAAATATCTAGGGGGGCAAAGAGGGAATATTTCCTCAAATCAGTTCAAAATGTCTATAAATTTGATTGTTTCAGTGGGATCCTTGATGGAGACTGATGATAAGTCTTACATGATAACCAGCTAAGATCGAAATGTATTTACAAGTCTCAATTATGCGTCGTATTTTTGAATAAATTACTATTTTATTGATGCAAACGACATACAACACACACGAACTTTGTTTTTTTTTATATCGAAACAGACACAAATATACTTGGGCAAGTCTACATGCTGGCACACCAAAGAGCATTACCAGGATGAGTACGCTAACGCTATGGGTGGATTGGGGGATGGACATACCTACATACTTGCTCGCACTTATTACGATATCTTCATGGAAAATGAATTTTGAATTCAAAACAGAATTATAAACACACTGTTGAAAGACGAGAAGAACAACATTAAGAAGGTAGATTCACTCTCTTCAACCCCCGTTTATCGGTGGTAAAATTGAGCTTCAGCGGGACCACTTTTTAGACAAGATTATTCGACTAATTTCATTTTAAGAGTTCAAATTAAAATCATAATTTAGACGAGAGTTTACTGGTGGTACCGTTGTTGTCGTTGTACATTGTTGGAATTGGAAGACACACATTTTTTTCTTAAGAAACTTGGGTCCAGGGTTGGAAGACCGTTTCTTGAATTTTAGGGCCATTTTGCTATCAAAAGTTTCCTATGAGCTTCTTATATTGGTAATGCCCTAAGTATAGAGCTAATATACTGTTGTTTTGTTAGGAAGGGCTTCCAAATTACTTAGTAGGATCTCAAAACATGTTATAACATGATTCGCATTCAAAACAATTTCAAAACATTTACTATTACTTTACAGTGTCCAAACATTTTCGAGAGACCTGGGAAAATTAAANTGGTGGTACCGTTGTTGTCGTTGTACATTGTTGGAATTGGAAGACACACATTTTTTTCTTAAGAAACTTGGGTCCAGGGTTGGAAGACCGTTTCTTGAATTTTAGGGCCATTTTGCTATCAAAAGTTTCCTATGAGCTTCTTATATTGGTAATGCCCTAAGTATAGAGCTAATATACTGTTGTTTTGTTAGGAAGGGCTTCCAAATTACTTAGTAGGATCTCAAAACATGTTATAACATGATTCGCATTCAAAACAATTTCAAAACATTTACTATTACTTTACAGTGTCCAAACATTTTCGAGAGACCTGGGAAAATTAAAGCTATAAATTACAGAAGTTTCTTAGCTTTCTTATTTCAGGTAGGGTAGTTTCTTAAGTTTAGAAAAATTGAGCCTACCGTTTCTTATAAGCGGTTTCTTATTTTTTTTAAATAAGTGTATCATGGGATGAATAAAACGTTTTGGACAATGGTAACTCTATATTCGCTACCAGCGAAAGACAAAATTATTCGCGGTCTCCAGAGTGGTTGCCAGTTTGGTTGACGTTCAGAAATGCAAGATTGGAAGAAACAGATGCATGTCACTATTTTTAGCGTGAACCAATGGCATAATAGCGACAGTTTAGGTTAATTTTGGCTAACTAGGGGCTGGTTACCCTGGGTGCCAGCGCCTTACTTTAAAAAAATTAACTCTGGCACCCAGAGTAGGGGCTGGTACTCATTGTATAATACTGTACATCTATGTTTTGATTAAAAAAATAGAATTTTACCAAGTACTGAAAGTGTCTAACAATTCCCACATTCTCAATTCTTTTGGGTTTTTTTAGAAAATTCGAAAAAAATTGCAAATTTTCGTTGTCTACATTGGCAAGTGATCTCATGTGCCTTCATGAACAGTCAATAGTAGTTATAGGCCAGTTATACCGAGCTATAAAGTATAAGAAACAAGCAAAAATATGCTCAGGCTTTTTAGACTAAACGGGAAATTTCTTAAACTCACCCATTTTTCTTTAAAAAAAACTTTATCATAAGTCATTGAAGACCGCTGATTGGGCCCACAGACTTACAAGAAAGAACAAATCATAAACAAAAGTTATAGTTTTTAGTATTACTTGGGTTGGTAATGCACTTTTTGTTCAAAACAATTCTCAACTCATAACCAAAGATTGAAAAAGTTTCTTAACTTCGAATTTACCTCTGATTTCTTTTCAGGTAGAGTTTCTTAATTTTTCTGGAAGAGGCTTCTACAGTTTCTTATAAGCGGTTTCTTATAGAAAGTGAGTGTCATTTTTCTCCAGCTTTTATGTTTTTATTTGTTTGATGTATGATCGAAGAGTTTCGTTTGTTACAAAGTTACAAAGAGACAAACTCTTGCAAAAGGGGAAAAGCTATTAGCTATATGGAAAAATGTCCCGTTGCAGCATTAACCTTAGACCCAGGGGGGTGCTCATATATATTTAAGATAGGGATGCTCAGGTTACTTTTTTGGGTCTAAAATTTGGGCAAAAGTTATTTTTTTGGGTCAGTCGATTGTACAGTTATTTTTTTGAGTTCATGAAATTCTGGATTACTTTTTTGGGTCTCAAATACGAGAACAGTTTAAAAAATATAGAAAAGCATGATTTACAAACGATTTGTTACTTTTTTGGGTGTGTAGGGTAAGAAAAATTATTTTTTTGGGTCAATTTTTATGTTAGGAATTATTTTTTTGGGTTGATGGTTTTTATCCCATACTGAGCACCCCTATCCTANCAATTTTTATGCTAGGAATTATTTTTTTGGGTTGATGGTTTGTACCCCAGCCTGAGCACCCCTATCCTAAATATATATGAGTACCCCCCCCCCCCTGGGACCTTAGAGCCATCCATCAAAGAGTCTCATTGCTGTATCTAATTTCCACCACATAACGTAAATACAGAAGAGAATGCTTTCTATGTGTCGCAGATGATTTCGGTTATAGATCACAGATCTCGGTTAGAAAATGACGGTTAGATGATGGTTAGATTTTGGAAAATTCAATCTTATTGTGGCTTTTGTTAAATGATTCTGATATTTATGACTTATTGGCTTAAAGCATACACTAATTAAGAACGGCTAAAAGACTAAACCACAACAAAACAGCAAATTTATCAGGCTTCCTCGACTGTTTACCAGTTTTTATTTTTCAGTATTATCCAAATGTGTGGTATTTCCTTCGAAGTGCTTTCCATCCATGTTAATTCCTTTCTATAAAAGCCATTTACGCGAATGGAGATGGAGCAACTTTCCATATCAGGTTGATTATTGGTGACTGGTAAACCTAATTAGGGGCGACTGGTAGACTGATCACCTAAGTCCCTTGTATTCTTGTAGTAAACCTTGCTCAACAATTGTTTCTGTTGACCGAAATGATGTCATTCAAGTCAAAGGACATAGGGAAACAAGAGACTTAAGTCTAAAAGTAATAAGTAATAGGTCTAAAAGACTAGAGCACAAGTAATATTCCACTTTGGCCACACAACGACAACATCAACAACAACAAAAAGTACGTAGTTGCCTGGCTGGCCAGCTACGCATCGAAGCATTTATTAGCCGTTGATAAAAATTGCCTTGCAAAGGCAATGGGAGTAGGAAGTAGACTTCGGGCAAGTCTGGGGTCATCTGGGTAGACTACCTGTCAACAGGGGATTCTACAATGATGATGATGATGATGATGATGATGATGATGATGGTGATGGTGATGATGATGATGATGATGATGAAAGGCAAGAGTTTGAAAGGCATCAAAGAATTGTGGCTATGAGTCACTTCTATGTGCTGAGGTTCCCGCGAGTTGATCTGCCTTGTTGCATTTGGAATGGAAACTATAACGTTTTCCAGGTGCTCGTCATCAAGCACTATTTACCAAGCAGAGATCAGTGGTGGAGCCAGGTGGATGGGGGTCTAGACACCCTCCAGTTTTTCAAAAGATGCTCCTCAAAATTCGCAAAAATGCAATAAAATTTGTTTCTCCGGTGGGCAAGGAAGATCAAGTGTGCTTGTTACACAATCAAATGATCTTCTAAGTAATCTAAGATAAAATAAAATGTAACTATAGCTATAAGGGCGTTGCCTACGCTTTCCGAGAGTTTGAAGAGCGTGGTTATAAAAAAATTCACGCCCTAGACCCTCAAGACTCCCTCATTTTTCGACTCTGGCTCTACCTCTGGAATAGACTTGCCCCAAGTCTATTTCATGAAGTCCGTCTGACCGATTCCTTTCCCATAGTTCCCGGATCCGCTAATCCAACATTCCGTAAAGGAACAAAGTGCTATCTCCCCTTCTCCCCTTTGTTTCGCTACGGAATGTTGGAATGGCAGATCCAGGAACGATGGGAAAGCGATAGGTCAGACGGACTTCACGAAATAGACTTGAGGCAAGTCTACCTTTGGAAGGGATTCGCATTTTAGAGCGTCTTATGGACTTTGTAATAGATGACTGCTCTTAAGATATAGCGTTAGGGAGATTTTTTACCGTTATTGTTTGCTTCTCTTGAATTTGTAGTTATTTTTATAGTGGATTGATCATAAGATACAGAGATTACGGTTATAAATTCTTTGAAACCAACTTAGCACAATAGTCTTTTCCTGCTAGAAGAAGGAAGGTTCCGTTACCGAAAGAAAGTTGATATGCTCTCGCGTATGAAACTGAGCAGCACCAAGTAGTCTAGTTCCCTGCCCATACTCCTCCGCAGTATCGTACCAATTTGACAACGGCAGTCTTGTGGTAAGGTGTTTATCTTACCTGTCTTACCCCCTGGTTATCTTGTGGTATGGTCTAAAACTCTTATTTTCGCGGTTGGATGCAGGGATAAATGACTGTTACCATTTTTTCTGCGGAGGAGCGTGGTTCCACACCGTCTTTGCGACTTTGCAACTCCTGCAATTTCCTCATACGCAGCATTTCCTCCGCAAATCATTCGATGACCCAGAACTGTGTTTGGTACCTTGTATATCATTGGTTTGGTATCAACAACAGCAACCACTTCCAATTAAAAGTAAAGTAAAAGGTTGTAGTCACATGATCACTGTTCAGAGAGAGGTTTCTAAAACAAAAGAAGAGGTCACGACCAGGTCACGACGCACCAAAAAGACACTCGTAGGGGACGGTTCCCAACAAAAGTTTTGCCTGGAGGAGGGTAGGGCATTCTCTTTGACTCTGCTCTTGTGCCTTCGGAAGAAAGAAACAAGATGTAAGGCAGTGAAATGTTTATTGAAACCTTCAGTAGAGAAAAGTGTATTGGAAAGTTTCTACAAGTGAATCCAAGTATTGTATCCTCTGCTATCATATAGTTACAGGAAGATTCGTTTGGTGGCATTTCATCAGATTTCGCGTTTTGCAAAAGAATCTTCGCGCAGTAGGTAATTATCTTTAAGCAAACTTTCACTGTGACTCCGATGGAAGACACTGATTTGAACAACGCTAATGACGTCATGGCGTCACAAAGACTCCGCAGAAGCCTCGCTGTGTTAGCTCAGGGGCACTTCATGGGTGTGACGGATGCCAGCCAAATGTTTTTGCCACATAACAGAAAAGGATTATCAATTGAATGATTAAACCGCCAAGCAACTTGATTTCTCGATTCAACGTCTTCAAAGACCCACTCAAAAATCCAAATTTATCATTTCTGCATGAAACGCTTCCTTGTGCGTCGAATTGTTAATATATAGACTTGCAAAATTATGATTTTCTTTCAGCTAAAATATGGAAGAAGGGAAGTAGGAAAGGGAAAAAGGGTTTCTTTTCAATTTTATCAAAATCAGATGAAGGTGAGCCCAAATGCATGCTGCTATTAATAGCTAAAGAGAACAACCCAGATTTTTAAAGCATACAACGTGTTTCAAGGCAGATATCTCTAAATTTAGGGACATATCACTAGATTATCTTGGTAAAAGGATTGTAGAACAGGCTTCCCTTCTTGGAAAAATTCGCCACTTGTTACCAAAAGAATGCCTAAGAGCATTGTACTTTTCATTTATACAATCAGAGATCGATTATGGACTTGAAGTACACGGAGATGCATCCAACGAGGACCTAAATGAGATAAAACCGATCAAAACAGAATTCTGAGGCTCCTATTCTTCAAGGATAGGACGTTCTCCACTAACAGTTTATATAAGTATTTCGATGTACTGAAAGTAACCGATCAATACGAACGTAAAGTTGTTAAGTTCATGCATAGCTGTAAATACTACAACGCTCCCTTTCCTGAAGCTCTTCATTATCTCTATACTGTCAATATGGGAAAGCCAAAAATATAGTACTCGCCAAAATGATCTCTTTCAAGTACCAAAAGCAAAAAGGAGCTGGGGGGACAAGGCCATTGAAATAAAAAGGGCAAAACTTTGGAATCATCTCCCAAATGATATCCGAGACATTGAGTCAAGAGGGGGTTTTTGCAAGAAGTTCAGAGATTCCAAACTTGTGAGGTACTGAGAAATGAACTGATCTTTTTTTGTAATATCATTTTAAACATTTAGATACAAATTTCTGTTCTTCTTGTAAGCGCCCTAGACTAGATAAGCTTTGCCTTTTTTAGGGAGCGTACGACAGTATTATACTTTTAGTTACATATTGTATTATTGTACGAATAAAAAATTATGATGATGATAACTCCATAAAAAAGGAGGCATTTCATAAAGTACGTCTGGACTGGTGGGGAGAGGGTTAAGCCAAAAGTGTACGCTCTCTATAAAATAGACTATTTCTCCTATTCAAAAAGCGTACAAGGGGGAGAGAGTTTAAAAGGGATGCCAACAAATCTCGTACGCCTTTTATCAAAATCCCTTTGTTTTGAAGAAAACCCAGAAGTTTGAAAGAGCATAGATTCGGGGAAAGATTGATACCATAAGCGTACGAGCCATGGGGCTTGGAGGGCGGCCCCCCCCTCCCAACGTTGGAGTTTTTTTTACAAAAATCGGCCTTTTTCGGGCAAAAATCCACCGTAAGTCGGGCAAAAATGCTCGTAAACAATGGACTATTTATTGGGCAGCCCCCACAGATTTTTTCTTCCCGTATGCTTATGAACGCCACTCGCTATAAACAAGGTATCTTAGCGACAAACAACGTGGATAGGCAATGGAGCAAGGAAACGTAGAACAGAACCAACTGAAAAAAGCAGATCAGGTTGAGGCACACTGGAGAACAAAGGACACCAGAGTAAGAGGAAGTCGGGTTTTAAAGAAAGTGAGAACGAGGCAAAAGGAATGTAGAAAACTGAGAAGAAGAGAAAAGAGTCAACTAGATGATAGATACGGACGAGGGGCGTGTCACTCTTTCAAAAAAAGCGTACAGGATTCAACCTAGTTCCGAGGGCCAGTTTCCTACGTCAATGCTGGATTCAGCAGTCTCCTTTTGGGTCATGGGAACGAGGTTGTACAGGATTTTTAAAAGAAAGGGATTTTTAGCTAATTTTTCTTGAAAAAAAAAGGTTCGTCAAAAACGTACGAGAGTTTTATGGAGTGATTTGTCGCTCGGATACATAATTGAAAGTAAAGTATAAAATACACAGAATAGTCAAGAAAAAGATTAACTGGGAAGGGAAGAGGGAAGCCTATCCCATATTAGATTTCAAGCAAGAAATTTCAGCGAATGGAGTGATGGATAGTTTTGGAAAAGTGGAAACTGCACGTCTTTCTGTTAGGGTGGGTCGGGCACACAGGCTAAGGCAGTAACCGTAACTATAACCATAAAATCTTCTTTATCTTTGCAACCTATATCTTTACAATAGGACACATCTTTAACGCTGTTCGATCAGTGCCGGCGCCAGCCGGAGGGGATAGGGGAAGATGGGGGCTAGGAAAATTTTTCAGGATCACGCCTTTTTTATATTCAGGAAACGCCCTTTTCACCCTCAGGAAGCACCCTTATTTGTCTATCAAACTCTAGAGATAACTACTTAACCCGTCCATAGATATTTTCCCAATGGATTTAGACGAATTGGAAAACTGACCTCGGAGAAAAGTGGGGGGGACTTGTTCCCCCCATTCCCCCCCTGTGGCTCCGCCACTGTGTTCGATACCAAGACTAACGTTAGTAGTTTTCTGAAATAACTTTCACCTCAATTTTCTGAAATAACACCTAAAATGGTTTTTACTGAAATAAAGGCTGAATGATAAAATCTCCTTTTTAAAAACCAGATAACATCAAATAATTTTCCAATAGTCTGGAGAGGAAACAAATGAAAAACGGCATGAGATATCTAACGGATCCCTGAACGACGAGCAAGAGATAAACAATTACATTTCAGTATGGCAAATTCTTTGGAATTATGGCGGTTCCAGTACTGCTAATGTCATATTGCTGTATCCTTATGTACGTATCCTTTGCTATTTCCACAGAGTAACCAGGAAATAATTGTTGTTGAAACATTAAAGATTGATTAGCCTTTCTTTCTCCCCTGTGCCTTTTGATGCTTGGTCAGTTTTTGTACCTTGGTCTCTGTGATCCGAGGAAAAAACAGGGGACCAAGGTACAAAATGATCAAGCATCAAAACGCATAGGGGGTAGACTTGCCCGAAGTCCATTTCCTAAAGTCCGTCTGACCGATCCCCAATTCCACAGCTCCCGGATCCGCAATTCCAACATTCCGTCACAGGCGGCAAAGAAAGACAATAAATTTGTCACTTTTAGCAGCAATCATATTCCTGGTTTCCCTGTTATATTTCTGCTCAAAGCTGCAAAGCTGTTGCTGAGGGTTAGATAGGGAGGAGAATGAGGTTTGATTTATCACTTGTCTATCTGCTCGCCTCGTAATTGTCTAAAGTTTCTTTATCAGAGAAAAGAAAATTAAGTTAGTGACGTCAGCTTGTGTTGAATCAAAAACAATACGAAGTCTGATGGCTGCACGAATGTTCAGAGTCTACTGTTCAGAATTCATGAGAAATCGGGCCTTATCTATCTAGCAAGATTGAGCTAGGGAGAATAACAACAGAAGAAACAAGTAATGGGGTTTCTGCATTGTACAGCAATATAGCCCCTTCCCTCGTGAGATCGCTAAGTAACGGATATATTTAATGTTGATAGGAAATGAGCTTCGGATGAGCGTCTTTGGTCTTCTTAAGCTAGTAGTCACCAGCCTTCCTCCATACGTAGGCCATGTCCTTGACCATATTCCTACCAAGGGCGGGCATGTCACACTGGGGAGAATGTCCTATACCTCTGTCCGAAAGCCGGTAGTTTGTTGAAAAAACTTGCATCACCTCTGTCCCAAAAACCGGTCTTTTTTATGATAAATTTCTCCTTTGTCATTCTCTTCAATTTGGCAGAAAAGTTTGAATTAAGTAATCAGTGACGATGTTTGTCCCAAAAACTGGTTGTTTTAGGCAAAAAGCCTAACCAGACATCCGAAAGCAGGTTGTAGTTATATCTGTTAAAGCAGAAGTGTCCCAAAACTGGTAGTCTTGGTGGAAATGCTGGTCCTTTTGGCCGAAATTTGCCGGACAAAGGTAGGACCGCCTTACATAAATTTGATTTTCTGGTCTTTTTTGTGTTACTTTGCTGGACAAAGGTAGAACCAGTGAAGGCTAAATTTTCGAATTTTGGTCAGTACGACAGCAGTGGANTTGGTCAGGTACGACAGCAGTGGAATGCATTGTTGTGGAACAGAAGATCAGATTTTTCTAATTTCACCTTTGTCCCAAAACTGGTTGTTTTGGGCAGCAACATCGTACTCTGTGATAAAACAAACCGGTCTTTTTTCACAATACCTTTGGACAAACATGGGGTCAAAATTTTTACAGTACTTGCCCGCCCCTGTCCTACCCCAAACAAAATATATAAATTCCATGTAAACCACACTAGCATTTCTTGTAGATAGTGAAGTTGAACTAACAAGGAAACCATAGAAACTGCATATGTTTTGTTAGGTTTTGTTTTGTCTGTTCGTGTGCTGTGGTCTGATCTTAAAAATCCAAAATATCTCAAGCTTCCCATGCAAAAAAACTGCTTATCAAAACATGAAAGTAGGGGTACATCGAGAATTGGGAGATAGCTCGAAAAGCTTTTTGAGATAAATAGAAACTCGCAGGGCAGGCATACTTCGCAGCGATCTGCAAACTTTGTCAAGTTACCGCTTATCCTTCCCATTTCTATGCATGTTCATGAAGCATGTCAAAAATGGACTTTGATGAACTTAGCTTTGTGAAAGTAATGAAAAAAACATGACATAAGGAGAATAACAAGTTAAGTCGAATTGTCTGTGACTAATGGAAAGCAAACGATTTACTTACAATCTTTGATCGGAAGCGATGCAAAATCGCATTCCTTGCAATCCGCTCTTTTCTGTACCCAAGTACAAGTTTGTTGATCTGGTCTAATGCTGTTGAATCTTGAAATGGTCTTGTTTCTCTTGAAATATATCTTGCTCTGCTGTATCACAAATCCCTTCAGAATATTTTGTTTGTGAATTAAGTGCTTGCAATGGTGAACTGATGGCCTTTTAGGCAACAGACACGACGTATCTCTCGCGTCTCCACCTACAATTGGGCAGCAATCGTGTAAGGAAATAAAACACAACAGTCACCTCTTTGATTGCGGATATGGTTGACTAAAACTTTATGATTTAGCTTTGAAATTGCGGCTAAATGCTATGCAATATGAAATAGCTGGGTTTCATACAGAATAAAAACTATTATGGTTCATTACACGGCGGGGAACTGTTCGAGAATTTCATCAAATGGACTGCGTTCTTTATATCAAAACTTTAGAGGAATTAACTGAAAATTCTTAATGCTATTCTCAATACATTTCACGAACTATGCGCAAAGCTTATTCGATCTCTGTCTTACAAACAACGGGCTTTAATGCCATAAGTTTGTTTACAAAATTCGAACATTCGACATCAGGGGCGGTCTCCTGCGTTTTCAATTTATGCGTACAATGCTTGAACAAATCTTATCTGTAAAGAACAATATCGAGAAATTTCTCATCAGAAAAAAACAGTACCACCTACCTTTGTTTTTTAACAGATTAGAATAGGTGGTGTCCGGTACATGATTTCAAGAAATATTCTGCGGCCACAGCTAGATATGCGCTATGTTAGGAATTATTGTTACAGTCTTAGGGCCTGATTATATGGGGAAAAACGTCCCGTCTGGCCGGGACGGGACGTTTGCCGAGATCCTACTCTTGTGGTCAAACCCTTGTGAAAATCAAGCTACGATTACATGAGAAAAGCGTCCCGTCCCGGCTAGACGGGATACTTTTCACAAGNCATGTAATCGTAACTTGATTTTCACAAGGGTTTGACCACAAGAGTAGGATCTCGGCAAACGCCCCGTCCCGGCCAGACGGGACGTTTTTTCCCATATAATCAGGCCCTTACAGTAATGATTTTTGCATTCAGCAAAGGAGTCTGGAACGAGCTTCATGACAAATTAAGGGCGACGATAGACGAAGAAATTCTACTGCTATAAGTCAATCATTAGCACCTTTCCAGGCGGTTCACTTCCCTAAGCCATGTAATGAATTATTGTTCTATTAAACTTTAACATTTAACAAAAGAGTCTGGAACGAGCTTCATGACAAATTAAGGGCGACGATAGACGAGGAAATTCTACTGCTATAAGTCAATCATTAGCACCTTTCCAGGCGGTTCACTTCCCTAAGCCATGTAATGAATTATTGTTCTATTAAAACTTTAACATTTAACAGAAGAGTCTGGAACGAGCTTCATGACAAATTAAGGGCGACGATAGACGAAGAGATTCTACTGCTATAAGTCAATCATTGGCACCTTTCCAGGCGGTTCACTTCCCTAAGCCATGTAATGAATTATTGTTCTATTAAAACTTTAACATTTAACAAAAGAGTCTGGAACGAGCTTCAAGACAAATTAAGGGCGATGATAGGCGAAGAAATTGTACTGCTATAAGTCAATCATTAGCACCTTTCCAGGCGGTTCACTTCCCTAAGCCATGTAATGAATTATTGTTCTATTAAAACTTTAAAAAAGAGTCTGAAACTAGCTTCATTCTTCCTGTGAATGGCAAATCAGAGAAGGTAGACACACAATACTACCGCTATAAATCAATCAGTAGCACCTTCCTACTCGGTTCTGATATCCCATCCGGAACTTGAAGTAAAGAAACATTTTGTGGCCAGGGTTAGGTAGGCAATGTAACGAATAATTATTACATTTGACATTAACAACTTTTGCATTCAGCAAAGAGCCTGGCATTAGCTTTAGAGAAAGTAGACAACAACTTATGCCGAACCAATCATTAGCATCTTTCCGAGCGGTTTCGACATAGGCGTACGCACGGGAAGATAAAATCTGGGGGGGGGAGCTGCCCGATAAAAAGTCAATTGTTTACGAAAGTTGTGCCCGACTTATGACGGATTTTTGCCGTAATATGGCCAATATTTGTAAATTTTTCCAATCTTTGGAGGGCTGTGAAATCAAAACTCTTTCTGCGATAAAGATTAGATAGGCAATGTAATGAATTATTGTTCAAGTAAACTTTAGCATTCGATAAAAGAGTCTGAAACTAGCTTTATTCATCCGGTGAACGGCAAATCTGCAAGCAAAAAAATTCTAAATCTAAGCATCGATCATTAGCACCCTTCACGTCCGTTTAGATATCCTGTCCGGTACGGTTCCAGGCTCACAGATATTGGGCTTTACCGCATGATACGCAGCTTGGATTACTTACATTTGCGTCTGCAACAGTCGACCATAGAAATTGATTCATCATCTAATGGCCTCATATGCTATTACCAAATCTGCCCTTGATTGAATACTCTAGATTTAATTTTGTGGTCTCTTTGTTGTCGCCATTTTCATATGGACTATGAAAATGGTGACGAGATGCCACGTGTATCACATGCGAAGCATGCTGGTTGAAAGAGCACCTTTAACTGTAGTGCATAAGGAAATCCTTGAATTTGAAGTGAAATGTTTAGCAGTTATTGTCGGTTATTATTTCACTAATAGCAACTGCTTTATGATAATGCAAGTAGTGAAGATCAATAATAACCCATAAACACGAACAACTTCGCTTCAAATTAAAGGATTTTCCATCCGTAAGAAGGCGTGTGAAGATGTACATCGAAATCGCATACATTCAACGAATTGAGGAGTCCAAACTACTCTGAATTTTATTCTACTGGATTTACAAAGATAGGAGACATATTGATCTGATTGGTCAATTTAGTATCGGATCAGCAAGGGTGAAAGGGATGAAGTTTGCAAGCAAAAGATTCAGCTCTCTAACATTGCAAAGCTAGCGATTCGACTTTCTGAAGAATAGGTTTCACACCTTCAGCGCAGCCGATCATGATGTGTTGCTCTCACTGTTTATTTAGATTAGATTGAGTGCTCCCAGAGGCGTGAAATCTATTCATTAGAACTGCAAATCATTTTGTGATGTCGGGAAGCTGAAATTTTATTTAAAAAAATTTGCCCTTGCTTATCGGATCTGAGCTAAAGAAATGCAGCAGGTGCGACATTTTGCATCAAAACTAGGGGGAATAAACAATTCCCGCCAAAAGCGAATTGAAGTAGACTCATAAGGCCAAAAAGTAGATGGCAAACTTTTCCGAAAGTGCAGAAGCTGCCGAAATCGCACATGCAACATCACTTAGGATGTGTTTGATTGGTAGCAATTCTGAAAACGGCAGACTTGGTAGACTCGGAATTCGCGTTTGATTGACTCCAAAATTCTCAAAACGGTAGATTCGGTAGGTTTGAAAGGCCTTCTGAACATTCTGCTCCAAAACGCAGAAGGTTTGGCAGACTTTGGAGAGATTCTGGTTTTCATTAGCGAATCGCAATGGTGAATCCAAAAGAACCCCGCTGTTTTAAGATAGTTGTGTTTGATTGGAAAATATATTTCTATCTCTGCGAAGTCTACTGTTTTCAGAATTTGGTAGGTTTGGAATTACCAATCAAACACACCCTTAAATGGTTTTTATTCGAAGGCATTTTCACGTGAAATCTAATTTGAAACAAACTATTGGTTATCTATGTAATGCCCATGGAGTAGTCATAGCCTTTCTTTTCCTCTCTATGGTATCGTCCTTGTAGCAGAGGCCGATCAAATGTTTTTGTGGCAAAAATTTCGTCAAAATTTCCTGCCAAATTTATTTTTATTTTACATTGATTTAGTGGATTGTACAGCGTAGTTCGTGCAAGTTGTAGGTAGAATATAGTTCACATACTACATAGTGAAATTTAACATAAACCAATAACTTAAGGTTTAAACTCAATATAACATAAAACAAATACTTATATTGCATACAAGTTAAAGAATGAATGCTATGTAGCAGGGGTGGTCATGTCCTATGGGAACAGTGGTTCTAGGTCTGTCCCAAAAATTGGCTTTTTCTCTGAACTTTGGGCTAGCTTTGTCCCCAAAAGGTGGCTTTTTCGCCTTCAGTGAGTTTGGCTTTTTTCCTGTATATTATTGGACAATAGATCATTTGGCAAGGTTTGTCCCCAAAACTGGTTGTTTTCGCGCTGTCAGCACTGGGTTTTTTCCTGCTCAATGTCGAGGAAAAACTAAAATCGTAATAATCTAAGAAAATTTTTGGCTTATTCTTTCTTCAAATGAAAGGACAAAACATTTTCCAAGTTGTTTGGCTTTTTTTGGTAAATTCGTGGACAATATTGAAATAATTGCTCAACACTGGGTGGGATCCAGCAAATACAGACAGGACAGAGGTAACACCAAATTAATTCAAAACACGTATTTCGCAATTACAAAATACAAAAACTGGGTGGGATTTCAGAAAACTTGGGACAGAGGTCACAACAGTGCACCCAAAATTCGGTAAAAAATTGGCTTTTCCTGGAAATTTCAAGGACATACGTTACGTCATACGGATGTCAAAAGCCTTAAGATGTGGAGGAAATTAACCGAACAGCTCCAGGAGGGGGGCTTTGGGATTTCGCGGGTTGCGGGTTTAGCCAATTTTGGCCCCCGGGCTTCGGGATATCTCTAAAAAACGTGCGGGATTTCGGGTTTTGGATGCTTGACGGGTTACGGGTTTAGCCATTTTTTGAGCTCGGGTTTCGGGTATTGTATACAAAATCTGCGGGTTTTCGGGTTTCAAACGTCACATGGGTTTATCAATTTCTTGAAGCTGGTGCGGTTATGACGTTCATAAACGCTGCAAAAAATATGGTAAACGTCTGTACAATAAAATTGGCTATTGAATCGATCAATTGACTGGATAAATGTGATAAAAGCTCCCGAAGAAAGGTGATTGAAATTCTCTTAATAATTTATGACATAGCGATGTCGATTTGGAGTTGGTGCGAGATCGAGATTTGGACGGGCCATAAGATTTAGGCAAACAAGGCCCCCTTTTCGCTGAAAAAGGGCCCCTTTCGCAAAAAATGGACACAAATGACATCTCACTATACATTAAATCCTTCAATGTTAGTAAACTATAGGTCAATGAAACGTGTGATTTAAGGCTTCTGTCACACTATCGACTCCACGAGAGGACCTACGACAACCTATATTTGGCGCACAAAGTCGTATGCACATTGTCGGTCACTCAAGTCAACTGCGAAAGATCCTTATCAAAGTTAAAGATTTAAAACCTCGTTTACGAAATACCGCGTGCGTCGAGATAGGAACTATCCACTTTTGACAGGCCACGATAAACCGTACACTGGACTGATTTTGTACGATTTATTAGGGTAGGGTGGGGTAATGTGGGTCTAAATTGAGCAAATTCTGAAAATACATAGCTGGTAAAACGACAATAAAATGCAAATACTTTCAAACTTTTCGTTTAATTGACATTCAATGCTTCGTGTTTCATTCCAAAAAATCCCAGCTCTGATAGACGCAGTTGGATATTTTGCTTTTCAATGCAATCTAAAAAAATATGTAAAGTCGTCGATGATTCTTAAGACAATTATACTGCATTTTCGGTCTCGTAGTAAACAGAGAAAGATTAAAAAGCAAAATGAAATATTGTCACATTTACCTTTCTCTAAGAAAATCCTTTCACTTCACTGTCGCTTTCTTAGACAGCAACGTTGCTCCAACTGCAGCAAGATTCATCTACGTAAATGTTTTGCAGTCATACTAATATGTAGGGAAAAGCAACCAAAATGATTCCCTGTTTAATCATTTCAATAAAGCAAACAAAAGAAGGTTGCTAGGGGATTCAACAAAAGTGACCATCAATGTTTGTCAGTTGTCACTTTTTGTTCTTGTTAACCAACCGCCTGATTCCTAGAATTGCTAGCCATGAAACCTTTATCGTTTGGATAGAATTGATGTTGGATAGACCGTTGTTAAGACTCCATTTGCAAGGAGTGAGCTAAAGTCTTTGCTTGCCTTTCACCCACCCCCCCCCCCCCNGCGTGGCAACCACACCCAAATTGTGCTACATGTTGCAAATTACTTGTTCTATAACTGTGCCAAGTTATACTGAATTCTAGTGAGTCTAAGGCTGTTTTCAGAGGGGGGGTGGAAAGCACCCCCCCCATATATGGTAGCTTGAAAAAAGCCCATATGGATTAGGGTTAAAGTCATACTGCCATAACAAGAAAGTTAGAGGGAGTCTTGTTCAAGATATCAATGATATTGGATCTATCATATCTTACCCAGCGGTCTACTCGGGTTGATCGGGTAAAGTGCCATGCTCCATCTCCACATTTGCTTCACCAGTAGGCATTCATTGCTGTTTTCACAACCTCATCACAGTGTGCTAAAGTCGGACCATTCAGTGCAATTTCAATTTCATCTGATGCATTTGCTTCCCCAACATTCGCGTTTTGTTGAAACGAAAAGCACTATGCAAAAAAGCAACTGAAGAGCTCGATGATAGGTTGACCCGGACAAAATCTATTACATGTAACAACCAATCTTTTTGCAAATTCTAAACATAAGCCTCTTTGTCAAGATTCTGCTTAATCAAAGTTGCTTCAGCAATTCAATTTTGTTTTCTCGATAACAATTATGACAGGTTCTTGTGTTTTGATAGCAGCATACAAATGTAGCCTTTTTTCAAAAAAATTCCTGCGTCCTAAAATCTTGCCAAAAATTTCCTGGGAACGGCGTTCCCCTGGCTGTTGCCACACTTTATCAGCCTCTGCCTTGGAGTATCGTAAAGTAGTTTGTAAGTAGTGTTAATATATCGTATTGTAAATTCTAATTGAATATACAAAAAACAAGCTGCCCATCTTGTAAAAAACAAGAATATATCAGTGACAAACAAATATTTACCCTGTAAATTTGATGGTGGTTCTATGTTGCGACTATCGTTGTCATTTTATACCTGAAAGCTTCGATAATTCTTGCAGAAGAAACTTTACGATAATGCCTCGAGCATCGTGAACAATTACAATTAGGCCAATGAAAGCTTGACCGATGCAGTTTGGCTTTTCTCAGAGAAAAATTAAAACATACCTATGATTCTAAGCAGCAACTTCTCGCCATAAAGTTGACAACTTCTTCGCTTGGCTGTGTGACAGGATTCTGGACATCAAGACCAGTTTGCAGAAGATGACCGTCTAAAGCGAAACTTGATGAAAACGGAAGTATTCAGCAATAAAATTGGTAACATTCTTTCTTCGACCTTGACCAAGTGAAATATGAACGGCAACATCAAGAGATGTGTTACAAAGTAGTTTTTCATCGTCGTGGTTTGACCCCCTCCTTGGGAGTTCACTTCTCAATGCTTTTATTCATAAAAAAGAAACTTTGATCCTTTTGAAGAAGAAATAGTTTGCCAACAATACTCCGCAATGATGGATTATCTCTTGGCCACTGTCCTACCCAACTGGTGTCAATTTTCGCTGGCACAGTACTTGTCCCTCATGTCGTCGTGTACTTGGCCCAACACGCAAAACATTGGGCGTTATTTAACATCAAACAAATTTTTTGGCAATGAGTATCAGAGATTGCTTTCCTTTTCTTTGAACCCATTTGGTACTATGGAATACTATGATAAAGTAGCCCCAAAGTAGCAGCCTTTTGTTTGAAGAAAAGTATTTGGTCTTTTATGTAAAATTATTGTTTTCTGTGTTACAAACTTTAGACTGCAGAAAGACCAGAAGCCAAGCCAACAATCAGACAGTGTTAACTCCAACAAAGATATAAATTTCCTCTTGTTTTGCGGCTAGTGCTTTTCGTACGCACTTGAGACCTTGAGGGTCGGCAATTTAATTTGTTTCAATATTTGCAGCTTTTCGAAGCCCTGACCAAACTAAGCAGCATTGTCGGCCAATTTAACATATGTTGCTCAAATGTCGTCCGGTTTGGCCATCGTGTTGCTCGGCAAATTGGTCATAAGCGTCGTTGCCGAATTCAGCATGCTCAGAAATTTTGCGGCAACATTTGTCCTTCTGTTGAATGTTGCTCAGTTTGGCCACCATATCGGGCAATAATTCAACTAAATCAGAGAAAAAGGCACGAAATAAAATGCGCAATAGTCTCCCATATGCTGGAAGATGACTGGCCAACAACAACGATTTGTTGCCAAACATTGTTGCTTAGTTTGGCCACCAGCTATGACGACACAAGGATAACTCAGCTACATCATGGCGACATGCAGCAACATTGTATGCAAAATGTCTGCCGACAAAGTTGCCTGGTTTGGGTAAGCATTATAAAAGGCAAATAGAACATCACACTCGACTTGTTTGTCGCTGCAACTGCAAGGTTTGATTTGAGCTGCGTATGCATGATCAACATCCATAAGTCGCTTTGCAAGACATAGGTTGCCTAATGGAAAACTGGCTTCGTTAGATACTTCGTTAGACTCGCTGCAAAATCTCTGTATGCTCATCAGAACTAATATGTCGCTAGTCATAAAACACAACAAGAACAGCCGAAAAGAAGGGTACTGTAGGTAGTCTAATAGGATCTAATACTCAACACAGCAGCGTAATTTGCTAAAACGAGTACCAGAGTTGCTAATTACATTTTCCAGGTTTTGTAGGGTGCATTCATTTGAAATACCGGGTGTCCCAAAAAGAAGTATACAGATTTGGTTGGGTCCAGCGATGTGAATTTAGCTTTAATCAATGGATAATCACTTTCAAAATGTTCCTCTGTCGTTAACTTGAATATTGATACCTAGTTTGTTGGTATTGGTGCTTTGAGAGCAGACGTATCAATCTTAAAAGCTCAAATTTGTACCCACGTGCAAACCAGAGCTTTGGCCTTTTGGCCTAAGCAAATTCTTAAAGCACATCCAAATTGAAAACTGAAATAAAAGAAAAATCAAGAAATTGCCCAATGGGTGATTGGGGGATGACTTCTGGGCAAACAGAATATAATAAGATCTAACATTATTCAAATTTTATCAAGGCTATCGCTGATTTATTCGCTGTGCCTCAAGAATTTGTTTAGGCCAAAAGGCCAAAGCTCTGGTTTGCACGTGGATGTAAATTTTAGCTTTCGAGGTTAATATGTCTGCTTTCAAAGCACCAATACCAACAAACGAGGTATCCTTCTTCAAGTTAACTATCGAGGAACATTTTTAGAGTAATTAGCCATCAATTAAAGCTAAATTCACATCGCTTGAGCCAACCAAATCCGTATACTTTTTTTGGGACACCCGGTACAAAATAATTTTTAACCAAAGCAGGGCGTGTTTTTTTCCATTTCTAACTTCAAGAATTTGCTTATAAACTTTCAAATACGAGTCCAGATAGGCATGATGCGTACCTATTTCTGGAGTGGGAGCTCAATCAAGGGAGAGTATGCTCACTGGAGGAAATGAATAAGCGGGTCAACAAAATTATAGCAACATTGCCTGCTTAGTGTACAGTTGATTTTGTCTTTGTACTCCGTAGAAGCTCGATTACTGAGCGCACTGCATCTTGGTATGCGTCTCTAGCCGCCAATTTTTCGGAAATCTTTTATTGACAGAGGGTAGATCGCCATATGCTATCAAAATCCTGTTTTATCTTTATCAAAATTTGCATGGCTTTCGAGAAACTCAATTGTTTACTCCTGTTACAAAATGCTCACAAAAACTGTTTCGAAGTGATTGTCGCATAGAATTAAATTTTGCCACTTTCTTCAAACATCGATATAAAGACGTGCTCCAACGCAAGTATATTTCATTTAATCTTACGTTATTGGAACAGTTTAGAAGTTAATTAAAAACGGCTGAAGCCAAATGTCAAACCAAATTTGATCAATTTGGAATTCAATTAAGATAGTAAATTTCAAAAACAAATGAAATGCAAGTTGACATTTGAGAATCAGTGAGTGAACTAAAAGCTCTTCAGTTTAAAGTTGTTCTTGTCGCTGCCCAGAAAAGGCTCGAGTTTTATGACACACGAGTGTTACTGGGGCAGGCCTGAGTGCCACAAGGCCAACAGATACGAAGTCTATTCTTCCTTTCATATGATGAAATCATACCATATACAGGGTGCGTAAAAATACGCATCACTTTTTCCTAGATTCTTCAGAAAATAATGATATTTGAATTAATTTTACGCATACCATCTGAAAGCACAATCTATCTTCTGTCCAATGATATCCAGCTTGGGCACGTTAATTGAATTATTAATCACGTAATTGACGTTTTAGTAAGTATGGCCTATTTAGATGCAGGAAAATGGTAGGACATTTACATTGGCGAAAACTCATCTTTGTGAGAGCTTATTTTTTCATTTTTAATTACTGCATCTCATGGGAGTAAATTTGTATGTTTCCTACCTAAGGGCATCATCTTAAATGCATCTAGGCCTGAAATATTTGTACAAATATGTTTTGTAACATTTTACGGTAAAAAAGGTCTTGATTTTGTACTTACAGCATGCTCCATCTAAAATAGGGCATACTTGCTAAAATAACAATTTCATGACAAATAACTCCATTAATGTATCCAAACTACATATCATTGGAAAGAAGATAGATTGTGCTTTCAAATGGTATCTATAACATCTATCCAAATGTTACAATTTTCTCAAAAAAAAAAATTTTTTTTCAATCTCAGTTGGGTTGCGTTTTTCTGAAACACCCTGTATATCATCTACGAAAATCTTCCTTGCTCCGCCTAACCGAATACTACGATGGAGAAAGAATTTCACAAATAAGGGAACTGAACATCAGGCTTGAATGCTTGTTTATAAGTATAAAAATATACAAAGAATACTTGAATTAGTACCAAACAACAGTAAGTTAACAATTCGTGCATTCTTAAATACGAATTACACACGCATATTTTGACATTACACTTTCTACATTGTCCCATATGTCAACATCAACAACCCTCTTTAGCTACATTATATACTCCAACAGAATTCTACTTCCATTGAAAGTTTAACTCTCAAATTAGATGCCAGGTGATACTTGCATTAACGCAAAATTACTCACGCAAAGCACCTCAATCGTTCTCACTCGCAGACATTTTCACCTGACATCTAATTTGAGACAGACCTCAACTGCATGCGACTTAAAGGTTCTTGGTTAACAGTGATCCTTTGCGTCAGTGCGGCCGAACATTACACATACAGGAATTTGATTTGGGCTACCTCCTCGTGGCATTTAGTACTCATCTATGCGCGCAAAGAATCAGTGTTAGCCAAGAGTCTTTAAATGCTTGTGGGGTGAGTGGCCGAGCGGCTTATACAGTTTTCATCAGGTGACTGAAGTTAAGCTCAGTCGAGTGAGGTCGAACTCCGGATGGGTGACCTCGGAGGCCTGACCCGGGGACTGACCTCGCAACTCACTTCGCCGTCCTTCGGAAGGGACGTTAAACTAGGGGTCCCATGCCTGGATGCGGCATGCATAGTGGGCCTAAATTAGCTTTAAGTAGCTAGAAAATCCTGACAGCCCACTTAAAACAAATAACTTAAAAAAAAATGGTGGGGCATATTACTGTACAGGGTGAGCATAATATAACTAACTATCGACTAATCATCAAGCTGTTTCGAACGTGAACGTTATCCATCTCTTCGTTTTGCTTAATAATATCAACAATAACGTCTGGTTTTGTCTAAACCTTGAAATTCTTCCGGGTGAGCCAAAATGAACTTCAAATAACATAAAGGAAATTTTCGACTTCTTTGCATTTTAAAACTGTTGAAAGATTTAACAATATGGCTAGGTCGTTTATTAAGCTGTTTCTTCGTTATGTTGATTGACATTTTGAACCTTTGATTGACAGCATACGCAAATAGGTAGACGTATCTTCATTGTAGTTGTAGAAACGACGAGCCTTTAGCACGACGTGGGTCTATACGATTTTTTGATACGGTTATTCTTAGGTCTAGTTATGCTTTGAGATGAGCCACCACGACATCGTATATCCTACCTCTAACTTGTCGAAAGACGAAAGCTCAACATTTTTGTTGCTGTTGGCTGTCGAAAAAGATTATCTTCATTATGGCGTACCTGGTATATCTGGTCTGCTCATAGGGGAGCGAAGTGGTTCTGCTGCACCATTACTGGCTCCTCCATAGTATCATTGATTCACCCGGAATTAAATTAGTACGGTAATGTGCGCTTTTACGAAGGAGACTCAAAGGGAGTCTGGATATAACAGTGCGTGCTAATTTTCTTGTTTTTACATGAAATCATGATTCTGCCCAAATCACAATTCACGAGTTTTCGAATGTCTTATAATTGAGACTATTTTTTATGATCCACACATCGTACAGTTGTCGGGATTCTCCAATGAGCACACCATTGCGTCCATGTTGGTATCATTCTCCCCCTCTTCTGTTTTGGTATTCTCCTTCAAGGCAGCTTTGTCAACTGTAAATTGGATTGCACTGGCAGCGGGTTTCGTTCTCAAATAGTACATTCCAGTCTTCAGCCCCTACAAGTCAAATGACACATTTGCATATACGGGAATACAGTGCTGACATTAGTTAACGGGACAAGAGTTAAAGTGCCAAAGATAATGAACACATTCGTTGACAATTAGTCCTTATAAACATATACGTATTAAAAATGTGTGTGGTTTCTGCAATTTCTATCCAAAAGAAGGTTGCATTGGCTTTTGAACTCTGCATAGCTTCTGCACGGTAGATAATAAAGCACAGAGCCAAAGTTAGGTTGAACGAGCAAAGACAATTTGTTGCCGTAATCTAAAGTCCGTAATCTAAACTCAAATTAGATATCAAGTGAGATTTGCGATAACGCAAAATTAGTCATGCAAAACACTTCAATTGTTTTTTCGCGGACATTTTCACGTGACATCTAATTTGAGACGGAATTCAATTCAAATATCAGTATCAAATATTGCCGTTGTCAAATTTGTAGACGTACCTTTTTCCATCCATAAAAGTGCATGCTAGTGAGTTTCCCGAAGTTTGGTTCGCCAATAAATACATTGAATGATTGACTCTGGTCAATAAATGCTCCTCGATCAGCAGCTAAGTTTATCAAAGTTTTCTGCGATATTTCCCATGCTGTCTTGTACAAGGCTTTGATATGGTCTGGAATTCCATCAATCAGCTAGAAAGAACGAGGAAACTGGCATAAACTTTGTGTATGGAAACTGAATAAGAAGTATTCTGCCCTAATACCTATCCAACGTTAAGGTTACGGCAAACCTTCATTGAATTGAGCTATTTGCAAAAAAAAGAAGCTATTTTTAATTGATTCGTCTTTTCATTGCCTTCAATTCACGGAACACGACGATACTTTTCTAAAGTAACAAATATCATTAAAATGACAGGAATTTTGATAAAATGAACCAAGCCTTGAAGTTTTCAAACAAATTCTTTGCTTGCTTGTGTAAACGAAGTTGTTTTTCTATAATGACCATGCTACAATGCCTGCCTAAAGTCTTGGAACACCTCAGCTAATTTTGCCTTGTTATGCGATTTCCCCCTCTCCCCCTTAGAACAATGTTGTTCTGTGACGATAAAATAAGGATGACACGACGATTCGCGACTCTGATGAAATACTAGGACAATAACCCTGCAAATCAACATTGTTTGGGGGGCAGGGGGTGCCTCAACTAATCTCTACTGATAGAATTGCGGAAAAGTGTGTCATTATTAAGAAATGGCCTAAGTGTTCCAAGGACTTTTGGCAAGCATTGTATCTAAGATATCTTAATGCTTGGTGTGAAAATGATATGAGAAAAAATTAGATGCTTTCAAACGTCAATATGGAACACAAAAACTGGGACTTCTCTTCTGTTTTGTTCCTATTCAGCTTCTCTGAACTCCAGACCAGAATAAAATAATTTCTAATCGATATTTTATCGACGAAATGGAAGAAAATTGTATTTACACATGCAAGGTCATGTCTTCAAACGCCTGAAAATGTAATTATGTTGGGTATTTTGCAATGTTGTCGTAATACACCTGAAAAGACAAGTAGGAAGAACATACCTGGACAGATCCATTGTGGGCAATCAGTTGATTTCTTATGTTATCGTTCCAGATATTAAGCTCAGTCAGATCACGAAGTAAGTGTTTGTTTACAATCTGCAAAGAAATGGACAACGAAAGCTCAGATTTGAGAAAAATTTACTTTCGGCAGAACTTTTTACCCAAAACTTGTACATCTTGAAGCTTTGTACTCAATGTTAGAATAGTTCTGATCACAATAATCATTTCATGTTTCACTTAATCGTAATGATTCATATCATGAGACAATAACAGCCCAGATTCACGATTTTCATTCAGGTCTCAGGGAATCAAAAACGTTTCATGCCCTGATTTATGTGACGTGACTAGGTTGCACAAATTTCTGCCAAATGTTTCGATTAGTTGATGCAATTTTACCAACAATGATGAAAGAATCTTTGCTCAATAGACAGCCTACCGACAAAAAATTACTCGAACTATTTTCAAAATTATTACTTTCTTCTACAATCAAGATTGATTAAAATATTACGCACCACGAGTTTAGTAAAAGCACAAAACACTTTTGAAAAATAGGCTTAATACGGTAATAGCACGCAAATAAGAACCATATAATTTCTAGCAGCCGGGAGACTTTCTTAATTAGCAGCGAATTTCATGAAAATCAGAGTCACTAGTTCTTAATCAAGAAATTAAGAGATCCTGAAATAGAGAACACATTCAAGAGTTGTGCAATATCTGTACATTAATGTGCCTGCAAATTTTCTTCGAAGTTTCTAAAGCAATAAATCATACTGTATTTTAGATTCTTCATCTTGTTATACCAAAATTGGAAGTTTTTGTCTTTCAGAAACAGGGACACATTCGTTCTTAATTACGTGGGTACATTTTTACTAAAATCAGCCCTCTGGTTCTTAAATCATTGGTTCTTACTTGCGGGTTATTAATGCAGTGTACTCTCTGTGGGTTGTCAATTAGGCAAAGAACTATTTGACACACCATTTACCAAAGTAGATCAGAGAAAGGTGTAAAATATTGTGAAATACGCACCTGAAATTCACCAGATAAAACTCTTCTGCTGTAAATGTTGCTCGTGTATGGCTCGAATGATTCATTGTTTCCTAAGATTTGGGCTGTTGATGCAGTTGGCATTGGAGCTAATAACAAACTGTTTCGTAGTCCATTCCTGAAAACGAAAGCCAATGTAATAAATATTCAAAAAGGCTGGAACTAAATTTGACACTAATAGTCTAGAAATGGCCCGAAACGGTCAACAAAGGTACACTATTGAGGTAAAAGAGTTAGGAGCTTCCAACTTAACAGGAACTCCTCAGAAATTTCACAGAATATTACAGGCGACGAAAGAATAAGAAGCTGTGCAATTTAGATATGTGTGAAGTGTTTTATCTGGCAAAACATTATGCTTATCTCGCCAGACCTTTAAAAATTATGCAAATACAAAAGGAGCATCCATCGTCTCGCCCTGAGACTTGTAAATGTGTCACACAGGCATATGAAACCTTTTGCAATGAACAAACTCTTTTGAACCGTCAGCCCAGTCTTAATAGCCCTCTTTGTTTATGATCTATAAATTTGCGAATTTTGCCTCGGATTGAAATATTTCACACAAAAAGGTCCATACGAAAATGAATCTTTTATTGCATCCATTTCTCACATTCAGTTTCTTTTATGCATGTGCTTGCTTGCTGTAAATAGCAAAAATAACAGCTCAAAAATGCCATCGTAGCATTTAAATTTTTACTCAATAGCACAGTGCTATGAACAAATTTTCCAAGACTAAAAGATCATATCAAGGTGGAAAAAAGTTTACGCACTTGGCAATAAAGGCTTTAAGTGCAGGCCAATCAAGATTTGTTGGTGTTACTTCTCCGGGCTTAGCAAGTTGATCCGTAGGCGTTACATTCCACATATCGTATTGCAGTATTCCCTTGCTTGCGGGCGATCCTGGGTATGATTCATATGGGCCATTTTTAGCTGCTAGTTCTGATGATGCCTGTGATGATGGAAAAAGAAAGAACGTCAACATCTTTCAAAAAAGTTTCAATAATCAACTTAAGAACTTATTAAAATGAGCTTCATATTTTCGACAGCCTACTGCAAGCAAATGCTTGACTTATTAGCATAGGGCTCAAATGGGTGTATAAGTCTTTTAAATTTTTCTTTGAATTAAATGGCTTGAAAGGAACTTAAGAGTACTTTCCTGCAAATCTGCCATGGAAATTTTGTGATATGTTGATTATTTTCAAAATGGCGCCATTTATTATATTTGAGGCTGTGACGTCATCAAATTTCTAAATCCTAAACCAGAAGAGCGACAGATTTCTGCTTGCCACCATATTGTAGACCTTCATAAACAATGGTTTTCTTGAAGGTTGCATCATTTTTCCTGTATTGATTTAGGATTTACGATTATTTTAATTTTTTCAAAATTTTCCAAGAATTCTTTCAACAAAAATAAAAACGCCGCCATTTTGAAAATCATCAAGATATCAAAATATTTCCACGGCAGATGTACAGGAAAGTACCCTAAGTTCCTTTCAAGCCATTCAATTCAAAGATAAATGTAATAGAATTTTACACCCACCTTTTTAAAGATTTGANCTTATTAAAATGAGCTTCATATTTTCGACAGCCTACTGCAAGCAAATGCTTGACTTATTAGCATAGGGCTCAAATGGGTGTATAAGTCTTTTAAATTTTTCTTTGAATTAAATGGCTTGAAAGGAACTTAAGAGTACTTTCCTGCAAATCTGCCATGGAAATTTTGTGATATGTTGATTATTTTCAAAATGGCGCCATTTATTATATTTGAGGCTGTGACGTCATCAAATTTCTAAATCCTAAACCAGAAGAGCGACAGATTTCTGCTTGCCACCATATTGTATACCTTCATAAACTATGGTTTTATTGAATATTGCATCATTTTTCCTCTATTGCTTTAGGATTTACGATGATTTTAATTTTTTCAAAATTTTCCACAAATTCTTTTAACAAATATATAAACGCCGCCATTTTGAAAAAATCAACATATCAACAAATTTCCACGGCAGATTTTCAGGAAAGTACCCTAAGTTCCTTTCAAGCCATTCAATTCAAGAGAAAAATGTAATAGAATTTTACACCCACCTTTTTAAAGATTTAAAATATTTGAGCCCTATGCTTGATTTATTTGCATTTCTAAGGTGCTTAAAGATCTACTTAAACTTAGCTGGGTGTTGATTCTACCGCCATGTTTCGAAAACGATCTTAGGCATAAAACTTTGTTTACAGGGTGTCCCAAAAAAACTGTTCAACGTTTGATGACATAAAAAAAAATAACGATAAAAATGAACAGGCTCCATATTATTAAGATACCCCTATTCCTACCCTAAAGTGACCTTTTATGAAAAAAACCCCAAAATCGAGTCAAAGGAAGGTTATCCAATGCCATACAGCTCGTTAATATCAGAGTGAACCAACTATGAATTTCGAAATAATTTAATTCTTATAACCAAGTTGTAAAAATTTGCGTTTTCAAACTTTGCTAAACAGAATTTCTCAAAGCATCCATACGCTTGAATTAATGTTTGAGAGAGCTTGCTTATCGAAAATCCTTTCTAAATCTTACTTGATTTGTGCTGAAATAAACGAGAAACAAAACAAACGACAGCCCCATGCTACATTCACTACAAATGCTATGGAGCTTTCGCACAAACTTGCACTTCAAGAGCATGTAGCTCCTTGAATATTTAGCGGACTTGCAAGAATCTGGTGTCTAAAATAAATTTAAGTTCTTAGAGAAGGATTGTTTTACAATGGAGCCAATTCATTGTAACGGTATTTTTAATATCTAAACAAACGTCGAACAATTTTTTTGAGACACCCTGTGGTTGGCTGCAAAACAAATGAAGTTAATTTTTGCGCACTCGGTGTTTATAATTGTTTTTTCCCGTCTTTCAAATCTCAAGTCCAACATGTCTATAAATTGATTGGACACCGTTTATTGAACGGAATGACTGATTTATTACTCCAAAATATCGGAAGGGCGAACAACAATCTCCCAGTAATTGTGAATATTATCAGAAAGAACTTACCTCCAAAGCTGAGTAGTAAATGGTTTCGAAAATTTGCTTGTTTAAAAGAGCTGCCTCTGGGCTTTCGAACATATACCTCATCATGATCAAGCAGTCGGCAAATCCCTGTATGACAAAACAAGCATTATTTCACGAGGCATGAACTAGCTGACAAGAACACAGTTTTAGTTTAATAACTATTTAGTTGATAAGAAAAAATAACCATGGCTAACGCTAAATAATCGATTTTCAACGCTTACTCGAAAAACAACTTTTAAGATAAGAAATCACTGATCGTTGCTTAATATCAATGCAATAAGCCAAATAAATATGAGACGACTATAGTTCACATAAATAACAGGCAAATACGATCTTACCTGGACTCCGATTCCAATAGGTCTGTGCCTCATGTTTGAATTCCTTGCCTGAAGAATACAAATTACTATTATGTAACAAAAAAGAAAACAGATTAAAATAAAGTTACAATCCATTATCTGTAAAAATCAGCGGCTAATCATTTCCTAAAGATCTCGTCCATATTTTGACTAAATCCCTATGTTTTTGCCAAAACGCTCGAGACTTGTTCATCAACTCTAAGAATGCGTTCACACGATACCGGCACAATTTGAAAACGGTGAAAATGTGACGGATAGGCACGAAAACATTCATACGAAAACGGCACATTTTTGCCAGTAGATTTTGAAAACGGAACATTTTTTGACGCTTTCAAAACGAAGCTGATTGATTCTTAAGGTGTAGCTACATTTCTTTGGCATCAAATTCTTGGGGAGATTGCAACGAGTCTGTTACCGTCAAATTTCCCACCGTTTACAAAATGTGACGGCATCGTGCGAGCGTAGTCTAAAATCCTTTGCCTCTCATAAAAAATAACAGCATACACAAAATAGACGCTATTGGTGAAAAATGGAATCGAATCGTCGTTATAGCTTACTTCTGCTTACTCAGCCATTTGTTTGCTATGGTTCCTCAAAACGATACTCAGTCTTCCCAAAGTCTGTTTGCTATATTTTGGGTTGCTCATTTACTGACAAGGTTGCCAATTGAAATTTAAAACGAATCGAAGCAACAAGATATACGTTGTATATGGTCGAAGGTGGCTATATGCTGGTGACGAAGCCGATACTTTCTCCAAAAGAGCTGCTATGAACATGGGTGTTTTGCTCTTCAATCAAGATTCAGCCTTTGTTGATATTTCGATTGCGATACCGTTCTATTAAGTCTATGTAACAAGCAAAACTTGAAAAGATACAAATTTAGTAAATTACCTCTGGGATTGGGTAGTAGTTTTCGTCAATGACTCTGTTCAAATTCCGGGTGATAACCTGCAAGAAGTATACTCAACAATCAGATTCAATTGAGAAAATTCACCTTGGTAGACCTGCCATTTACCAGCACATCATAGAGCTTAGAAAGATCATATGAAGAAATTGGTCTAGCTCTCCCTTTCTCGTTTGGTCCCGTTATTACGTCAGAAGGGAATATGCAAACAAGCAAATATGTACAAAAGCTCGTCAGTCGATAATGCTTAATATTATTGGTTCTTAGTTTTGATCTTAGTAAACTAAGCCAAATTTTACATATAGATATCTCTTATACTGTAGAATAACAAGAATCTAAAAATATATCATACATACCTAGAGATCCCTATCCTATAACAATGAATACCTACCTTCGTAACTGCTTTTAATTTGTTGAAATCGAACCATCTTTTTCCTTTAGAGCCATTGTTATTTTCAATTTTGATGAACATGTTTAGAGCAATTGAAGCAAGATTACAAACAGCAACCTAATTGATGAATACAAAAAAGGAGAGAATGAATACCCGTGATAATTGGCTTTGGCAGGGTTTAAATCTATGACAATATATATGAATGGTTCTCTGGCTTCGAACCTTGCCTTTATTGACTGCCCCCAGTAATTACCTTCAGTAATTGATTTTCCCCAATATTACATCCAAGTAGTACATAGGCATCAAATCTTTGCAAAACTTTCAAATTGAGTGTCTAAAATGTTATTGGCCCATTCTTTCAAATGAATTGCTTGGGGGAAACTTTAGGTAATTTGCCATAATTCCAGAGAGAGCATTTTTGATATCATCGTTATTTTTGGAGTTACAGCTTTTTATGTTTTATGAAAGGATGCACGAGAGGCAGTATCTAAAGTTTTGACAAACATTAAATGCACCATAAATTCTAAACTAATTTAGGAAAATCAATATGATCAATACAAGAAATACTCAGTTTTTGAAGGTCTACAAGATAGCAAGCAAAAGTCTGTAGCTTTCATGGTTACAATTTTGCAATTTGATGATGTCACAACTTCAAAACTAGCAGAAATATGAAGAACGCAGTAATTCCAAAAATAACGAAGATAACAAAAACGCTCTCTCTGGAATTATGGAAGATCACTTGAAGTTCCCTTGGAGCAATTCAGTTGAAAGAATGGGACAATAACATTTTACACCATCAATCTTAAAGTTTTGCAAAAAGCCTATGCTTCCAAGTAGTGTTTTTGATCTAGCAATATTACCAAGTGTTTATAAAAAAATTTAAGTCCCTCTAGAACTACGCAAGATTACCTACCTCATCAGGTGCAGTGTATTCCAGGATTTCAGTGCAAAGATTACTGCACTTGATGGTCCCTAAGTTCTGCAAAGTGAGAAAAATTTGTTTGAATACAAAAGATCGTTTATTATGAATGAAAATCAATTTTGGGCATCTTCTCTGAAAATTATCACTTTATTTTTGGTAAGGAAAGGTATGAAATTGATACTAATTTCGAAAGTAATTGAGAAAATAATATACCGCTCTCTACCGTCGTTAGAAGAAGCCTAACAAAGCAAACACTAAAAGTTCAAAATGCTATATTCTTGCAGGAGAAAAGAAATAATCAATCTATAGCTGCAGGAAAATCTTCGTTTTGAGCTCCCAGATAGCGAAAGTTAACTTGAAAAGATATCAAAGTTATCATTTGCACGCACTAGAAACCACATTTTGGCGCATTTCCATACAAACAGGTTGTTTCTTGAAGAACCACCGTTCATACATTGACCAGGCATTACCCCTGTTCATTAACCCTTGAGTGAAGTGAAGCAACAAGCCATTGATGAATAGATTTTGCAATATTTGCAGGTACTTCGGATTATAGAAACAATATGCAAATCATTGCAAAAGACATTGCAGACACTAGAAAATCTTAAGAACCAAATTTTTTTGTGGTGGAAAATCATAGTATTTTTTCGACGGGTGTAATTTAAGGAATTCGGAACTACGGAATTCAGGAATCCGGAATCACGGAACTATGGAATTACGGAATTCGGAAATGCGGAATTATGGAACTGAGTCACAGGTATAAATTGCGGAACACAAATTCTCTGGAATTCTATCCAGTGAAATTGCAGTGGCTAAACCATGAAATGTTGTGGCATAGCTTCCTTCAAAATACAACTGGGTATAAATCTTACTTTGCATCTTTTGGTACTATCAGAATAGATTCTGACAACGAAGTACACACAGTTATTGTTTTGGTGTCCTAGATTATCTAAAGATTCATCATAGACAAAATATTCAGTTATTTCTTTTTCAAATACCGTCGATATTTGCTTGCATTAAGCATTAATCTTGTAGTTGTAGTGTACCCCATCTAATGTTAATGTACCCCATTAATGTTAGTATGTTATCTTGTAGTTGTAGTGAAGTTATGTTGCGAGAAATACAAACCATTGTTTGTGTTTTTCGTATTTATACCTGGGTGTCTGTCTCAATACGATGTATCGGCCTTTGAAATACTACCAACAATTGAAAATTCAGTCTCTGTTGAATTTCCTTTCTGATTTGTTGCATGAAAGATCATATTAAATTTAGGAAAATAGGTTACCCCATTAGCGGCTTAAAAAATGGAATTCTGAAGTTTTATTAGGTACCTGGTTTTGAAGCCCACTACGAAATTGCGCAGAATTTTAAACAGATCTATCTTTTCGTCTCTTCAAATTCTTCAACATCATGTACCTATCAAAATCCAACGTGAAATTATAAAATTAAAAATCCTGGGCAAGATGCATGGGGTTTCAAGCTATCATTTCAAAGTCTTACACAAAATTTGGCTCAATTTTTATTAATGCTAAAAATAATTTGGCCTTTGGTCTGCTTTGATACAACTAAAACGGAAGAAATTTAAAGAGAAATAGCAACACCAAATTTTGCGAATTTTTCAAACGTGGATACATCATTTTGGGACACCCGGTACTTTCTGTATCGAATGATTAAATCTTCGAGAAATAAACAGCTCTGTCATGCACTACTTATCAGAGAAATTCTATAAAAAGTAACTCATTGTTTAGGAACTATCTGCTTTGCAGGAACTAGGCAATTTGAAGAATGACATATTTGGTCAAAATCATTTGTCAAAAGATGCCCCTTTTAACAAACATGGATTTCTTGAAGATAGTGCAAAATATACAGTTTATAGAGTATCCTTTTAAATCTTCCCCCTAAATTGTATCCTGAAATATTTATCTTTGGCCCATAAAATATATATAGAGTTTGTGTTCCGCAATTTATACCTGTGACTCAGTTCCGTAATTCCGCAGTTCCGAATTCCGTAATTCCATAGTTCCGTGATTCCGGATTCCTGAATTCCGCAGTTCCGGATTCCTTAAATTACACTCGTCGGTATTTTTTGCTTCCAAAATCTTCTCATCCAAAAAGGTTTGCATTTAAAGCACACTCATATAAAAACAAATCAAATAACTACATTAGATATACCTGTTGATTGCTTTTCCTATTGCAAGAATCTTTGTATAACATGTAAGGTGTGCCTGTCTCTGTTTGTGATTCCAAGATTGCAAACCAAAGCTTCTGTGCTTTCACTTGTCTCTTGAATTTCTTTTCTCTCTCATACCTGAAGATATTTTGGGCATTAGGTAATTTATGGAATAGAATCAAGAAGTTAGATTTTTGTTGACTTTTAAGTCAAATAACTCTCAACAAATCCTTCGGCAACTTTCCTTATTAAGTGTAATAAGGTTTTGTAACAGCCTTGAAAAGCAAAACAGAAAATTGCTCAAGATTCAAAGATTCAAAAAATGCAAACCTTGTGCACCTGGTATATATATAGAATGATTCCATGCATCACTTTATGAATTAACTTACTTAGTGTATAGCTCTTCAAATTCGTCTCCCCAACAATCTGAAAGTCCAGGACATTCATGAGGGCACATCAGTGACCAATCTTCATTCTCTTCGACTCTCTTCATGAAGAGATCTGCTATCCACAAAGCATAAAAGAGATCACGAGCCCTTTGCTCTTCCTTCCCAGTGTTTTTCTTCAAATCTAAGAACTCAAAGATATCTGCATGCCATGGTTCTAAATAAATAGCAAACGCTCCTGGTCTTTTGTTCCCACCTTGATCAACATATCTTGCACAGTTGTTGAAAACCCTCAACATTGGCACAATTCCATTTGAATTACCATTGGTCTGCAATTAAAGACAATTAGTAATTAAAATATCTAGCACATACTGGGTGTGCCAAAAAAGTATCAATGTTCAATGGGTTAGAATAAACTGTATGCAGGGCCAGTTTTGAAGATTTGCTGTGGTTTTTTATATCACTGTTAAAACTAAAAACAACAACACCAAAATACAATATTCTGTGCCATCCGTAGCAGAAATAGACATGGCGTCATGCTGTGGTTTACTCTCTTGTTGTCAAGATTCTAAATTATACCCTATATAACAAATGGTTTTCTTCTTCGATTTTTCAGTCATGAACTTCCCACTCAAAATATATAAGCGATTTCTTGAAAACTTCTAGTCTTGAAATAACCTATTGATCATTTATAAATATTTTCGGAGACTGAAATCAAACAGACTTACCCCAGATATGTAACTTCCCTTAGCTCTGATGCAATGAACATGAAGACCAATTCCACCAGCCCACTTTGAGATGACAGCACAATTCTTCACAGTATCAAAAATCCCTTCAATACTGTCTGATTTCATCGCTAACAAGAAACAACTTGAGAGCTGTGGCCTTGGAGTTCCAGAATTGAACAAAGTAGGTGACGCATGTGTGAACCACCTCTCTGACATGAGGTTATAAGTTTCAATTGCAGCATCAATGTCTTGTTTGTGTATACCTACTGAAACTCGCATCAGCATGTGTTGTGGACGTTCTGCAACTTTCCCATTTATCTTTAGCAGGTAAGATCTTTCCAAAGTCTAAAAGCAACAAGAGGGGGTATCACTCCTTCAAAAAGCGCACAAGATTGCCAGGAGAACAAAAAGATTCTAGAAGATTTAAAAAATTTCTTGAGAAAGCAAAAGGATTTCCGTAGAAAGTGTATGAGATTTCTAGAGAGTGATGTACCCCTTGTTAATGAAGGCATACCATTGGGTAGGTAAAAACAAAGCCACAGTTATACCAAGATACAATGCAAGGTAAAAGAACTTGGAGATGTAAGGGGCGTTGCAGAAAAATCTTTAGTAACAGATTCTGACTCAAAGTTGGCATTACATAATCAGTCTCTGAGACTTTTGAAGAAGTTGTGATTACAGTTCAGATAATTAAAGGTGTTCTGGACAGAGTTTCACAATTGAGAAAGTCAATGATGATAAAATTTTACCTATAAAGACAGCAACAATGAAATATTATTAAATGTTATGATAGGTCTCTCAACTCACTCTGCAAGTATTGTCAACTCCTATACAGTGAAAACCTGCATGTAAGAACCACCACTTTTTAAGTACCCTGGCAGAGAGGTTCTTAATACTCGAGTTAAAAGTTGAGAACAGTGCAATTAAGAGGGCATTTACTACTGTATGTAAAAAGCATATAAATGACATCATGCATCTAGCAAATTGAATAAATCACCATCTGAAGATTCTTCTATACTTTCTCCTCAGAACTTTCTGAACCTTGAAAACAACTCAAAGTTGCTTACCTTGAAACCAAAATACTGATATTGGAAATCTCTGTCATAAACAATGGCTGAGTTGAGTTTCTAGAGAGAAAAATTCAAAACAATATTACCAAGGTTTGATGAAAAATGAACGTAACCCTTATAAAACAATGAAGATATCTGTTCAGTTATTTGTGCCAAATTTGGAGAGATTGTACAGGAAAGCACCAAATGCAGACAAATGACCACAGTATGTGTCTTGCAGTTACATAAAATTGGCCTGGTGCACAACTTCTCATGGCCTGTCAAAAGTGAACACTTTTTGTGGGCATTGTGGCATAGGTCTTGCACAACGGGTAGAATGATAAAATTGTGTGAAGTTGTCTACCTGAGAAACTCCAGTTACATTGCCTGTTTCTGAGGCTCTGTTTCGCATTATCATAGGCTGTCCACAAAACTAAGAACTACAAAACGAAGACAAAGACATAGGAACTACAAAGACCCAAGACATGAGAACAACAAAACGAAGACCAAAGACATCAGATAGATACACTCCAATTCGTTGCTGAGACACCTTTCATTCAAACAAATCATCTGTGTTTCACATGGTCCGAGTTATTCAATAAACCCCAATTGATGAATAAATTCAAAGATAGGGGTCATGGAGCAATATCTTAGTTTTGTAGGAAACAGCCTAAAATCTACAAAACTAAGGCATTGTTCTCATGACCCAACGTCTTTGAATTTACTCATCAATAGGGCTTACTGCATAACTTGGACCATTTATGAGGGAAATAAGAATCATTTGTTTAAATAAAAGATGTTTTACCAATAAATTGGAGCATGTATTTGTCTTACTGTTAGGTCTTTGTTTTATAGTTCTCAGGTCTTCATTTATTTTGTAGTTCTTAGGTCTCAGGTCTTCGTTTTGTATAGACAGCCTTTTCGAGGGTAGACCTGAAGTGAGATAGTGTTCTTGGTATGATGCCAACAGCTAGTATTCATATACTGCGTGTCCAAAAATGATGTATTGTAGGTTTGCCTAACTGTACAATCACGAATTGTGAACAGATTTGAATCAATCACCCATCGTTTTGAAGCAGAAAGGCTAACGTACCGGGTGACCCAAAAAAAGTACAACTTTTTGAAAAATCATCAAAATTTGATTATATCACTGATCTTGAAAATTTCTTTTTGTGCATTTGTGTCAAGGATCCAACTAATCTTAGACATATTACACAGTCCTGAAATTTCTTTGAATTCGTGGGAATTTCTGCTTTTACAAGCGAACTGGTTTTGAAGCATACTCCGAAATCACAGGAAATTTTTATCAATTTGAATTCTTACCCCGAAATACCACTCAAGTTGTTTGCCTACCTCCTTGACAAAGCTCTTTTATCATGCAAAACTGGAAAATTCATATGAAATCGCAAGAAATAGCTTTTTGGCTGAAAAGGGATATTTTGTGAAATACTATTGCTCAAAACATGTTTTTTCATGCCCCAATTTCGTCATCTCTCTCCCCAAAAGTTGTACTTTTTTTTGGGTCACGCGGTAGATCGGCCAGGGCGAAAACTCGGACAGCTCGGAAAACTCGGAAAGTTCTGAAATCTTTTTTCAATCTTTACTTGTCCGACTTTTTGTATTTCCCCTATATTGAATTCGAAAACACTGACAAAATTTTTTGAAGTTTTGAAAATACGGACAAAACTTTCCAAAGTTCCGAAAACACATTACGATTCTTTTCCGCTGGTTTCAAGGAAAGGTTTGAAAATTGCTTCAAATTGGATAAGACTTTGTCTCGACACTTGCCAGAGAAAAAAGCGAGTCAAAGATCTAAATGGGAAAGTTTTGGACAAAAACTTCGGACAATAAGTTTCGGAAATTTTTTGAAAGTTGTTAACATTTTCTTTTTTAAAGTTTATACATCAAATTTTTCCATTGAAATGGGTTATATTTGTATAGAATTAACATAATTTTAAGCGAAAAAGGGCACTGAATGCTCCAATTATAAAAAATATCAGCAAGAAACTTAGCCACAAACTTTTTAGGGCACTTTTATTTGGACAAAAAGGTTTCATAGGAAATCTGTCTGAAACCTTTACTGTCCGAAACTTTTGGGGTTTTTAATGTAGTTGTGGGAACCACTTTTTTGGAATCTTTGACTCCCTTTTCCCTCTGTCGAGACTAAGCCTTGTCCAATTTTTTTGCAAAAGTAATGATTTGTTTGAATTTTGTTCTAAATATATTAGTTCATTTCGCACGTATTTGTCTCTCAAGTGCAATATGTATAGATGTACCAATTCCATTTGCATTCCATTCATGACGCTTCTCGTTGCAAAGCAGGTTGCCGTTTATCGTGCTTGTGGGCATTCTGCTTCCTGCTTTCGGAGTTTTTGAAACTTCGGAAAGTATTGTCCGTGTTTTTGAAACTTTGGAAAATTTTGTCCGTGTTTTGGAAACTTCGGAAAGTTTTGTCCGTGTTTTCGAATTTGATATAGGGGAAATATGAAAAGTCGGACAAGTAAAGATTGGAAAAAGATTTCCGAACTTTCCGAGCTGTCCGAGTTTTCGCCCTGGCCAACGTAGATCTAGGAATTTATTTTATTAAATTTGGGCATATCATTCTAGAATTCTGGACAATGTTTACTAGGAAGATATTTTTGAAAAGGCTAGGGAAAGCTAAACATTATGATCAAATTTTGTCCTGTTTTCAGCTTTAACAATATGAAAAGTGCACCAATTTTCTTCTAAGGAATTTGAATAAGCAACCCATGTACTTTTACATGTAAGGGGCACTTATTGTCATTAGGTTTTGTCACGATAGTACATTTTGGCAAACACCAATACATCATTTTGGGACACCTGGTAGATGTAGATGAGACTGAAGAGCATCGCTAGATACAAATTGTCAAAAACCATACCTCTGAATTCTTCTGAACAATCTCATATACTTCTTTTGAGATCATCGGGCAAGCTTTGTTGGTTTCAGGATTTATGTATTCATACAGAGATTTGATAACATCTACAAATGAGATTTAGATAAAAACTTATTTGATATTAACATTTTCTTGCCATAAGTCAACATAAGAATTCCCAGGAAATATTAACTTATTGAGAATTCTTGCTTGAAACTTCTCAAAACATACTCAAATATTTAGCAAATATAGGGTGAAGTCAGGGTGGAATCCCAGGGGCACTTAACCAGATTTTGGTTGGGGATGTGTCACCCAAGCTTCAAAAACATACTACCATAACTTTATGCCAATTTTTCAAAAATGTATACCAACCTTATAAAGTACAGTTGTTTTGTAACTTAACATCCACAAATTCTTAAGAATTAATAAGAATTTTCAATAACTTGTAAGAATTATTAGAAACAAAATATATTCTATTCCATGCACACAGTAATTTTTTGGATTTGAAGCCTGATGTTATTGGAGCTTTTTGATACATTTGCTGTTATTTTTAGGGTTTTCAGAAAATTGCTGTATTTTTTGGTGTTTTAATAAAATCGCTGTTATTTTTTGGGGTTAAGAAAATCAACTTGCTATTTTTTGGGCCTGGGGAATTTTCATATAATTTTGTTGGGCAGAAGTAAAAATTAGCTCAAATGAACATCCGTTGGAGATTTTACAGAGTACCGCCCCCCCCCCCCAGTCTAGGTCATTTGATGTGTGCGATCACACGTGCACACATTGGCACACATATACAATTCTGTACAAAATTCCCACTTGCTGCACATACCACTGAATGCTTTCTGTGTTTCCTTGTGCAAATTTGAAAGTGCTATCCTTGCAGCTAACACAGCATAATCAGGATGCTTTGTGGTCATTGCAGCTGCTGTCTCCGCAGCTAGTGTGTCAAGTTCTACTGTTGTCACTCCTGGGTATATTCCAGCTATGACTTTCAAAGTGATTGCAACCTAGGAATTAAATTTGAATCAGTCATATGACAGACACTTAAGGTTATGGTAAATGTTTGTAGCACAAGATTGGGTTTTCTCTCCCCAAAAGCCAAACTATTAGCGGAATCTCAATAAACTATACATCATTCGATGCGTAAGAATGTAGGGATTCTAACCATATCAAAATAATTGGCAAAGATTGTAAAATGATATTTTCCAGGCAACTTTATTGCTTAAGAGAGCACAACTCCTTCAAAAGCTATTTTGTACCCTTGCGCGTTTAACGTAACAAAATCTAACTTATATCAACAGGAAGCGCACATCCTAAGCTACCAAAACTTGTCTCAGATTCTTTAAATTCCTCCTTCCCTTGAAAATATACAGGCCTTCTTGGGAATAAATTGGCACAAGTGTGGCACTTTGCACCCCTAGACTATGGTAGGAGTGTGATGGAGTGCTATTGGTGTTTGGTCTTATTTCTACAAAAGTTCAGTTACACAGTATAGGAGCCATAAAAAAGCTTCAATTCTCAAGTCATTTCTTCAGTTCTCAAACACAAATTTAACAACAAATATTTGGGGTTTTAACTAAAGCAAGGAACAAGCCTGGAACAAGTCAAGTCTGTAACAAGTCTGGAGAAATACTGAATGTACAGTGGCGTAGCCAGGGTCATGTTTTTTGGGGTGGCAAGATGCGAGCGAAGCGAGCAAAAATGGGGGTCCGGGGGCTTGCCCCCGGGAAATTTTTTTGGGACCACGCCCTTTACTTTGGCTTAGAATGCATCTCCCAATATCATACATGCAATTAGCATTAAAAAACTTTGATATTTTTGCGACAGTTATTCTCATTAGAAATTTCAAAAATCTCCTGTACTACGATAAAACTATTTAAGCAACGATCTGTTTTATTCAAGGAAATCTTTAGCATATCTTTATTTTCACTTGTTTCCTGTCTTATATTGCTTTGGACAGTTCAGTAATGTCTAACTAAACAAAGGGCTTCGAACAGTTTTGTTTTGGTGTTTTGGTCCATATTCTTTGTTTCTTATAATCTTATCTTGCTAAAGCCTGAAAAGCCTGAGCTGAAAAGATGGCAACGGCAAACATCCTTGCCCCATTTCAGGAATGTGGAGAGTTCCTTTGTAACTCCTTTACTCTTCTTTGGTAAAGACGCCATTTCGAAAGAGCAAGCAGATCGGAAGAAATTCGACAAAAAAGTCTTGTTCGAAATTTTGTATAAATTCAATTTAATTAACCATTCGAAAATAGAATATTAGAAACCTGTGCGTGCTAATACTGGTCTGTGTTAAAAACATGACTTAGTTTCTACGAGCATTGGACTGCAAGAGCCTGGGCAAATTGTCCTAGTAAAGAGTTTTTCTGCAGCCTTTCTACGACGTAAGAATGAAATTTGCTGGACTGCTAGTCAAGTTCACGATAATATTTAGCCTACGAGTAGAATAATGGGTCTACTTGTAGGCTAGATAATATTCAGCTTTTTTTAATGCTGAAGTTTCTTTAAGACATTGCTTAGAAAAGAGAACAACTAGCCCTGATGCTACGGTCATTTGGTCCGCGTTTTATTGCCCGCAAGGATCGTCATAACAGCTCTTTGAAATGATGTGCTGGCGCGACATGATTTGTAAATTAAATTAGCCTTCAATTCAAGGGTCATGTAGAACTTTATAGCCTTTAATTCAAACAAAATAAGTGACTGAAATCATAGCTATTCTGTCACCTTATTAGTTTCCTGCTCTTTGGTAAAAACAAAACGAATGATTATAAAGCAGGCGTGCGATTAAACACACTTCCAGGAGTGGGGAGGCGTGTACCAACGCGTGCGAGTGCGATCGCACGCCTTTCCCAAGAAGGCCTGAACATACGTTGTCATAAATTTGCAAATAACTTCTCTGCCCTCCCACAGTTGTATTGTGCCATAAAAGGCAGACCAGAGGACATACCAAGATTCCGAGACACGCTTTGCTTGCCTAAAGCATGCTCTGGTAGTGCACAAAATGTGGAGCCATTCGATTGGTTCCTTGGGTACAAAATAGTTTTTTCGTACCTGCACCTTGTGGATTTGAAAGTCCCGAAAAAGGGCTTTTTACTGATGCCACTTCAAATGTAAACATCAAGGTCAAATAATCCACAATGTAATCCAGGTCAAGTAATTACCACTTATAAAGCAATTTGTGAATTTAAACAAAGGAATCGATACATATAATGTGGTTTCATGTTCGTTTTCTAACACACGACTGGCTTAATAGGTCAAAAAGCTAGGATTAGGATTTAAACCACACAGAAAAACTTTGTGTGAGAAGTTACAGTATCCTTCTTTCGATTAACAAGGTGGGAAGCTCCCTGATACTTATAGGGATTTCATTCCAGACCTTAAGAGCTGAGTAGGAAAATCCTTTTTTGGAATACTCTAGATTGTACCTTGGAATCTGGAGATCTCTACAGAATCGCATATTGTAACCGGAGTGATCTTTGTTGGAATTTGTTCCAAAGATTTTCTGGGCAGAGTCTGTTCATGATCTTATAGGCCATAACTGCACGATCAAACGTAATAAGTTGTTCGACATGTAGGAAATTATTTGACCATTCGTCTTTTATTTTGGACGTATCTATCATGGAAATTGCTCTGTGTTAAAGACGTTGAAGGGATTCTCTTGAATTTGAGAGGCTACCCCAAATAACATCCGCATATCGCATGTGACTTTCTATAAGAGCACGACATACATTGCTTAACAGAGATTGCGGGAGGATGTTTTTCAGCTTTGAGAAAACGCTTGCTACAGCTGCCCAATTAATTATTTTAATTCTCTAAAAAATAACTTAATTTTTATATTGTTACAATAGACCATTTCGCAACTTGCAGAAAGGGATTGAGGAGAGCGCGGCCAATTCTGCCAGCCTTGGCAACAAGCAGAAAGTCTAGGCCAAGGCTGGCAGAATTCTACTTGTTGCCAAGGCTGGCAGAATTGGCCGCGCTCTCCTCAATCCCTTTCTGCAAATTGCGAAATGGTCTATTATGGAAAATCATTTTGGCATCATTCTAGGAATGAAAAAAATATGATGGGAAGTTTAAGCTCCTACATTTTGCTGATACACTGACATTGATCCGCAGCAGAGGAAATAACTGTATTTCTTTTATTGTTAAAATCATAGTACAAATATTTTGGAGCCATGCTGGAAAACATCTATGTTACGACAAAGATCTTTGGCGTTCGAGAGGTGGAGAATTAGGCGTAAGCTGGCATAATTCAAGGGTAATTTCTTTTTTATACAATTATTCTTTTGTTCTTTTGTGATTTACTGGCGTGACGTAAAAAATTCAAATGTTGGCGTAAAATCTATGGTGTACAGAAAACAAACTTTTCAGTATGGACGTGAAGTTTTAAGCTGTTACATTTTGGTGATACGCAGTCAAAATTATAGAATAACTATTTTGGGGTCATTCTAAGAATAAAAAATATGATGTGAAGTTTAAGCTTGTATAGTTTGTTGATACGCTGATATGCAGTTGCGATGAAGCAGTAAGCAAGGAAAGCAGACATAGTGCTGACTGCATATCAACCTATCAAGAAAAGATTGATGCTTCCCCAGTCTGCAGAGTGTAGCAATTGCAGGCACAAGATTTTTTACAAACATGTTTGTACATGCCGATTTTGAACGAGATCTTTTCTTCACTACTTTCAAAACAAAGGAATCAAAGACTTTGCACGCGAGCACGCTACTGATTCGTTAGTCTCCCGTATGAAAAGAAAGGGCTGTGCGCCGGACATGTCCGGCGCACAGAGAAATTAGTTTCTATAGTTTTCATTGTTTATCGGCGCAATGTCCGGCGCACAAAAATTCAGCTTTCCAAATTGGGTTAGTCTGCACGCGCGAGATCTCATCGAGAACTGCCATACTCTGCAGACTGGATGCTTCCCACTCAGTGATGTGACTGATATCAATGTATCAGCATAAAATAAATTTTGCTGAAGAGAGCAGGCTGTGTGCCAGACTGGAAAGTTTGTACTGCGCGCGCAATAACTTGCGCGCGCAAAACGTCCCGCGGTTAGGACCATTACCGCGCAACTGACGGTTTGTGTCAGTTTGAAATGCGATGCGCATGCGCAATATCCCACGGCGCACCAAAAATCGTATATGGTTTGCTCTCAAACCGCGCAGTTGGCAGCCCTTAAAAAATAACTTGCGCGCGCAAAACGCAAAGTTTCCAGTCTGGGCTGTGTGTAGAATCTAGCCACCATTCCATAGTTTTAAGTTTCTTAGGCAGTGCTTCTTCATAAACAATTCTCAAACACAAGTTCTATGTTCTACTCATCTGAATAGGTCATTGTCTTGAGAACAAACACGTTACGTGTGATCAATTCTTTCCAGTGAGGGAGAATGACGCAGGAAAAATTTTTGGCGGGAAACAGACACTCACCGGATCGACATAACTCATATCAAGGCCATAGCATAATTTGCTGACTCTTGAAGTGATCTTGTCAAACATAACACTTTCTGTCCGCTGACCACCTGAAAAAAACATTGGGAAATATTAATAAATTTGTTCAGAAACTGCAATATCACGCGGGAAGCAATTCTTCATTTTGTCATGATGACGATCAAGCCCGAAACAAAAAAAGTCTTCCATTTCCGCACTAAAAAGTTGCATGGTCAGATGGTGGGGTGGTTGCATTTCGTTTGCTACGAAAGCTTTTTTATTGAAGTACCTTTTCATCTAATTACATTTGCATTTAGCAAGCCTGTTCATGACAGTTTGGAAAAGGCCTATATTCACCACCTCCATTCCATGTTGATTGAATCCTGGCCTAACCGGTTTTTGTCAGTTGGTCGAAAAGAAGGCCTAAGTAATAAGTTGCAACATAAAAAGGAGTAACGGCGTTTCCCACCCTTAATTAGAACAATCTTTGGATTCTCGTTACTCACCTCTTTTGATAACGTAAAGATTGCCAGCCATTTTGGTTGCTTTGGCAGTCTTCAGGCAAGCTTCAAAGGTTTGAAAATCGCGATTTTGTCAGCTGCTTCCAAATGGCCTTGCTGTAGAGTGAATGAAGAGAAAGCTTTCGCGCCGAAATACCCTCTCAATGAAAAGAGCGCCAAGCTTCCACCAATCATTGATCAATAAAATTGTCACATGAAATTATCTGTAAAAGATGGAGTAAGAATGGGGAACGGACTCTTCTTGTATACCCGACGATGTTGGAAGCGAAAATAGCAAAGGATGTACTATTTATCAACCTTCAAAAATCGTATTAGATTTTTCCGATGATAGTGCAACGGAAAGATTTAGGAGATGACGGAGATTTTTAAACCAATTATCTGTTATAAAAATTCTTGGCTCTTCTTTGCCAGAATCCAGGTTTTAACATTTGTTTCCAGCAGCGACAAGGCAACCTCTGCGGTGCACAATTCTACCTATCAGACTTCACAAAATTTAACAACCTTGCGTCCACTTCCGCATCAGTGTCACCCAATCAGGTTCAACATTTTGTTATTAAACGCAAACGATATTCTGTCTTTCCACAAAAGTTCTTCTCTAAGCTTTTGACCAATCAGTGGAACGCAGTTCTATGGAAATCATATCGCAAACTTACCTCATTCTTTGTTGAAGAGATGTTGACGAGCTTGAAGAAGTGGCGTAATTTTCGTAATTCGCCGCCATTTTCTGTGCAGATTGTTGTGCTCTAAATTTTCCAAGAAGAAATGCACTCTGGGATACTAGCGGAACCCCCCCTGAGTGGAACGCAAAAGTTTCATGAACACTTTTTTCCTTTGTTTTCTTGAAAGAACAGCTGGGGTTCAAATAAATCGACATTTGTCAAAAATGTGGCCTGTCTGCGAAGGTGCTTTGCTGCGGAGGACATAGTCATTAAGTAAACAATAGTACACGGGTACACGTGAACAACACGTGGCGAATGACAACAGGGCAGCTTCCGTCGCCTTCAGGATACAGACCCATTCAAGTGGCCTAACCAAGTGAGTTGTTGAAGCTAAAAAAGGCAGCATCAGATAATTGAAGATGTATTCTCATTTCAAGCTGCCGAAAATCGGATTCCTAGGGGCTGGTAAACTAGCTGAAGTACTGACGAAAGGTTTTATCGCTGCAGGAGTTCTACAAATAAACCAAGTTTGGGCGAGCGCTCCGACAGAGAAAGAGACATACTGGATCAGACATCTTGGATGCAATGTAACACAGTGCAACAAAGATCTCTTGAAACGCAATCAGATCGTTGTCCTTGCTGTCAAGCCACAAATCATGCCGAAAGTTCTAAGAGAAATCGCCCCGGAGGTGACCAAAGATCACTTGCTTCTGTCGTTTGCTGCTGGCATGAAGCTGCGGACGATGCAGTACTTGCTCCCACCAAAGACAAGAATTGCTCGTTTGATGACCAACACCCCTGTCCAGTTTAGGGAAGGTGTAAGCTCATATACACCAGGAGCTTACTGCAGTCAACAAGACAAAGAATTGATCAATAAATTGCTGTCTTCAGTTGGTTATTGCGTGGAGGTCAAAGAAGAGCTGGTTGATTTGATAACAGGTTTCGCCGGTGGTGGACCTGCCTATATCTACACTGTGATTGAAGCTATGGCTAATGGGGCGGTTCAAGGTGGGATGAATCGAGATGATGCCCTAAAGATGGCTGCAAAAACTGTTCTTGGTGCTGCAAGGACAGTTCAAGAAACAAAGCAACATCCCGGAGATCTGAGAGATGCTGTCTGCTCAGGGGGAGGCAGCACCATATTTGGTATTCACGCCCTTGAAAAGGGTGGGCTGAGGCCTGCCATAATGGATGCTGTTATGGCAGCCACAAAAAGGTCTAAAGACTTGGGGGAAACACTTAAGGGGCTAGACCCCTATCTCATGGATTTTCTTTATTACTGGGGCAATAGGGTTGAATTTTGGTATGTAAGCTCTTTTTTATAACTACTTGCCAAATTTTTAAAATTTTTCATAAAATATGCAAATTAGCCATAATGGCGGCAAGAACAATACCCAAAAAGTACTACTGGGTTGGGACGCCATTATTTCTTCCTACTTTGGCTAACAAAGCTCAAATTTTGTATACATACTAGAGAATGATAGATGTAGTGCATGAGTGATTCCAGGCACTTGGATAAGTACAGTTTTTGAAATATATTTATTTCTACATGACGGAAGCGAAAAGTGTGTTTCATNTCACCAATAAAAGCTGTTGATTTCCGGCAATTTTTAAAACGCAGATTGTGGATTGTTGGATTGTAATATGAATTAATGGATGATGGGACTGTTAGATTTTTGGATTGTTGGACTGAGTGCAACATCATCCCACTTAATTCTTGGGAGGTCACTTCAGAAACAACGATGGCGCTTAGGCCTCGGTATTGAAAATCAAGAGGCCGTCGTAAGAAATAGGGAAAGAAAAGAATACTTCAAATTCTACCACAGATGAATGAAATTTCACGCAGAGCCAAAAGCTATTCCAAACATAAAAAATAAATTTAAGGGGCTAGACCCCTATCTCATGGATTTTCTTTATTACTGGGGCAATAGGGTTGAATTTTGGTATGTAAGCTCTTTTTTATAACTACTTGCCAAATTTTTAAAATTTTTCATAAAATATGCAAATTAGCCATAATGGCGGCAAGAACAATACCCAAAAAGTACTACTGGGTTGGGACGCCATTATTTCTTCCTACTTTGGCTAACAAAGCTCAAATTTTGTATACATACTAGAGAATGATAGATGTAGTGCATGAGTGATTCCAGGCACTTGGATAAGTACAGTTTTTGAAATATATATATTCTACATGACGAAAGCGAAAAGTGTGTTTCATCTCATATTTGAAAGGTTATTGGGTCATCTTGTAGGCCTCAGAATAGCTCCAAAATCACTCATGCACAGGATCTGGGTGTGTATGACAGACCCTGAAAATTTCATCTAAATCAATGAAATGGTTCAAAAGATACAATGTTCCAAAGATCACAATTTAGCCGTTTTTAAAAGTTGCGGAAAACGGCTATCAAAGATAATAACAAAGTTTTTGGTCTATTTTTTCTTCCTAAAATGCCCCAGACTCATACACAACTCCTTCCTTCTCCTTGGTTTTGTCCCAAAGTCCTTTTTTGATAGCCCTGAGTCTTTTCCTTTGTTTCTTTGCCTTTTCAGTGGCACTTTTTTCTGCAATGTCAATCCTTTTTTGATCCGCGGCTCGTATACCATTTCCCATGAGATAGCCTGGTTTTATGCCAAGCCGTTCTAATACAGTTGCAACTGATGATGCACCATCATTGAAACTAGCCACAGCACTTGCTGTGCACAACTCTACAACTTTTTTGCCTTGGAAGATGTTCTTTGGGCATCTCCTCCAAATCATGTTGTTGAGGGATTCATTTGGATTTTGCGTGTATGAATCCAGACAACGAGAAAGTAATGATGTGTCAGACAGAGAATTGTAGACAGGCATCAATGCATCAATGATTGGCTTATCCAGCCCATGCTTTGACTGGTACTCATTGGTTCCATTTGCTTGATCTTTTTGCCAACCACACCAAGATTCTTTGCCTGTTGGGCAGAACTGGTGCTGGGGCTTACCTTAAGTAGATGCAACATGGAATAATCCTGCTTTTACATCCTTTATCATTCCATCAAGGTTGTTCTTATTTTTGCGTATAGCACAACCATAATAGTTCTGCATCGTGTCAATCTTTCTGTCTGTCAGTCTTCCTCTACCTCCAATACTTTTTCCATCACTCAGCTTCTTCTTACCGTAGTTTGTCTTCAACTTTCTGAGTCTGGTACCCAGTCTCTTCTGCACGTGACCAACACACTCTTTCTTTACTATTTCAACTCCATCACCATAAGGCTTTGAAGAGGAAACGGTCTTGTAGGTTGAGGAATCTCCATCTCCAATAAATGAGACATATCGTAACTCATTTTTCTCAAATGATCGCTTGTACATCTCGAGTGTACCACTGACTTCCATTTGCCCTGAAGAGCCAGTGTGGTTGGTAGAACATTCTGCATCATGGTCCAACTTCCAGCTAAGGTAATCTTCTGATGACTTATCAAGGTGCATGTGTGCTTCACAGCCTTTGCATTTTTTGGATTTTACTTCAAAGTCAAGGACCTTGCCTGTTGATATGGAGATTGCCGAAACAATCCCATTTAATGATGCATGGCCACGTTTCTGCCATGACCCATCAAAACTTGCAGCAATATCAGCAGTATCCTCTTTCAATTTCACTTCCTCAGCTGCAGCTTTCATACTCTTACTGGCAACCTCCATGAAGCTGTCATGCAGGCTGTGAATAATCTTATTGTAGTTATTCTTTGTCATTGGGCGATGCATGTTCATGTTCGTTGTGAAGCTCTTCAACCCTTCATAGCCAACACCAATCTCTCGCATTGCCATTACCATCCTCACATTAACTTCCATATTATTCCTTGATTTACCAGGGACTTTTGCAGTACTTGAGGAATCAAATGCCATCTCCCAACGGCAACTAGGGATAGGGCATTGTAAAATTAATTTGACACTAAGGCCCTTCTTCTTCCGAAAATCTTCCATCAATGTCAAACCTGAAGTTTTGCATTCTGGGCAACACAAAACATCAAATATCTCTCTGAACTTTGCTAAGTCTAGCAGAATAAATCCACCTCGACTTTCACGTTTCTGTGCTTGCTCATACAACCTTCCATCAAGCTTTCGTGCTGACGCGGAAGTTTTGCTGGTCAGGGGAGTCGTATTATGATCTTCAGCTGATGATGGTTTAGGCCCTGTACTTGGTTTTGCTTCAGGCGTTGCTGCACCGTCTTCTCCTGCCACTCTCTGTCTCTTTGCCAATGGTTCACTTGCCAGACATCTCTTGCCCTTTCTTGTCTTTCTTCTTATTCGATTTCGTGGATTACCCATCATTAGCGATAAAATATTTGTGAGAGAAGATAGAAAACTTTTTGATCGTCGCTGTGAAACATTGAGATGAGAAGCTTTGAGGAAATAGGAAATACTTCATGTAAGGCTCACAAGAGCCTCCTTTTGGCGTAGCCTCGTGCAAAGTCACCCAACTCAATCACAAGGTGAAAGATGCAAAAACCCCCAGATTTGGGGGAGGAAAAAAGCGATTTTGGGCAAATTACCGTTGCTATGCGCGTTACTAAGGTAAATATGATGGAGCCACCCTTCTAAAACTAAAAAAAAGACACTTTCACTTTAGATTTCTGAAAAATTGTTTCAACCCTTGAAAGAGAACACACCAATCAGTGGTTTGAGGCAAGAAAAAAAAATTTGAAAAAATTGAAATTTTTACTTAACAGATAGGGGTCTAGCCCCTTAATGAAACAAGTCTCACTGAAAGAAATGGGCATAACATCAGCAGAAAATAGGATTTTCACTGCTTAGATAATACTTAAAATTGTCTGAAAGTATTGTGGGCTCTAAACATAAATCTATCAGGCAAACAATATTTCCCGATTTGTTCAATGGAATATTGAGAGTTCTAGAATCAGGTCTTATATAGGTAGATGTTTAAAAAATTCAGGGAACAGAAGAATTGTTAGGAACATCCTCCCCCAAAACCCAGTTAATACAGTATTGAAAACTCTAATTTTCAAAGAGATATATAAGGTTTTCTATTGCTTCTATGAGCAACCATAACAAGTACTTGGTTCATTTCATTTATTTCAAAACAAAGAGAGCTTCCCATTAGTGGAAGTCAGGAAGTAACAGATATTTCATGACTAGGAAATGTTTTAACCCTAATTTTCAACAACTCTATTTCAAGTTCAATGCCAAAGTTGGATAGGGGTGTGCCACCAGCATTTTGAAAATGGTACCGTTGAGTAGACCAAATTTTTTTTTAAATGATCTCCTTGGCTAGGCTAATTTATTACACTAAGAGTGCCAAAATTGGACATTTTCCAGACAAAAATCGGCAAAATTTGTCATTTCCTAGACGAAAATCGCCAAAATTTGATGTTTTCTGGATATAAATTACCAAAATTTGGTTTGCTTAGGCCAACAAAATTGTCAAAATTATACCCTTGCGTAAACTAGCAAAATATACCCTTGAAGGCTGCACATCCCCCTTAACTTTACTATGGAAGAGCCCGGGAAGCTGAACACTAGAACCAACTAGCATTTTCCCTCTCTGAACTGTTACTGTATGTTTTAAGCTATTTATATACGATACAGTGATTTTACTAGCAAGTAGGTGTCAGTTTCAAGAAAATTTATATTATTCTATGTATTAAGTGTATTTTGGACTCAATAAAAGAATATTTAAGATTTTGAGAAAAACTTCTTTTTAAGAAACAACAGTGAGATAAATTATAAGGATTATTTGGGTACAATGTGATATAATACAATTGTCAATATGTTTGTTAGCAAAATTGAGAAGTAACTGAAATTGCATATTGATACATCAAAGTCAAGCAAGCATATGTTTTGTCATTTTTGTCTTACATACTGGGTGGTGAGTCAAAAACGTTTCAGCATTTTGATGAATTTTACAGTCATGAATTATCCATCATTAAGCAAAGTATTTCTACCAGGCTGGGCCAGTCAGGAACACTACATCCACCTTTCATTTCATTTTAATCAAAATTCAAGCTTTTAATTACCGCAATGATTATCTACTGCAGCTGTAAAACTAACATATTTAATGTATGATACAATATAAAGACTACTGAGCTAAAAGTAATAAGATTATTGCTTAGGATACCTAGAAAGAACTCTGAGGAGCTTTCTAGCCAGGTACCCCTTGTCTGTCAAGCTAACACAGGGTATAAAAGCATATATACCACAGGTTGGGTTCCTAACAGGATAGACTTTTATGTTTTTATCCTCATGTAATTAGCCTTGATATATTTAATTTTTTTTTTCTGTGGTATTGTATATATTGTTTTGTAGAGTAGGCTTAAATTAGCTGTAAATTTGAGCTATAATTAATTCTCGCCTACTGTAAAAATAAAGTAATGATGAAGATGATAGGGTCATCCATTCAATGATCAACAAATTTTTATACAACACTGAGCGTAATAATAAAAACGTAAAAAGAGGAATAAGGGACAAAGTATAGAGAAAGAGTAAAAAGAAATAAGGGGAAAAGACCGTTACTGCTACATTGATAGAAGAGTTTGATTGATAGCTATGTGTCTATTTGGGTGGAATGGGGGTAAGAACGGATGAAAAATTAATTGTTTATAACTATTTAATAGCCAAATTCTGTATTAATTCTGTATTCTGTATTACCTTGGATAATCTTGACCTAAGACAAAACTGGTTGAGAGTTTCAACTTGAGACCAAACTACAGATCAAAATTTAATGTCGTCTTGATTTTCTCAATAAAGACTCCAATATGTTCACAAGTTAGCATAGGCTTCAAATCTTAAAACAGCTAGTGTGAATAAATGGCTATTAAATCTTTCATTGGATTGATTGGCTTTAAAGGAGCTTTAGCTACTCTACTGTAAATCTACCGTTGGCATTTTTGATATCTTGATTATTTTCAAAATTAGAGCCATTTTTGTCCTTCGACTTTTTGAAAATTGTGATTGCATCAAGCGACAGACTTAAGCTTGCCACTGTATTAGAAACCCTCAAAACTATCGTTTTGTTAAAAATCCTACTAGTTCTTGTCCATTAGTCAAGGAGTAACGATGATTTTATTTTTTCAAAACTTTGCTTCAATTCTTTTCATTAAAAGTGGATCCATTATAGGGTGTCTGATGTCTTCATAACCGCACCTTTTTAGCATCGATCCGATGTCCGTTAAACGCGCAATTTTTTCGGCCATATTGGTAAGTGCAGCAATTCCGCATCAATCCACAACCGTTAACCGCACACCGCACTGAAATATGGAAAATATCTAGGCAAAATCCTTACTAAAATTTAGGCCAAATCCGCATATCCGCGAAACTCGTAATGGACTTAAGGTTACTGTAACCCTTCAGACAAAAAATTCTCGATTTTTCGTTTTCATCATAATCTGATGGTTTAAGTATTTGAGTACCGTTTTAACCAACTCACTTCCAGAAATAACCACAATTACTTGGAAATTTGAGCATTTTAAAAGAAGCAATCATATTTCTAACAAATTGCGGGAATACACATCAGGAGATTAAAGTAAACTCACTTGACCTAGCAGCTATATTCATAACATCCCGTGCTGCTATTTTACTGATATAACGATTGATCAAGACCGCGCTAAAGCTTTATTGCTCGACCTGCGGCTTTATGTTTGCACTTTAAACCATAATCGTTTTTCCCGGGCTTTCTGCTTCAATTTGATAAAAGCCTGATTTCTCGAAACAAGATTCCGGGGTACTGGTGGGTACTAAAAAATCTTGGTGTACCTAACGGGCCAATCAAATCGCTTGACACTTGGCAAACAGGGTCACAAAGCATATAACTACCAAAGGGTGTCAGTGATTTATGATAGATCCACTGGTCCGACTTTTATAAGGGTTTGAAAGTTAAAAAAGACATTTCAGACATTAACATTAATTTAAAATTGCACTATTTCAAGAAAGTACGTTTTATTAAAAATTCGTGACACCCTTTTGTAGTTCATAGACTTGCTCCAAGTCTATTCTGTGGTCCATCAGTTTCTCGTTTCTCCTTCGCAGCGTCCTCGTCACGATTTACGCCCCCGCAGAAGTTATAATGTTTTATTGAGCGCTGATGGACCACAGAATAGACTTGGAGCAAGTCTAGTAGTTCAGGACCTTAAGTCTTTGGTAAATAGATAGTCATGGTCGAAAAATGCCCAATGAGGTACACCAAGATTTTTTCGCAAGGGTGGTCGATTTCGCCTAAAATCTGGAATAAATCATATGCGTTTTTATTTAAGCAACTTGTTGTATTTTTATGGTATTCCGCGTTTAATTCTGCTTCGAATAACATAAAAGTTTGTTTGGTATAGTTTAAGGAACGGCCGTGGAAAATAGAGTTTCTTAATCGCTGCCTGAAGGGTTACAGTAACCTTAAAAGAAACGCCGCTGCGCTGTAATTTTAAAAGTAACCAAGATATCAACAAAGTAAGCGGTGGAAGTACAGTAAAGTACTTAAAGTTCCTTTCAAGCCATGTATGTACACAATCTTTTTTAAAGATTTGAAGCCTATGCTCCACAAGTTAGTCTATTCTAGCCAATGATCATTAGATCATAAAGTTGCAGGCAACACCAGTTGATCACAGGTTGGATATGCAGAGACGAGAACATAGTTGAAGACTGTTTTTATAATAACAAGACCAGCTGATTTCCTTGCATCTCAAGATGTACGGGATTTTTAAGCTCTCGCAATTAGGATTTGTAGGAGCTGGCAAAATCGTCGAAGTGTTAATAAAGGGCTTCGTTGCTTCAGGAGTCATACAAAATAACAAAGTATGGGCAAGCGCCCCTACCGACTCAGAAGTGCAATGGATTAGGCATCTCGGCTGCAATGTATCGCTGAAAAATACGGAGATCCTGGATCAGAATAAAGTCGTTATACTGGCCGTCAAACCACAGATACTGCCGAAAGTGTTAAAAGAAATAGCACCAGCAGTGACTGGAGAGCATTTATTACTGTCAGTTGCAGCTGGAATAACGATATCAAACATAGAAAATGTTTTACCGAAGAAAGCAAAAGTTGCGCGAATAATGACAAACACTCCAGTGATGTTTAGAAATGGTGTCAGTGCCTTTAGTATGGGAACTAACACAAAACACGAGGATCACGAAATTATCTATAAACTCTTGTCGTCTGTCGGTTACTGCGTTGAAGTCAAAGAAGATTTAATGGACACTGTGACCGGATTTGCAGGCGGCGGTCCGGCGTATCTTTATACCGTCATCGAGGCATTAGCGGACGGTGCGGTAAGGGGCGGACTGAGTAGAGGAGACGCAGTGAAGATGGCTGCTCAGATGACCATAGGTGCTGCACGTATGGTGCAAGAGACAGGACTTCATACCAGTGAATTGAAAGATGCAGTCTGTTCGCCAGGAGGGACAACCATAGTTGGAGTGAACGCGTTAGAACAAGGAGGCTTGCGAGCAACCTTGATGAACGCTGTAAACGAGGCCACGCAGCGTGCTAAAGAGTTGGGAACAACTTTAAATGGCCAATGCTCTAAAAAGTGACACGGGTCTTAGCTTCAATTCAGTTTACCATTGAGCAACCAAAGTAGAAGGTCTTGTGAGATATTAAACAGCCAAAGACAAACACCCAAGACACCGAAACTGAAAGGGCCATCCAAAAATACGTTTCATCGCCGCTGTCGGATTTTGTCCGTCAATCTTCGTGACACTGTATATCCCCCTATTGACAAATAAATTACCACGTAGTACATATTGATGAAGATATTTTCAGATCCCTCATCTGATATTTCGGAGACCACTTCTCTTCGGCATATCGGCAAAATATCGCTATATGTTACAACATACCTAGAACTTTGGTGGCCTCTTGAGTTCAACGACATGTTCTAGTCAAATATGACTCTAAAGCGCTATGGGAGCCACACACCAAATACAAATACTGCAGAACGAATGCTGAGCGCAGAGTTTGGATTATTCTTCAATCTTGTGATTGTGATCGACGATCGTGGCTGGAAATATTCACAAACAGAATTTGGACAATGATTTTAAATGACCGTAAATGATCTTCTGAATATCATATAGTACTTTGTTAATGTTGATCATCCTGTAACATATTTGATTGGGCAAATTCTGCATGAACGGTAAATTTTCATAACAGTGGACGTTGTTTCCTATCAGTTGCAAATGGTGATTCTGCAGGGCTTTGCTTTGTAAATGTTTGCCAGCTATTTTTAAATAGTGTCTTCGTTATTATTTAGGTATTCTGCTGTTGTTATTGAATATTTACCAAACAAATATTAAACTGACAGACGTTTGGACGTTTGCGCTATTCCCAAAGTAGATATCTCAACAAAATTTTAGTACCAGTACGTTTATAGATATGTGTTGTTTAAGGAAAAGCTCACGCAGGAGAAGGTGAAGGTATCGAACTACTGTATTTCCAAATAGAATCTTTGCTAAAGGTTCAAGACTAGCAATCTTTGCAATAGCGAAGAAGCATGAATTACCCTATTAGCTTCCTGACGTTGTGAGATGTAATGTACCAATTTTGTTTCCTCTTGTTGGAGAAAATTTTAGCCAGTATAGTAGGTGTAGCAGAGTTACTTTCTACATATTGTTTTGTCTCGCGCTGGACACGCTGGTCACAACGCAACCAAAAATACACATAAAAATAAAAACGAAGCATGGACTGTTTCATGTTATAATGTTAATTGTGAGGCTGAGGATGTATTAATAGGTTTTGCCTGTTGTTCTTACTGTAAAAATAGTTAAAGACACACCAGACATTTCTATCTTTTGAAAGGCGCTTATAGAGACTGGGATCTAGTCGAGAACATGCTGCAAAGAAATAGGTTTGCTTTCCTCTCCGTGTGGATCCTAAATGTCATCATCCGTACGGAGGAACGTTCCAGTGTCATGGAGCAAAGGAGAAAACACAAAAAACTTGCGAGCTTGTCAAAAAGAGATATTTTTTATAAGAAGCTGTTTACAGGAAAGTATAGGCTGAATTTTTCAATGATTGATAAACCGTGCTACCTGGATTGGAAAATTCAGAAACTTTCGTAATTTGCAACTTCAATTTTCCCAGGCAATGCAAACTATTTGACAGTGTACAGTATTGACAAACGTTTTGACATTGTTTAGCATGAAAAGTTTAAGAAACTCATAAGAAACTGTTGGTAGCAAAAATGCCCTAAAACTAATAACAAAATATGCAGAATTATTATTTTTTGCTGAAAGTGCTTCCAAAGTACCTCGTAAGGTAAGATATCAAAACAAGTGTTAACAGAAATCTGGCCCAAAATAGTGTCAAAACATTTTTGAATGCACGCATTTTGTTATAAGAAACTGCTTATAAGAAACTCAACTCTCAGATCGATAAAAAATCAAGAAACTCCAGTCCTGGGAAAAAATTAGCTAAGAAACTATTTTTTTTTAGTCAAGGAAATCGTTAGCATATTTTTACTTTATTTTCACTTCTTTCCTGTATTCTATACCCTGGGTAGCAGGGTATGTATTCTATTGCTCGGAAGGTATTTGAGTTATGTAAAAATTAAAATTGTGTCGGATCTCGCAAGAAACTCGAAAGAAACTCCGAGTACTCAAAATAACTTCCAGTACTGGCTCAAATTCTTAGTTTCTTTTTAAAAAAATGCGTGAACCTTGGGAAATTAAAAGTGCAGATACAGAATTTCTCAGCTTTTAAATCCAGGTATCATGGTTTCTTAATGTTTGAAAAATAGTTGGAGTTTCTTATAAGTGGTTTCTTACAAAGAAATATGTGTTTCCGAAATTCAATACAGACCTGCTGCATGACGCGCTGCTGATGAAGAGCCTGGAGCAAGATGACATGGAAGATCAGTTTGAAGCAGGATCAAGAACAAGAACGTTGTTGTTCTAAGAACATGGAGATTGGGTTTGATGCTTCAACCGAAATCGCGCCAAATCAAATTGTAAATTCTCAATCAGAATGGCAGCAAAAAACAAAGGAACAAATTAAATTTGCAACTCGAATGGCTGCATTTCCTGGTGCAGCTGTCAAATTTCCCAGGTGCAGATTAAAATTAGAGCAAGAGGAAGCAAAAAAGATGAAAGAACGATTGTCAAGTCGCAAATCATCAAGAGAAGGACAACGAAAACAAATGTCAGATGGCTTGATCAAACGTGAAGACGATGATAATTACGATCCAGATGATCCACTGATTCGCCAGCATAAGCCTATGAATGGTAACAATTCTTAAGTTTTGAACAAAGCCGCAATTTTTTACCAAGGCCTAATATTAAAACGCCAAATTTGACGAAATAGGCCTAACGTGTTTCGGACAGGCTCTATCTTTCCTTTGGAAGGCGCCGATTGTGCAATCTAACACTTTTTGAAATTATCTGCAAGTTTCTATGCCAGTGCCAAGCTAAGAAGCAACATCCTTAATGCGTAGCTGATTTGCATACAAAACAAATCACATTAACAGTTAAAATAAGAAAACAAAGATGAACTTTTTGGTTAAAAAAAATTCCCAACAAAGAGTAGACGTTTCATAACATCTCAATAGTAAGTACTGATCACCTTCGCTATCATCTGGGTGCATAGAAAAAGTTAAAACGTTTGCAAACCCATGATTTGTCCAAACTGCTAACTTGCAAAGTGTGCGTGGGAGAGTTCCCTCACATGCTTCATGAAAACAATAGCCTATTGTTTCAAAACAAAAGAATCCACACAAATTCCCCATGCAGAAATAAACTTTACAGTGTGGTAAACACGTGCAAGGATGGAGCTTTTAATGCTATTTAGTATGTAATTGTTTCCTAAATTTCAACTATTATTGATTCAAAAAATGCATGCATAAAATTCATTGAAATAGCGTTGGCACACTTGAGAATTGGAAGAGTGCATGGAATTTCGTCCGTGCGAGAGACAAAGTTAGCATTCTGGCCAGACTGAAAAGTTTACCTCTCGCGGGGAACGCCAATCTCGTCCCCAGAGTGAGTTTGTTGCTCTACCTCTACTCTGGGATTACAAGTGGCCGTTCTGCAATTTGATTGGCTATTCGAAAACAGTAGATAACATAAACTATTTCTCGAAATCTTACTAATTATTCGAATAACAGCAATAAAATCTAGTCACTAAGCAACAACCACTACAATGTTGCTTTGTTGTTTGGAATCGAGGTCACATAACGAGCGTTACCCTGCCAACCGCAGATCCATAATGGTTGCTAATCCGCCCTTATTTTGGGCGGATTGGGACTATGTGTACCAGGGTGTTCACTCGGCTTCGTGACTATCGTATGATGTAAGAACACCCTGGGAACGAGGTTGGGGGACGCACATTCTTTATGAAAACAATGGCCTATTGTTTCAAAGCAAAAGAATCTGCGCAAATTTCCCGCGCAGAAGTAAAACTTTACAGTCTGGCATTCTGGTAGTTTGCGGCCTGAAACTAATTATCATTGTGTTGGTAACATTATAACTTAAGCCGCTCTTACACAGTCAGATTTTGTTGAATTCGATAAATGGAATCATTTTTTCTTAGATTTATCGAATCGAATGCGAGCTCTTACACAGTCAGATTTAATCGAAGTCCTTTCCTGACTTCAATTCCCAAAACTGAGCAGAGAATGGACGAGGAGGTTGCAATAATAGTAGCTTTGGTCCTAAAAAATGCAAAGATATACAAATATCGTGCAAAATGAACAAAGGAATGGCTGTTGTAACGCCCAGTCAATGCTATCTTGAAAGGGTGCTTGAAAGACTTGCGTTTCAACAAGGAACAGGGCTACAACAAATTACTTAACAATGACTGCTGAAGATTTTGACCATATTCTTGAAATCATGAAACAGATCCAGCAGAAAAGTCTCCTGTTTCTTCATTTTCTTGAAGTTAGGCTGCGCCAACGCCAATTTGATTGCATGTGGTTTGAGGATCATCAGAATTCTGTACATTTCAAACCATTACAATGCGGAGCAATGACGTAAGAGCAGACGTGAGCAAAAATTTCATTCATTTGCCATTTGATAAATCGAATGGAATAGAACGGGTCCGATTCGTGAAAAATCTAATTCGACAATCTGACCACAGCATCAGTCATTTAATTTTTGCGTTTACATGGTCAGATTTTGTTGAATTCAACAAATCGAATTTGATAAATCTGACCGTGTAAGAGCAGCTTTAGATTCGATAATTTAGTTGTCAAGGTTGGTTGTATTTTTCTCATGTTACAAGCAGTTTTATGAAATTGTTTCTTTTAAGAATTCTTCAAAACAAAATCCTTGATCAAATTTGCCAACAATTCAGGCTGACATTACTGAAAACTAGCTGAAAAACTCCTGAAAAAAGTCCTGAGTGTGAAAGAATATTAAGGTAGACTAAATCAGAAGATAGTAAAATAATAATATAAAATAGGCAATAAGAAAACCCAACTGAGTTTAATTCTCGTCTCTGTAGAGCTTAAATGTTCCATCTATCTTGACCAGGCGCTAGCCTGAACCATTTATGACACATTATGTCCAAAGGCGAATACTCACCACAGTACCCTGCTGCTCGCCCCAACAATCAAATTAAAGATTTTTTTGAAATTTAAAAATTTTACTTTATACCTAAAAATTCTTGCTGTGCTGATAAAGTCAGCAAACTTCAGAAAATTTGGTTGCATTGCAGTACTGCGAAAATATTTACCACCGGACATAACTGTTCTAAATATTTCTGTTCATCATAACTGTTCTTATATCATTAGTATGATCTAAATTAATGTCATTCTTAAGGGTATCAATGTAAGTTGTCTTTCTTGTTCCTCTATTTGTTTTGCCAAAGTTGGGTTGCCATAAATTCAACTTCGAAGCAGTCTCTTCAGAGTGACAAACACAATGACCAGCTAATTTCAATCGCCTTTCACAAATCTTGGTTGTAACTTTTGGGAGCATTCAGTACAATCGTTAATTTGTCATGTGCTGCTGCCATGTTTTGTTCAACGCCATCCTTAGCATTCTTGTGTTTGTACCATCGATGCTTTTTTCAAGCTGTTTGGTTAACGTCCATATTTCACAACCATAAAGTAGTACTGACTGAACAGTAGCAAGGAACAGACAGATTTTTATCGATTTGTATAAAGATGATTTCCACACTTTTTGCAAATTGTGACAAGCTCGCCATGCTTGAGCTCTTCGAGTTTTTATGTCTTTTTCAGAGTCTTTAAATGTTAGCAAATTTGATCCAGAAGTTTAGGTCTGTTTTGAAGGATCCTGGTTCATAGAATTCATTAAGATTTAATTTATCTACACTGTTGTTTCCTTTGCAAATGACTTTGTTATTTAAATAAAAACAAAACAAAAGATGCTATTTTATAAAGCCTGCCTTTGTTTAACCAGACAACTACTTTTAATGTTGGCAAATAATGTTCGATCATTTTTACTTTGCAGGATCCACGAATTCAAAACATAATAATGCTAAGAAAAGAAAGAAGCGCAAAAAGAAGAAGCGTTACAAGAGCATCCTTGACCGATATTTTACAGACAGAGACAGACGTATTCGTAAAAGTAAACATGAAGAGTCCAAATTCGGTAAGTTCATTCATGTAGAGACTGACCCAAATGGAGGGGCATCAGTTATTCATGCTTATATTGACGAGGTAGCCAAAGTCAAAGAAGATTATGTTGATGCCTTTGTTGATGATTTCTTGCGGCTTGTTTTCAAAGAAGAGAAGGAAGGTGTTTCAAATTTTGTAATTGGTATTGTGCATGGTGCTGCTGGAAGGATTCCTGAACCAATGAAATTCCTGGCTCATCATCACCCAAATCACATGGTGGTGACAGAAGTGCTTGGGAAAAAGTCAGACTTGGAAACGATTCAGATGAGTGATTTTTATCAAAGGGTAGAGAATACCTACCACAATGGCACATACAGATCAGGCCCATTGAACCAGTTCAGTCTTGTGGGCACTGTTGATGGTGAATCTGGTGGAATGTTCCCTGACATCCTTGACAAGCTAGAAGAGGATCCTTTCCTTTACAGGACGTTGCCTTGGGGGCAGCTTTCTGTTCTTCATATGCTAGATAGAGGGTTAAGTAATGATGGTCCGATTTTATGGGTCAGACCAGGAGAGCAAATGGTCCCAACTGGAGAGGCAACTAGATCTCCTCAAGTCAAGAGAAGAAGGTATGTACATGTTAAGATTCATCTATTCATATTAATTGTTGGTAAAGAATTGTAGGTAGTTTTGAGGACCAGAACCATAACTTAAAATGTTAACAGTGTCTTTATGTAAGACTCTGATCACAGTATAAAATGTTTGATAGAACCAAAGGATGTAAAGATAAGATGTCAATTGAAAAGCTTTCATTAAATTTTTATATAATAGTTTGAAGTAAATGTTGTTTAGTATTTCTCATTCAACATACAGTAAAGGCCAAAGGCCTTGTGCACATTAACCCGACAAGAATTTTCAAGAATTCTTAGATGGTATGAAAGCCTGCAAACAATTTTAAACAAGAATTCTTAAGAAAATAAAAATGTTCTCAAGAATTCTTAGGCAGGAAAAAGTGTTAATGCACGCATGTACTGTACAGGGTGACTCAAACAAATTTCCCCCTGTTTAAAAAATCATAGCGGAAAAAGTATGTACTTGTGCTATACTCATAAAAATTTATTATTTTAATTTTTTTTTGGTAATTTACAGAATATTATCCTCATGGTAGATTTGAAAGTTTCAAAAAGCTGTCTTTCAGAACAGCTGCAAAATGGCCTAAAACACATGATCAAATCTTTCAGATCTTTTGAAATACATTTGAAATCTTTTTGAGAATTAGCATAACTGATAAATCAATGAACTGAAACAGAAACTGAAATTAATATCGTATTTGTTGCTCTGAAAAAAGGATTATTATAACGAGTAAATCAAACAAATTATGTTTCTTTTATTTCAAGATGCCTTTGATCATGCGTTTTAGGTTATTTGCCAACTGTTCAGCATGACTGATTTTTTAATCTGTCAAATTTACTAAGGGACTGGTATTTTGAAAATTACAAAAAAATGTAGAAAATACTTCAATCTTTTAGGTATTAGAAAAATCAATTTTAATATTATAGCGCAAGCACCTTATACATTTACTGTGACGATTGTTCAAACAGGGGGACATTATTTCAATTCGCCCTGTATATGTATCATAGTAGCCTTGTTGCGACTTAGCATAGCTAATTGATGACCATTCTATTGTTTTTGTACAGTGAAGATGTGATGTGATTGGCTGATGTCTAAACCTTAAGTTTGATTTGAGTAAATGTAGATTTTTTAGAAGACAGTCATTCACTGATTATTTATGCTGAATAGTTCATGTGAATTTATTTCTTTTGCATAGAACTGCTGTAAATGAACTACAGAACTTGCATTACCTACCACGTGTATCCGAACCAAGGGAATTTTTGGCTGAAGACAGAACAAAATGTCATGCTGATCATGTTGGCCATGGTCTTGACAGACAAACAACAGCTGCAGTTGGTATATTAAAAGCTGTCCATGTTGGTGGAAGGTTGGTGATCTACAGTAGTTGTACTAAGTGTATCAAATAAATTTTTCCATTGAAATTGAGCCTTTTATTCCCGTAAAAACTTGTGTATAAGCCACGCAGTTTCCTTTTATTTTTCTCTCCGATATTAAGGGTGCGGCCAATATGCGAAATCAAACATCTTAGACCTAGAAAGTGACAAATTAGAATAGAAGCTCTCCGTGGAAAACAAAAGATTTTAGCTATTTTCCGAAACACTCAACGAAACGAAAATTAATGGTGTAGAAAATAATCACATCAATGACTGTTGTCCACGTTATTTGTATCATTGTCCTCAGCTGCATGGATTGCATTGTCAAGATTGTCCTTAGCTTAGGTCATCAAGAATTCCTCAAGGCTAGTTTACTCCAAAAGAGAGTGGCAGTCCAAAACAAGAATAATTGAATCAGCCATGAATGAAAACTGAGAAATATTGTCTGTCTTGTGGGCTGCATTAATCTTTATTCTGATAGATTAGGGGTCAATGGTGTCAATTGCTAAACAGAAAAGTTATCTTTATACAACGACACACACTCGTACCATTGCTTTTGAGGCACAAAAAGGTGCAGAAATTTAATTTGCCTTGGAATGTGCTGATTGTTTTAAGAACTGATGGTTTACATAAGATGTCTTCTTGGCACAGCTTATACTTTTATAGGCTTATACTTATTGCCTTAAAGATATTTTGAAACTTGGATGGCTACCAATTGCAGAAAGACGGGATTTCAATCTATTAAAATTGGTTTTTAAGGCAATTCACAACACCAATTGGCCAGTGATAGATAAACTTGAACTCCAAACTTGTAACAGAGTATTGCGAAGTAATGATGAAATCCGAATAAAGCCCTCGCTTATACCAGACATTTTTGAAGATGCCGCAGCGAAATGCTTCATGCCTTACCTGGACATATAAAATCCCAGTCTAACTTTTCAACATTCTGTGGCGACCTTAAAGGGAATAGAGCTATATTGAGTGGTCGCTATAAATAGGCTATGAAAACGCCCACGCACCCATTGTTTCTTCACCTACACGATGAAACGGCACGTGCCAACAGTATCAAATACAATAGACTATGTTTTTAACTTGGCCCGGGCCAGCTTTTAAATATGTCGATTCCCTTTAAGAAGCATTTATTAGAAAGAGCAAACGACAATCTGGACTAAATTACCTTATTTCTAATTCTTATGTGATTGTTTCTTTTTACCTTTTTAACTTGTAATTATTAACTAGCTTTTAATTTTAGAGTTGAAGAGCCACACTAGCAGTGGATATGCTATGCTCTATTTTACCATTATTATTATTATTATTATTATTAGTATTACTTGCCTGACCATGAAAGGCTCCGAGAAAGGGGTGAAATTATTGCTTTTATCGTCAGTACTCATTACATGATTAATATCTGCTTTTTGTAGAGCTTCTCATTTTCGTGAAGTGAAAGACGTTGTTGCTTTTCATCCTGGTGATTTTCTCAGTGTTGTTGAGAAGATGCAACTTGATCTGTATGAGCCTCCCCTCTCACAGGTATGTGGCATTTTTCTTGATATTTGTCTGCAAACAGAATTCCCCCAGTCTCAGTAGTATAGCAGGCTATGGTTTATATTGATTCCATTTTGGTAGGCACAAAGTACGGTACATGCCAAATTAGTCTAAAAGAAACGTACCGTAGACACGAAACAGAGATAAAATCTTAAAGAAAGTCAATAGAGGATGAAGGAAAAGATGGTGTCGGGGGCATTTTCCCATAATTTATTGCGTTTTGTTACATAATCTCTGTATAATCATAACTGATTCCATTTAAGAACTTAATAAAGTCTGGGAAAATACCCCTCGACACCATCTTGTCCGTAATCGCCTATTGTTAGACTGGCCTCCGATTGTCATCGCATCCTCGTCGTAACAAGCAAAGATTGATTGTTCCTTCCTCAGACCTCATTAATATGTGCGAGCGCACGAGCGCCGCTCGCAGGCACAAAATATCATTACACATATGCTGCTTGCATCTTTACTGTACTCAGAGTGATTTGGTTGCAGGCAATTTTTTCCCAATCATTTGCTGGCAGGCACAGAATATTTTTAATGAGGCCTGCCTTCCATATCAACTTTTAAAAAGATTGAAGCACGCAGCCATGTCCTAATTCTGAGCTATGACAAACAGTAGAATCGCTTTATCAAATCATGCAGTTCATTCACTGAACTTACTGACTTTTCTAAGTCCACGGTCTGATACCTAAGCCAACACCGTGCAGGAAAGTCTCTTGAAAAGTTCCTTCCGATTCAAACAATAAAATAAAGAAATTCTCGAAAAGGTGCTCTTTGATCTTACTTAACCTTTTACAAGGAATTAGACAGCTTTGATTTATGAAGAAAGAAACTATTTATATTGCACTTTGAACAGAGTGTAATATTTCACGACACTTCGAGCGTAGCCTGTTCTATTATCGAGTCACAATGTAACGATTGGCCCATTTTTCAGTGTGTTCAATGGATAGATGAAGGGAAGCTGAATCAACTACGAAGAGAGGGTATTCGTTATGCCAGAGTAACACTACGAGACGATGATATCTACTTTATCCCTCGAAATGTATGTCATCAGTTCAAGACGATATCAGCATGCACAAGTATCGCATGGCACATCAGACTGAAACAGTACTACCCAGAGCAGAACAAAGAGGAATCATCGTCATCAGACAGCTCAAGTGATGACAGTGATGAGGATGATGGCGATGATGATGATGAGGATGATTCATCAAGCTCTAATGATGATGATTAGTCGTTTTAATCGATTTAATCAAGATGATTAATCGTTTTAATCGATTCAATCAGCACTCGCGTAAATATCCAAACAGGTATATTATTTATGAAGATTATTTTATTAAGCTGAATATCAACATTGACATTGTTGTTCGCCGTCAACGAGGTCACAATAAATAGAGAGCTACATATGTTTTCACAGTTGCTATCAAGGACCTTTAAGATTTCCCAGAATCGCAACATGTTTAGGGTACTGGCGGGATTCATCAGGCAGCGGGATATATCAGACAGTTTCAGCTTTCAGCAACCAGTAACACGCTCAACTTAAGTAAGCTTTCATGACCATTGCTCTTCCATTCTGCACCATTATCATTTTGATAGCTGTTTGCTTCCTTAAAATATGCTGTGACAAAGAGAAGACGGACGAAAATTGACTTTGGCCTACAACATTCGTTGAGTATATTTTAAAGAAGCAAAAAGCGATCGAAATGATAATGGTGCAGAATGGAAGAGCAATGGTCATGAAAGCTTCGTTTAAGTTTGTGTTTCTTTTTTAAACATTTGAGGGCTGATACTGGATATTAAATGCCAAAACTGTCTGATATATCCCGCTGCCTGATAAATTCTGCCAGTACCCTACACCTAGTCAAACCGCACAAGCATCGTATAAACATCAACTTAAGAGTTCTCCAAATACAGATAAGAATTTTTGAGAGGTAAAAGTCAAAAGAATCTGTGAAGAAGAATTCTTAAAATTTTCCAAATATGTTGTTACGCAAGAAAACAGTGTTACGTACCGAAGGCCTGTACTGTAACCCTTATGCTCCCAGTGTAACAGTTGAGTACAAATCTTCATACTGCAAGCAGTGGCGAGCACTTTAAAAGGAATTGTTTACTTCCATTGTTTTCAAACAAAACGTCATTGTTTTCCACAACATTGGGAGTGAGTGTAATATTGTTTCGAATAAAAATGTATAGAAATATCGCTGGATCCAAACTCTTTTTTAGAATAGCTAAAAGGTCTATTATTGTAAGTGCTTCACGCAATAGCCAATATACTACATTAGATGCGATTGTTCACACCTTCGCAATTCCGGCCCTCCTTTCTCAAATCATGATTACTTTTGTGGAATAGTGTGAGTGTACGTGCCAGCTGTGGTTACGAAAAAAAACCATATTTTCATGAAATTGCCTTCAAAAACGTCGCTTTAGGCTACGTGCCTAGGAGAATCGGGTTGTCTTTTAGCACCTATTTTGGCTTCAAGCTACAGAGCGATGAATTATAAATTTTGTCATGGATGATAATTCGATTTTACCTCAACAACATTTTGAAACCAAAAGTAGTAAGTTCTCTACAGCGGATAATCTAAAACTTGCTAAAAACATGATATATTGATAACCAAGCTAATCCTCGGTTTATAGAAGGTTTGTTTTGAATTTTGATGGTTTTCAATTGCAAATCCCAGTGAATGATATCATGATTTTTTAGTTGCGTAGATCTAGGAAGAAAATGAATTGTTTTATCTTCGCTACTGTTAAACCGTGTGTAGCTCTCTTCTTAAAGCCCTAGATTTTATGTTTTTAGAATGATCCGCTTCCACTTTTACAGTAGAGTTCTATGAGAGTCGTATGGAATTTTAAGTTGAGGTCGCAAGCAAGCTGCTTGAAATTTAACAATTATATTTGGAACGGAAATTACATTTTTTGAAATGCTTTTTTTTCAGTCCCCATTCACACTGGCAAATTAAACCAGCTTAAACTGAACCAGGTTATCGAATGGGGCCTTCTAATTGGCCCATCCAACAAATCGAGTGCATTTGACTGGTTGAAATTTAACCTGGTTTAGATAAAGCTGGTTGAACTGTGTTAGTGTGATTGCGGTATAATTCCCCATTCACAATGGCAAATTAAACCAACTTGAACTAAACCAGGTTATCAAATTTTATGTTCTAATTGGTCAGTCCAGAAAATCGAATTCCTTTGATTGGTTGAATTTAACCTGGTAGTAATTAACCTGAAAATTGCTTTGAAAGCGAACAAATGAAATATCGTACGGAAATGATTTTCCTCTGACATTAATAAATAATATTATCCAAAGAAGAAACTGTCTGTTGTTCTTTGCAGCAAGAGACAAGCAGCTAAGACTATTAGCATTTTCGCTAGCAAATCCATGGGCAGAAATTGCATAGAGTCACGTGTAAAAAGTATGGTTCACAGAGGTGAGAAAAATATGCAAAAAGGTTACACTTTACCCGTAAAGATAAGTGAGCTGGATTGCTATCGCAGAGGTTATTCAGTTGAATGATAAACAGAGTGCTAGGATGAACTGAAACGGCTCAGTTTCATAGCCATCACCTCAACTTTGCCTCAACTTTGTTCTAGTGCTAGTAGCATTCACGGGCAAATCAGCCTTTCAGAAATTCTATAATAATGATAATAATAATAATAATAATAATAACTTTTATAAAGCGCCAAAATCTATTAGAAATATATTCTTTAGTGCTGTACAATACCTAAGGTGAAAAAATGTTTACATATGAAAAGTCCCAGAATAAACTATGTTTCAAAAGCAATAGAAAATAAGAATGTTTTCAATCCAGATTTTAAAGTATCAATGCTCTGTGAGTCACGAATTTTACAAGGTAGGCGATTCCATAGTGTAGCAACATCGACTGGAAATTCTCTGTCTCCACATGTTTTGTACTGTGTTCTCAGAATGTTCAACTTCAAATATGCGTTTGACCTGAGGGAGTATCTCCCTTGTGCTTGTATAGAAAACATACTCGTTATGTAAGATGGGGCCATATTGTTCAGTACTTTGTATGTCAGCAACAATATCTATAAGATGGCCTTAGGCCTGAAATATCGCTTATTGTTTTGTCTTCTGCTAGAGATTTGTCATACAACTTGGATTGGTACAACCCAAAGGCCAACGTCCACATGAACGAATTTTTCCGTGAATTTGCTAACCAGTAGAATTTCTATTGTCGCCCTAGCGAACAGGCGAATTCGTCAATGAATTTCAGAACTTAATAAATTAATTCGGAATTCTTGGCGAATTCGAAAGGAAGTAGATCGTAATAAAAAAACATAGCAAAAGGTCTACTCACAGTAAATTACTGGAAGTGAAAAAATCTTACCGAGAATTCACTGAAATAGATACCAGTCGGGAGTATAATCCACATCATGCCACCCATCGCAGATTTACTGTAAAACGGCCTTAGGCCCAAATATTTCTTTCTTCCAAGGTGTTTTTGTGTTATTATGTATCTTAGATAGGGTAAGGTGGGGCAAATGCGTCAGAGTGGGGTTAAATGGGCCATTGAACATTTCGTGGATTTCGCTATTACTGAGCTTTAGTGGAAGAAAATCAAAGACAACTTTATTCATTGAAAAAGCTGCAAGTTTGCAACCAAGGACACTTTGCCTCAGTTTCAGAAGCAAAAATAAGTGACCCATTTTCCCCCCACTCTGGCCCAATTTGCTCCACTTCACCCTGCGTAGGCTTCAAGTCTGTCCATCAGTAGAATTTATGTTATGATCCCCTCCTCCTATAATCAATGGCAGCTACTGGTTGTCGACTATGTATTGGCTTCATCAATGTTAATGTTGATCTTCAAGCATAAATATATGCTGTTGTAAATATGTAAATATGCTTAGCAAGTACCATGTCGTATATCTAGAGGGTAAGCTGCAAGAATGTTATATTTTGAGCAAACGTTGCATTTAGTAGATATAGTTGCGAGATTTTAAGATGCACTGAGACTGCGTTTCGAAATATATGTGTCGCCTACAACGTTTGTACTTTTTTTGACATACTCTCTTTTCTGGTAATTTTTGGCCATTTTCACACAACATAGGCGTCAAGTCTTTAAAAAAGGATTGCACAAATGGTTAATCCTTTGTTCAATCAAGTTGTTGCTACTTTCGCGACCTTTTTGATTCAAAGAATAATAGAATTACCAAAATGTAGTCAGTTATGGGACGCATGTTGAACTCAAATAAAAACAAGTCTACAAATGCAATCAAAAGGATAGTATATGAACATGGCCGTACACAGCTCAAAATATCTAGGGGGCAAAGAGGGAATATTTCCTCAAATCAGGTCAAAATTACAGATAATTTTATTGTTTCTTTTGGGATTCTTAGGGGGGCAACTGCCCCTGCTGCCCCTATGCTGTGTACGGCCGTGTATATGAAGGCAAAAACTTCGAAGGTGACTCGGATATTGCAAATGCTCTAAATTTGCATTTCTGTTCTATGGGAGGGGAAATATCTAGTAAAATTGGGCAATCTCCACAACCTTATTCATCGTTTCTCAAGTGCCCGCTAGATAAGTCATTCTTTTCATTTCATTTCATTTCATTTCATTTCATTTTAAATTCTTTATACAGGGTAAAAGCATCAATATAAATAACTGCTTTACAGCTTGCCCTGTTAACTAAACAAAAAGAAAATCCTAAACTACCTAGTTACAATGTTATTAAACAAATTTAAAGTCAATATAAAAATCGAAAAAATAAATAGAGTTAGGCTGAGAAGGGCAAATTTCTCTTCAGCCTACTTTTAACAATGCCAAGGGAGGGTGCTTGTTTGACATCCAAAGGCAAATTATTCCAAGTCTTTGCGCCCCGAAAAGATATAGCTTTCTGTCCACTGCAAGTGTTCATCCTTGGAACAAGGACATCGGCAGTGGCATTGCGCAAATTCATATGTATATCACGCGCAGAATTTTTCGTAAATAGGCTTGAAAGATAACCGGGGACAAGACCTGATAATGCTTTGTACGCAATAGTGGCCGTCTCGCTTTTTATCATATCAAGAACTGTGGGCCAATTTAGTTTCTTGATCAAGTTTGGTTTGTGGCGGATGCATCATAGCTGCTGTTGGTGACAATTCTTGCAGCTCGGTTTTGCAATTTTTGTAAAGTTTGCAATCTGGTTTCACCGTAGCCTCCCCAAACAGAACAGCAATAGCGGAAATGTGGCTCTACGATGCCATGATATATTTTGATTAAAGTATCTTTAAGTACACTTTTTTTAGCATATTTCAAAAATCCTAGAGCACGAGATATTTTACTACATAATAATTTCGTATGCTGATCCCAAGCGAGGTTATCATCAAGTTGGACTCCTAAATATTTTACATTTTTAATGATGTCAATTTCAGCGCCATCAATAGCAAATGATGGAGTCTCTACTTTTTTGTCAGCAATCTTTTTTAGGTTTGGTCGAGAACCTACAACCATCGCTTGTGTCTTTATGACATTTAATGATAGCTTGTTCCCCAGTAACCATTCCTTTAACCGATCGAGATCACTGTTAAGTGTATCATTCAGATCACTGATATTTTTCGCAGAATGAGAAATGCTTGTATCATCAGCATACATTGTCACATTGCATTTCCGGAGAGACATTGGGAGATCGTTAATATAAATTAGAAAAAGGAGTGGACCAAGACATGAACCCTGTGGTACACCGCAGTCAACATTCTGTAAGTCTGAGGATACGCCATTAACCTTGCAAAATTGACGTCTGTTTTGTAGATAGGACTTGAACCAAGAATGCTCATGACCATCTATGCCACATTTCTTCAGTTTTGCAAGTAAAATTTGATGATCAACGGTATCAAATGCTTTTTTAGGTCGATAAATACCATTGCGGTGTATTATTTTCCGCTATCCATATTAACATACCAATCGTCAGTACTATTTAACAAGCAAGTAACCACAGAGTGCAAAGACCTAAAGCTAGACTGGTGTGAGAAAAGAAGCTTGTTTATGTCCAAGTATTCGTAAACCTGGTTATAAACCAGCTTTTCGAATACTCTAGACAAAAAAGTGAGAACCGATATTGGTCTGTAGTTAGAGCAATCATCTTTTTGCCCATTTTTGAATATAGGGGCAACTCTCGCAACCTTCCATGAATCGGGAAAGTTCCCAGTTGCTAAAGATAGATTAAAATGTCACAGAGGGATTCAGAAATACACGAAAACGAAGTTATTTGCGAGATACAATCATATCACTAAATAGGAAAAAATCTCCAGGACATGACGGAATTAAATCCGCAATTATTAAAGCATCATTTGAACAATTCTTAAGCAATTTGAACAATTCACATACCCATACAATCTATCTTTGCTCCGGAACCAATCGGTCTATCGAAATGCTGTAAAAATCCTGGTATTACGGTAATATTAAACGAAAGATATATTAAACGCAATGGTTTGCTTTCGCAGATTTTATGAAATCATATTCCCCAACTATTTTCTATTCCATAAAGTGCCAATCTTTGCCTTTTATTGCAAGCAATCCCGTCCTCGCGACGAAAATAAAACTGCTGTCCTTATGCGGTAATCCAACACCGTTTTGACTTGGAGGGCCGTGATCGAATTTGATAGTAATGATCAAATAAAAACTTTTGCAGTTCGTTTTCGCCCATTTACTGGTTACAAGACAGCACTTGCAGTAAAAGCAAAGCCTTTTTCACATCTTAGACACAAAACAACGTGGCAGGATCAGGGGTGGCGCCAGGGGAGGGCTAGGGGGGCTACAGTCCCCCGTCGGAAGCATCTTGCCCCCCTGTCGGAGGAAATTTTGGGTTATTGTCGGAGGAAATTTGGCAAAATGACGTACGAAAACAGAATTTTTTTGCCATTTTAGACCCCTGTCGGAAGTTCCAGCCCCTCCGTCGGAAGATTCCTGGCACCACCCCTGGGCAGGATGAATATAAGTGCGAAATTCTAAGCAATTCAAGGCTTTGTTGAATTTGAGTATGGCTGAATTCTAAGTAGGCCCACATTACCCCACTTAGTAAAAAAATATGCAGAAAAATAATTATCGCTTCAATGACTTTGAAATAAAGGCCTTTCCACTTGTAAAAGACCAAACTTTCACCTCATGTTCATTTAACGGATCAGAAAAGGAAAATAACAGTGGCAGGGGAAAGTTCTTCTCCGTTTTGAAATTCTTCCACAGTAGGCCGTTCTCTAAAATTATTTTATAAAACGAATGGAGATACATCTAAGACGAATGTTTTATATAAAAAGGCTTCTTATTATGTAGACATTACAAGAAAAATAGCCAAGCTTTCTTCGATTTGAAGAGCAAGGATATTTTTAGCAAAAAGCTTAATAGACCCACTTTACCCCGTAGACCCACATTACCCCACCCTACCCTACCGAAGGAAGTATCGATGATCCTTTTGAATGGGATTTTTGTAATGCTGTTAGCCCTTTTAACAAAAATAGATCAATTCTATATCCAGAGCTTTAAAAATCTAAGAAAACCATAAGAATCGGTATCGGTAGCAAAAATGGCCTAAAATATGCAATATGCATCCAATGCTGAGCTTGGTAGCCAGTTTCTTAAATCTTAGGCCATTTTTGCTACAAAGAGTTTCTTATGAGTTTCTTAGATATTTGAAGCTCTGGATATAGAATGATTTATTTTTGTTAAAAGGGCTAACAGCATTACAGAAATCCCATTCAAAACTCCCCAAATCAAAAGGAACGTCACTTCCTGATGTTATGACGATTAGAAACCTTTAGAAGAAAAATATTCTTTGGAAATTTTCATGCGATAACACATCTCTTTGAAACCATTTGAAAAAGCAGTGGTTTGCGCAATGCGCTACGTAATTCTGTAATCAGGGAATATCGTACTTGCAACATCAGTAGGCTGTAAGCCTAAAGCCAGTATGCCCATGGCCGCTAGTTTCGACCCGCACGATTTAACCCGCGTTTTATTAACCTGCATGACCAGCATTTTACACTAGCCGCCTCTCAGATGTTATCGTCGTTTGACCAACCCATTGTGGCATAGGCCTAGTTGTGGAAAGTCACTCCTGTGGGCTCCTGTAGTGCTGTACCAGTTGCTGCCTGCTGCCGGATATTCTCCTATCAAAGTCTACAAGCAAAATTTTCCTAGGGTAGGGTGGGGTAAAGTGGGTCTATTAAGCTTTTTGCTAAAAATACCCTTCTTCGTCAAATCGAAGAAAAGATGGCTATTTTTCTCGTAATGCCTATATAATAAGCTGCCTTTTTATATCAAACATTCATCTTAGATTTATCTCCATTCGTTTTATAAAATAACTTTACTGAGCGGCCTACTGTGAAAGAATTTCAAAGCCCAGAAAAACTCCCCCTGCCACTGTTATTTTGCTTTTCTGGTCCATTAAATGAACATGAGGTTAAAGTTTGGTCTTTCGCAAACGAAAAAAACGTTTATTTCAAAGTCATTGAAGCGATAATTATTTTTCTGTATATTTTTTTACTAAGTGGTGGGGTAATGTCCTGGGCCTGGCAGCACCCAAGAATTTAGACAGGGACGTTAGGTGTCCCAGTTTTGGGTCTTTTTGAGAATTTCTCCCCATTGTTGAGTATCAATATTTCCTCTCCAAAGTTTCCCCACTTTTGGGTATTGATTTGGCTGTAAAAGTATTTTTCTTGATTATCAAAATATTAACGCCTTAGCAGCATTACCTTGTAAACAAATCACTATCTTCCTGAGATAATACCTGCCCTCATACTGTACACACACCTGGTGCACATTAACATGACAAGAATTCTTACGAATTTTCAAGAATTCTTCACATTCTGAGAAGAATTCTTTACTCGTATGAAAGACTGTAAATTTTTTGAACAAGAATCCTCAAGAAACAAAAATGTTCTCTAGAATTCTTATGAATTCCTGAGAATTCTTATGAATTCCTGAGAATTCTTATGAATTCCTGAGAATTCTTATGAATTCTTGAGAAGTGTTAGGCAGTAAAATCACGTTAATATGTACAAGGGCAGTTCTGTATTGTTTAGACTAATATAAGGATTCATGAACATAACTTTTTTTATTGCTTTAAATATGAAGCATGAATGGTCATCTCTGGGTAATATTGCTTATTTTATTAAATGTGCAACAAAGATTGATGTGATTCAACATGTAAACAAAGCTTGTTTGTGCAGAAAATGATAGTTGCACATTGAAATCAGTAAATTAGGATCAGTTAGTTTGTCAGTTTTATTGTGTACTCCAAAATATCCAGTGCCCAGCCTCACGGAAGGAAAGTTCTGCACCAATTTGCATTTGTAGTAGAGGCTTTTACACAAAGAGCACAATAAGCTGCACTTTTGCCACTTGAAATCTTGCATGATTTGATTGGTTAAAATCATTGAAATGTGGCAGACAACAATTAAGTGTGGCTCGAGCCACGTTTGTAGTGGTCTAATGCCTTAAATCAGCATTCCCAGTTTTGGGGCAAACATTTTCCAACTTCCCCATTCTTGGGGCAAATTTTAAAACTTCACCCCATTTTTGGGTATAAAGCTACATGTCACCTCCTCACGTCCCCGTCCCCATTCTTGGGTACTGCCAGGCCCGGGGGTAATGTGGGCCTACTGAGGATTCAGCAATAACTCAAATTCAACGAAGCCTTGAATTCCTTAAAATTTCACACTTAGGCCCTCGTTCACACTGCTCCGTTTTTGTACAAAAACGGAGAGAAAAACNCACGAGTGAATTAGCCACCTAAAATCTCTTAACAAATTGTTGAAACCCTTGACAGAAATTAGATACTTTTACCCTCCGCCCTCCATATCCATGTTGGTGCCAGTTGATGCAGTTTAACAGGGCAGAAGTATTGCCAGGCCAAACAACATGGACATGGAGGGTAGGAGGAGAAACATTTCTGGAAAACGTGAAAAATTCAAGGGATGCAATACTTCTTTTGAAAGAGATTGTAGGTTTCAGAGTATTTTGTATTACTTGGTTTATTTACATTTGCCACTTAACTAGTCGGCCGTAGAAATGCATTTGTTTGCAAATGCTAATCAATCAAAAACTATAAATGCTATTGTTGCGAAATCTGGCCTCGTTATCTTCATGCATAAGTTGCTTAATCACACTTTTCCGTTTTTTTTTTGTATGATCAGGTGGATGCAGAGCCTGTTTTCTACTGGATATAAGAAAGTTCTCGATCAAAACGATCTATACGATATCTCACCAACTGATAGCACAAATGAACTCTGTAACAAACTTGAAAGGTATGCTATTTTCTTTCTGAATATGCTTATGCAACAGCGGTGTACAATCTTCTTTTAAGAACCATTCTTATAAGAACATCCAGCTCCAGGCTGAGCTTTTGCCTGAATTTAGTAACATAGCAAGAATATATAATAGATTTGTGTAAAGCCCACCACTGACAACGAGATTTTTACGAAACTGTGTTTAAGAAGGGTTACCAGGTAGCTAGGAAAGTTTTGTTCGAAGCTGGCAAAAAAGAACGACCATTTTGTCGAAAAATAGGATTTGAATTTTAGAATTTGTGCACTGTAGAAGATCTGATTGATTTAAACTTAATTGCGTGTAACATTCGTATGTAAAAGTCAGTTCTTTCTTAGGTCGAGTTACCCAAAAGAAAACATGAACAAATTTGATGTATCAAAAAAATTTGATTATATTACCGATCGTAGTCTTGAAAATTAGTTGTGTGGGTTTTGTAGTGCGCTAAATAGATTTCATAGGCGATTATTACTTTATTCCAATGGAAAGAGACCGAAAAACGCATTGAAAAAACCATGATAAAAACATTTGTTACTATTCTTATAAAATTGAGTCATGAAATGGCAAAGTGTCTACGTTTACAAATTATGGAGGAGCGCCGCTGCGTATGAGCCTAACTGTCTCTCAGCCGCCATTTTGAAAGTTCTGTTATCAAGTTGACTTCTACGTTCTTCCAAGGGCGCCTACCTTGTATGAATCATACAAGGTAGGCGCGCTTGGTTCTACGGAGGACCGCAAAAGTATGAAAAAGTCTCCTCCACAGAAGCATATAAGCTGCGGCGCTCCTCCATTGAAGCACACTAACTACCCATCGTTAAACCTGAAAATTATTAAACCAATTTTAATTTTTTATCACATCTGGTGACCCATCTCATTCAAAACGCTAATGCCTTAGGCATTACTTGTAAGTTTTTGGATTTCCTTGGATTATGTTTCCGTCAGTTTTCGCACAGGATAAAAATAGAGTAGATTCTTCTGATTGTCGAACTGCTTCTACTTCTGGCTTATTCTTATGATCAATTTTATTTGCATTTCAACTTGAATAACAGAATGAGTAACAGACCGTCTTGCACAATCAACAGTTTGTCCAAAATTAGTCGAAATTCTCCAGACATTGCCTATTGAAACAGTAGCGACTGATTTCTATTAAATATATTGGAGCATGTTTTGAACTATAAGATTTCCTGGATCGAGGCCTCCAGTAGCCTCTTTTCCAACTTGAAAAGCTCGAAAACAGACAGAATGATAGGTTTGAAAAAAAGTTTTCTTGTGACATTAGGATAACAACGTTCGAGTTCAACTTGTGTTGAATTTTATTCCGTTTCCAGAATGCATATTATCTTGGCTCGTCTTTTTTATCTCTGGGATCCCTACCGTATTCAGATCAGGGGGATAAAGACAATCTAGTCTATGACCCCCTGATTCAGATCAAGTATATTCGTCAATCGTATCCTCTTGGAATTATCCTCTCAACTTTCGCAGGTCTCTGCCATTTTTAGAATATGTATTCTTTTTAGATCGGATATTTTCCCTCTTTTTTTTCATTTAACATTCTTTAAAGTTGGTTATTTACAAATAGTTATAAGCATATATATATACATAATAACTAATTCAAACCAACTACAAACTAAAACCAATTACATAATATAAAGTATAATATAATGTCCTATTAACAACATAATTTACATCTGCAGTTTGCCCCCTTCCATGTTTTGATTTTCTTTTTGAACGCTGCCACATTTTTACATTTTTTGATGTCGTCACTTAGAGCATTCCAAAGGATGCTGCCTCTAAAGGTTAAAGAGTTGAGGCCAAAAGTGTGAGTTTTTATTTGAGGCAATTTTACTAAATTATTAATCCTCAGATTGTATTCAATTTGCTTAGTGCTGAAGAAATTCCAAAGGTATGATGGATTCAGCGAATTCAGAGTTTTGAATACCTCTAACATTAGTTTTTGAAAATTCTTGATATGAATGGTTGTATCTTCCTCTCTCAGTAGACACCTATCAAACGATGCATCGTTATCCTTATGGAGCACCCGGAGTGCACGTTTATGTGTTCGATTGATCTCTTTATTTGCAGCTTTAGATGAGAACATCCAAATTAAAGGGCAATAATTGAAATTGGCCAACACTGTTGTATTGCATAGGAGCCTAGCTTGTGTATTATCAAGATAGTTCCTAAGTCGTGAGAATGCACTCACTTTTCTGTTTACTTTACCGCACAGTTCTTGAATATGCTTGTCAAAATTCAGCTTAGAATCAATTGTTATTCCTAATAGTTTGACTTGTTGACACTGATTGATAATCTGATCATCAATACGCATACACATTTGCTGATCACTTTTCAGCCCTAGGAACATCAGTTGGAATTTTTCAGGGTTCGCTACCATCCCGTTTTCTGTAAACCACTGTAAAATCAAACTCAGGTCATTTTCCAAGTTATTTATCACTTCTTCAAGTGTATTATTTGTTGCGTATAGTGTATTGTCGTCTGCAAAGTTGCAANTTGGCAATTCCTGCTGTATTGGCTGTAAGTACAAACTACTTTATCGATAATGAAAACCAAGGTTTTTCTTTCCACTCTTACAGTTTCCACGCTGCTATTCATAAACCATAAAGTTTGTTGCGCAGCATTTTAGTAGCTATGTATGGAGTTATTGATCCTTCTCCTTCGGTATCTATTTCTTCTCTTTTGGATCATATTCGAAAGCTTTGCAGGTCTTGCAGTGACCAATGGCGTTGAAATTAGTGAGCAAACGACTCTTCAAACTCTGTTCTTTGTTGAACTCTGCAAAAGTTCAACGTTCAATTCCGAATCAATAATGTCTTTTAATGTAACAATATTTACCGACATTTGCTACTATATTTGCTGCTGTTTTATTATTAGCTTTGAGCAATGAAAGCTTGAAAGGTTATGAGAAAGGAATATGCACAGAGAGACAGTCGATTTTGAGTCTTTTTGGCATTGATATTTTCATATGCGGCTGTGCTGATTGTAAAGAACTAAAGATCTGTAGTAGGTCTGGAAAAATGAACGCGACTTTGGAGAAAGAGAAGCTCCGAATTGAGTACATGGTTTAGAAATAATGACTTTGACAGACTTTTGATAATTGCTAACTTAGGACCTTTTCGAAATCTGTAAAGTCCTTCTGCTCGAAATGGCCCGAAATCTATCACAAATGGTACTATTTTGAGAAGATAGTTTCAGCCAGTTTTTAGAGATGATATTTTATCGCGTCTGGTTGAATTTGGTTCAGAAATTCAAAAAATATCTTTGAAACCTTTCAATTTTTCAGGTAGTTTTTGAACCTGGCAAGATTTCTTTTCTGTGTCCAGCATTGCCTGTTTTCTGCCTTCCTTTTGTAACAAATAATGTATCCTTACCCTGGGTACCAGACTTCCCCAAATTCCCAAATTGAGAAGTGGCATCAGATCAGGAATATACTTTTAAGCAATTGAGCTGTTGGGGCTATTTGCGAATGGTTGATCAGTTTTCCATCCTACACGGATTAATTTTTTTGAATTATAGAGAAGCAGCTAGGTCCTATACATATTGCAAATAGCCAAGAAGTGGAATATGAGACCTAACAGTGCAACAAGACTAACTACTCAGTTAATATTCTGGCCTTAGTTAAGTGAAGCAATTCTGTGTTGGATTGCCAACAGATGAACCATTTCGCAAACAACCTTTGGTGCGTCTGTAGACAGATCCACCAAATCCACCATCAGATCAATCTATATCCCATGTGACGCAATAGAAGATGGTAAAATTTTCCTTCCGCCATTTTAATGTCATCGTCAATAGACCATTTTGACAATCAAAAACGGAGACTGGGGAGAGCGGTTTATTCTGGTAAATGGCGGATGCAGATCTGGTAAGTGGCTGCCACGGAACTTTTACAAATGATAAATTTCCCTCTGCAGAACTGTTGGTTAAAATATTCACAGTTAAATATAGAAATTATCACCTAAAATATAGGCAAAAAGGTGTCCCATCACCAATATGCCTCGTAGTGTTAGGGTTACTCTCCAAGTCCATGCCAAGCCAGACCTCAAGTCAAATTGCTTTGGTGGGAAAATATTCGTTATTCGTCATCTCCGTTTATCAGAATAAACGAAGCAAGATAAAACAAATGTTTTGATGAGTTTTGAGAAGAACACTTGGAATTATTTTAATCTCTATGAGTTGTGCAAACTGGAAGGGGTACAATAATTCAGAATTGTGGAATTTTCCCGTCAAAGCAATTTGATTTGAGGTCTGGCTTGGAGAGTAAGTCTCCCTAACACTACGAGGCATATTGGTGATGGGATACCTTTTTGCCTACATTTTAGGTGATAATTTCTTTATTTTAACTGTGAATTAAAAACCAATAGTTCTGCAGAGGGAAATTTATCATTTTTAAAAGCTCCGTGGCAGCCATTTACCAGATCTGCACCCGCCATTTACCAGAACAAACCGCTCCCCCCAGTCTTTGTTTTTGATTGTCGAAATGGTCTATTCTCGATAACTCTGAATATTAATCGCACAATCTTTCTATTGCAGGAAGGATTCAGGCTTGCCCAACCGGTGTTTCTTGGTTTTGTCACAAGATACTTCTCGCCCTCAGCTAATGACGTCACAGTGACAAATGCATACTTGTATGGTCTCGGATTGGCTCTCAGTGCACTATTTACCAGTCTCAATATGATTCCACTTAATTTCGTCAGACAGAGGTTGGGGATGCGAGCGAGGATTGCATTATCTGCTCTTGTATACAGAAAGGTTTGTGTTGTTCTACGCTCCTTATTTCATTAAACTGTTGTTTAAGCCGCTTCATGTAGAGCGACCTCCTTTTGTATTGTATTTTTGATAGGCCTGAAGCTGAATTTACAACTGAAGCGTTGTTCTTGATGCTGTGAAAATAAGGCTGGTGTTTTATGCTGCAGCAACCTTGTTTAGGCAAACGCGATGCGAGCCTTGTTTAGAAGACATCGTATCGTGTCGCTTCAAGTGTGAATCCAGCTTGAACATTATTTGAGAAGTTGAGACGGGGAGGTAGACTCACTACATAGTCCCAGTTATTGCAACAACAACGACACTTTTTACACTTTTAATTGAATTGAATTGTTTGCTCAAATTATTTGCAAGAAATTGGCATACTGTTGCTATTGTTTTCACATCCAGAGGTAAAAATATTTCCTCCTAATTTCAATTCGTTTGTCCATGAGTCGTAGTTTGAGCGTCCTCAGTCTATCAATAGCGATAACTATGACTATGTAATAAGTGAGTCTATAAGAGAGGGTGCAGAGGCCGATAAAGTGTGGGAACAGAGGAACGCCATCCTAGGTAATTTTTGCCAAGATTTTTAGGCCGCAGGAAATTTTTGAAAAAAAGGCTAAATTTTTATGCTGCACAATGTCAAAACACAAGAACTTGTTATAATTGTTATCAAGAAAGCAAAATTGAATTTTTTGAAATAACTTTAATTAAGTAGAATCTTGACAAAGAGGCTTTTATTTTGACATTCGCTATAAAGCTCTACAATTATTGTGCCTATTTTTGAGCTACCAACCCAGCATTCATTCTTTAACTTGTACGCAATATAAGTGTTTGTTTTATGTTATGTTAAGTTTAAACCTCAAGTTGTTGGTTTATGAACATGTTAAATTTCAGCAAGTAGCATGTGGAGTGAACTATATTCTACCTACAACAATTACGCTGTAAAATCCACTAAATCAATGTTAAATCAAAAAACATTTTTCCTGTAAAAATTTGAGTAGAATTTTGAAAATGTTTTAACTCTCTTACAGATTCTTCGATTGAGTAACAAAGCATTGCTGAGAACAACAACTGGACATATTGTCAACCTTGTCTCGGTTGATGCACTGAAGTTAGACTTTGTAGGTATATTTCTAATCACTACCAGATGAGTCAGGGAAAAATATGCAATTTTGAAAATCAATTAAGTGGTTTATTCTGCTTTTCTGAGTTCATCATTGCAGTAAGTTTCTTTCTGCCCTAATTTGGAGATGGCAACTGTTTTATTTGCCTGAGATCAATCTACTCTTTTATTCCTACAAGAAAAAAGTTGATGACAGAAATTTCCTAGAGAGTCTCCTGCAGGCAAACACTTGCAGGCCTTTTTCTGAGGCCCGAAAGCTTTGAAGCTGATATTACATTCCGATTAATTTTGTGTTTATATAAATACCTAAACTTTATCTTGTAGTAAAATTAGATGTTCATCTAAACATCAAAGCAAGAATCTTTGAAATTGGTGAATTAGATAAGTGTTTCGGATCGTCCAAAATGTGAATCTTTTTCATGTCAACATTGAAACTTACTTTTGAAAGAGGCACATGCCTTTAATCTAACTTCTTTTGGGTTTTAAATCTTACTTCTGACTTTTCAGTTGGTTAATCATTATGTTTTCATACGTCCAATAGTTTCTCCATTACTTATGGATCAGTCCAATTGTCATTATTGTGACGGCATATCTTCTGTGGCGAGAAATCGGCCCTTCAAGCCTTGCTGGATTTGGCTTGCTTCTCCTCATGGCTCCATTACAAATGGCGATGGGAAGACTGCTCACGAAATTCAGGTAAAATTACAGTTATTCTTCAGCAACTCTGTAAATGTAGGAATTTTCTTGGGACATGCCACGCCGTATATAAAGTCGTTGCGCACTTTCATGGAGTTCAGAAGCTGAGCATTAGGTTTTTGAAATTCACAAAAAAAAAGAGGATAGACACTAACGCTAAAGATGGCGGTCGCGCAAAGCATGCTGGTACAAAGCTCCCTGACGACCACCTAACGACCTAAAAATTTTCGTCCGCCGTTTCGACTAGCTAGCTGTGGAAAAGTTTGGGACAAGCCCGGGGGGGGGGGGGGTACATAACATGTTGATAGTACGGGTATGTGCCGCCCATATAGGTGGGTTTTTGGGCACAAAATTCTCTAAACAAGGGTCATTTTTCGGCAGATTTTCCATAAATATGGGTCGGTTTGGCTGAAATCGCCAAAAAATGGCTAAAAATGGGTGGTTTTCCACCAAAATTCATCATAAAAGCTCCATAAAAGTGGGTGGCTTTCTGAAAACCGGGCGGCAGACCCCCGTCCATTCACAAGTCATGTACCCCCCCCGGGGGGACAAGGAATCAATATAAACAAATAGGAAAATTTTGTAATTCGAACGCGAAAATTTAATGAGAACTTCAATTCGAATCACAACGTTACTTTTCTGCTTTGGAAAGGTTTCCTTTCGAACCATGTNTGAACATGTTAAATTTCAGCAAGTAGCATGTGGAGTGAACTATATTCTACCTACAACAATTACGCTGTAAAATCCACTAAATCAATGTTAAATCAAAAAACATTTTTCCTGTAAAAATTTGAGTAGAATTTTGAAAATGTTTTAACTCTCTTACAGATTCTTCGATTGAGTAACAAAGCATTGTTGAGAACAACAACTGGACATATTGTCAACCTCGTCTCGGTTGATGCACTGAAGTTAGACTTTGTAGGTATATTTTTATCACTACCAGATGAGTCAGGGAAAAATTCTGCTTTTCTGAGTTCATCATTGCAGTAAGTTTCTTTCTGCCCTAATTTGGAGATGACAACTGTTTTATTTGCCTGAGATCAATCTACTCTTTTATTCCTACAAGAAAAAAGTTGATGACAGAAATTTCCTAAAGAGTCTCCTGCAGGCAAACACTTGCAGGCCTTTTTCTGAGGCCCGAAAGCTTTGAAGCTGATATTACATTCCGATTACTTTTGTGTTTATATAAATACCTAAACTTTGTCTTGTAGTAAAATTAGATGTTCATCTAAACATCAAAGCAAGAAGTGTTTCGGATCGTCCAAAATGTGAATCTTTTTCATGTCAAAATTGAAACTTACTTTTGAAAGAGGCACATGCCTTTAATCTAACTTCTTTTGGGTTTTAAATCTTACTGCTGACTTTTCAGTTGGTTAATCATTATGTTTTCATACGTCCAATAGTTTCTCCATTACTTATGGATCAGTCCAATTGTCATTATTGTGACGGCATATCTTCTGTGGCGAGAAATCGGCCCTTCTAGCCTTGCTGGATTTGGCTTGCTTCTCCTCATGGCTCCATTACAAATGACGATGGGAAGACTGCTCACGAAATTCAGGTAAAATTACAGTTATTCTTCAGCAACTCTGTAAATGTAGGAATTTTCTTGGGACATGCCACGCCGTATATAAAGTCGTTGCGCACTTTCATGGAGTTCAGAAGCTGAGCATTAGGTTTTTGAAATTCACAAAATATACGAGGATAGACAATAACGCTAAAGATGGCGGTCGCGCAAAGCATGCTGGTACAAAGCTCCCTGACGACCACCTAACGACCTAAAAATTTTCGTCCGCTGTTTCGACTAGCTAGCTGTGGTAAAGTTTGGGACAAGGAATCAATATGAACAAATAGGAAAATTTTGTAATTCGAACGCGAATATTTAATGAGAACTTCAATTCGAATCACAACGTTACTTTTCTGCTTTGGAAAGGTTTCCTTTCGAACCATGTTGCCTTCGAATTCAAGGTCGATTCGAATTCGAGCTAGCTAGTCGAAACGGTAGACCAAAATGTTTACGTCGTTAGGTGGTCATCAGGGAGCTTTTTACCAGCATTCTTTGCAGTAAAACACTAGGGAGTCTTTGGAGCCGCCATCTTTATCGTTATTGTCTATTGCATAGCCTGCTATTCAGCTTCTGATTTAGATAGCAGATCTTAGATCCATCCTTCTTTTTTCGATATATAATCATCCTTTCTCTTAAACGCTCCCATTCGCATGCACAATGAGTGAGTTTGCGATTTAGTTTTCAGGACATCTTTTGCGGCTTGCTTTGTTTACATGTGTCACTTGACTTATCGGCCGTAGAAATCCCTTTGTTTGCGATTGTCAATCACTTTGTACTGTAGTGTCAATCAAAAGCAACCGATGCTTTTGTTATAAAATGTTGTACCACCGTAAGATTTTTCCCCCTGAATATTTTGTTTTCCTTTTTTTGATAGGCGACTTATCGTAAAGAACACGGATCAAAGAGTGAAAATTATGAATGAAGTTATAACTGGAATGCGTGTCATCAAACTTTACACATGGGAAGACTCGTTTACCAAAATGGTTGACAAATTACGAAAGTAAGTAATGAATTAAGAAATGAAAGTCATGAATTTAATAGTAGTTAATTAGATCTTAAATATTGGATTGTTAGCACCTTAACCTAAATGAAAAATCAGAATGGTCGCAAATAGCTACTTTTTAGCACCATTTGATAGGAGACTCTTGTTAAAAACGTGAAGGGAAAGTGGCTTGTAATAATAGTGTTTTTTGCCATATTTTTACATACTTTTAGATGTCAATTTGAAATGCTTTCATCAAAAACTAAAAAATCAATCAGAGACAGCCAAAATTTAAAAATCTGCATTTTGGCGGTCTGGTGATCGATTTGTAAACTTGTTGCTATGCATTACCCTTTGGGTTGTGTTTATGTCAGAGGGTTTGACATGTACTTGGCTTTCAAAATTAAATTTTNTCAATCAAAAGCAACCGATGCTTTTGTTATAAAATCTTGTACCACCGTAAGATTTTTCAACCTGAATATTTTGTTTTCCTTTTTTTGATAGGCGACTTATCGTAAAGAACACGGATCAAAGAGTGAAAATTATGAATGAAGTTATAACTGGAATGCGTGTCATCAAACTTTACACATGGGAAGACTCGTTTACCAAAATGGTTGACAAATTACGAAAGTAAGTAATGAATTAAGAAATGAAAGTCATGAATTTAATAGTAGTTAATTAGATCTTAAATATTGGATTGTTAGCACCTTAACCTAAATAAAAAATCAGAATGGTCGCAAATAGCTACTTTTTAGCACCATTTGATAGGAGACTCTTGTTAAAAACGTGAAGGGAAAGTGGCTTGTAATAATAGTGTTTTTTGCCATATTTTTACATACTTTTAGATGTCAATTTGAAATGCTTTCATCAAAAACTAAAAAATCAATCAGAGACAGCCAAAATTTAAAAATCTGCATTTTGGCGGTCTGGTGATCGATTTGTAAACTTGTTGCTATGCATTACCCTTTGGGTTGTGTTTATGTCAGAGGGTTTGACATGTACTTGGCTTTCAAAATTAAATTTTTTACCAATTCTTGCCTGTCCTTTATAGCTGTGTGGTGATGAGCAACCTCGTTTCCGAGGCATTCTGAATGTTATCACCGAAAGGCCAGGTATCCTTGGTTATCACTCTATAGGTTATTAGTCGTATTTTTCGCGTGAACATACTTAATTCGAATTTTTTCTTTTCTTTTTTAGGCAAGAAATTCACGAAATTCGCAAATTATCATTTGTGCGTGCTGGTTTAATGTCATTTTTCTTCAGTTCTGCTTCATTAATCAGTTTCGTCACAATGATGACATATGTTCTTGCTGGCAACAAACTGACGGCACAAAAAGTTTTCACTTGTGTTTCATTGTTTAATGGTTCGAGATTAGTGATGACTTTATTCTTTCCTATCGCTGTTACTCTTCTCAGCGAAGAAAGAGTTTCCATAGAGAGAATGCAGGTAGGAGAACTTTTATCATTCAACTTTCCTAATTAAGTTCCATCGATCTTTAAGTAAAAAAGGAGCAATACTGTTTCATTAATTATTCTACATAAGAGTCTAACAGTACCGAAAAAAGTGTTTGTTTACCTTATGCCCCTTTTCACTGACCATATATTCTTCAATTTACTGACATAGTAACTATAAATTTGGTTTTAGTTTGTGATGAAGATGAAATTCGAAACTTAAGTAAATAAAAAGTTGTAGCATGTTTTTGAATCCTCTTTTATGAATTAATTTTTAATGGATAATTGGTTCTTTAGTTATTTTCTTCATTAATTAAATATATCACATTATTGAGTCATCATATTCATAGTCTGGTTTATGTTTCAATAAATTATTGTTGATAGCTATTTTTTTAGAAACTGCTTCTCATGGATGAACTCCGAGCACCTGGCCTAGAAAAGTCAAATTTGAGACCGAAATATTTTAATTGCCAAGTTACAGTGGACCATCTTCATGCATCTTGGACAAAGGTGAGTTTAATCTTTCTCCCAGTTTTGAACACCGTTCAGCATTAGAGCCTTAGCAAATAATCATTTTTCAGGGGCCATAAAATCTGAAGGACCATAGGTCCTGTTATATCTCATCTCGTTTTATGCATGTTGTAGAAATATCGTTCTTGTAGGGGTAACATGCTTGAAGGGTTATATGCTCGATTCTGGCATCTTTTACTGGATGAGTCAGAATAATCCTTTGCAGTTTTCATGCAACTGTCATAGGCGTAGGAGTCAGGGGGCTGGGAGGGCGGCAGCCCCCACCTTTGGACAAATTTAGCAAAATTAGCCTTTCTCGGGCAAAAATCCACCCTAATTNCCGTTCAGCATTAGAGCCTTAGCAAATAATCATTTTTCAGGGGCCATAAAATCTGAAGGACCATAGGTCCTGTTATATCTCATCTCGTTTTATGCATGTTGTAGAAATATCGTTCTTGTAGGGGTAACATGCTTGAAGGGTTATATGCTCGATTCTGGCATCTTTTACTGGATGAGTCAGAATAATCCTTTGCAGTTTTCATGCAACTGTCATAGGCGTAGGAGTCAGGGGGCTGGGAGGGCGGCAGCCCCCACCTTTGGACAAATTTAGCAAAATTAGCCTTTCTCGGGCAAAAATCCACCCTAATTCGGGCAAAAAAATCGAGCAACAATAGGCTTTTTATCAGGCAGCCCCCCCAGATTTTATCTTCCCGTACGCTTATAGCAACTGTTTTAACCGAAGTTGCCTCAAGAGTAGCAAAATCGAGCTTCTGCTGTTTACTAGAAGAAGCCATGCTACTCGTTCCAAATCCTTGACCTATGCAGTGAAGTGTTTTGTAAATATTGTAGGGTCTGTGAATCAACAATAATTTACTGAAACTTCTTCTTTTTTTTAGGAGGCTAAAACTTTGGATGACATAAACATGATTGTTGGTCAGGTAATAACTGAGTATTTGTTTGTTTATTGACATTCATGTACTTAATTCAAGATCGAATCAGTTCTGAAATTCGTTATTCTGGTGAGATCATACCGGGTGTCCCAAAAAAGTACTCCTATTTGAAAAATCACCAAAATTTGATTACATGACCGATCTCTAAATTTCTTTGTTTAGCAAGTAGATGAAGGACCACATTGTTTTCCAAAAGAACATAGCTGATCTTGCGATTTGTTTTTAAATTAGCACATCTATCTAGCTCTTTTTATGGCTGCCTGGCTTTGAAGCATACTGCAAAAAGCACTGATAACTACGAGATCAATTTTTTTGTATATTATGCTTCTAGTTTAATTAGTCGTAAAGGCTAGAAAGAAATGTAAACTATCATTGTAGACTGGAAGGACATTAAAGATTCTCAAAATAATGACTCTTTGGCAAGATTTACGATGTTGCTTAAAAAAGTATAGCTCAGAATAAGGTTTTTCAACTTGTTAATGTATACCCTTTAAGTAACGAAAGCAAACATTTTATCATCTTTAAATATATATGGATCATTGAAAAAAGAGATCGAAAAGAAAATTTTATGAAAGGTTTGATAATCGAGTTTTTGAGATTTTCTAAACAGGAGCATTTTTTTTTGACACCCTGTATGATTATTGTACCTAATAATGAAAATAGGATCGTTTTTGTTTTAATTTTAACATTCCACCAATTAAATTTTTCTATTTGCAGGGAGAATTAACTGCTATCGTTGGTCCTGTTGGATCAGGAAAGGTAATATTTTGCTGTCCATTGTATCAAAAGAAATTATCAGAAGGCATTTATCTAGGATGCTATTTTAGTTATTTAGCTAAATTCATGTAGAGTCCATTCTCGAATTTACAATGTAAAACTGCTGAGTGTTCAACTATCGGGTTAATAAGTAATATCTGTTTTCATAGACAAAATCTTGCAGACTACATTGTACAATAGAAATAGTCAATTTGTCATTTAACGACTAGTTGTTCTGAAACTTGAGAAATTCTTGTCTTTGAGTATGCTTCCCCTTAAAATGTATACATTAAATTCCAAAAATTTCGGAGAGTTAAGCATCCTTTTCTCAAGCTTGATGGTGATGATAGTAGAAATTAAGTTTAGAGACAAACATTGAAAGTGCCCGAAATTTGTCCGAAATTGCAAATTTTCGTCCGCAATTAAATCGTCCAAAAATTTAACGTCCAAACCGTTTGGGAGTTAATGCACAATAATCTTGCATTTTATCCCTTCTGCATATACCCTTGCCTGTCTTTACAATGACACGTGACTGTTCTCTGATGAATTGAATGTTGAATTAACTTTTTTTGTTATTCCTAGTCATCCCTTCTAATGGCGATCCTTGGTGAACTACCAGCAGCGAGTGGAACAGTGAATACAGTTGGAAAAGTTGCTTATGTGTCACAAGAAGCATGGATCTTTAATGGATCACTCAAAAATAACATCACTTTTGGACAAGAATTTAATGAAAAGAAATATAAACGAGTGATTGAAATATGCACATTGGAAAGAGTAAGTTACCGAAATGTTTATCTTTGAAAGGCCACTGAATATTGCTTTAGGTTACCTCAAAAAAGAATCAAATGCAAAAATTAGATCTTGATTTTCCAAAAAAATCAATAGGAAAACAATAGTCTATTGTTCTTACAAAGATTTCATTAAAATGTCAAGCTATTGTTTTCTGGTTCATTTCAGATTTTATAGTTTTCATGTCAGGTTTCTATGCTGTAGGAACATAGCACCTCTTCTGTATATGAAAATTAATATTGCATTGAATAACTGAGCCATTTTCGAAGTATCTACGACTGAAACTGTAGGAAAAATTGGGTATTCGGATGTTTAGTATACTAAATCATCTTGAGTCAAAATAAACAAGAAAATCTCACCTGCTCGAAGCGAGAAAATAGGGAAATATGCGGAAAGTTCTTCCTTTATATAGCTTTTAAAAGACTTGAAAGAAAATGTGGAGCAAATATTTGGCTTCTATGCCTTTTCTCTTTCGAGTGTTTTTCAAGTCAACCGGTAGACGCTAGATTTTCAAAGATTTTTGGAAGTAAGAACTTAGGAATTACTCTCATTTTCCAGTGTATCTTTATTATTGTATAGGATATCAAGATGCTACCTGACGGTGATCTCACTCTTGTTGGAGAACGTGGAGTTTCTCTCAGTGGTGGACAAAAAGCAAGAGTTAACCTGGCAAGGTAAAATGTTCCCTTTTTGATAACTTTGATATCGAATTTTCAAAGAGTTTGTAATTTTCGACACCATTAGTTAAAAAACTCCCTGAAGAACAACCTTCAAATCTTCGGTAAATGCAGCACCGAGGAATCTTTTTGTTATACCTAAAGGAATCACTGTTCTATGGGTATGCGCAATTTTGATTATTGACACGAATTATTTAAATGCGATCTGAAAAGCTCTCATCATGGAGCAATGCGGACACCTTTATTTTAAATTAATTTTTTATCCGCGGCTACTACCTTAACTGCGCGCGCAGTGTTCAACCTCTTCGGAGGAGCACTTCCAGGGTAGCGAGCTACCTCTCCGAAGGAGCGAGTGAGTAGCCGCGGATAAAAAGTTAATTCAAAATAAAGGTGTTCGCATTGCTCCATGCTATCATGTTCGATAAGAAAGCCATAATGGATCCTAATTCGGAACGGTTATTGCTTGATGACAGTAGAAGATGTCATTCTGAAATTCATATTTCTTTCCTCCTTCCAGGGCAGTTTACTTTGATGCAGATGTTTACATTTTGGATGACCCTCTCAGTGCAGTCGATGCTCATGTTGGGAGACATCTTTTTGATCAGTATGATTTTTTTACCATTTGCAATTTTGTTACACTTTAGTTGCGTGATCCATTCATTTCGACGCCTTGGAAACAAGGCTAGAATCCTTTTGTCGGCAGAGAAAACGAGCTTGGCATCTCGTATGCTGCGTATCAGATATTTGGAGCATCAGTAGGTTTTCTGAGTACCTAATTTCATGAAGTGCACAGTTGGTATGCTGTTCCTTACAATGCACTTTGTTACCTGTACCTTTGACTGTATGCATGCCAAGCGAGGTATTTTGAGCCCAGGACTGACTGAGAAGTTAAGAGATCTAGAGGATTTAGGACTTTCAGTTTTGGTATTTCTACTGCCCTAACTTCCAAATTGTGTTTTGTTAATATTGAAGTACCAAGCTCTTATGCACCAATCATTTTATTGCCCCGACCCCCCCCACCCCGGGATAGGCGGGGCTAATGCTGGGTCATTCACGTTTTTCTTGAGTGAAAGTAAGCGATGTCCCCGCCTATCGGGGCACTATTCTTCTGTGAATGGGAGGCGATAGCTCTCGTTTGACCCCGCTTAAAGCCCTGGCATGTTATGCGGGGGATAGATGGAATTCCTAGCATTTGTTGTGTATTTCATCAGCTTATTTAAACAGCGTAGTCTGTAGCGTACGATAAGCTAGTGTCGAAGAATCAGAAAATTACTCAACTAGTTACAGTAGTGTGAACTTCATTTAAATTGAATTTTATGGTTGCAAGTGAATTTCGTGTTTGCTATATTTTCAGGTGCATTAATGGCTATTTATCAAAAAAAGTTCGAATTTTGGTAACACATCAATTGCAATATCTTTCTGACGCCGATCAAATTCTTGTCTTATCCGAGGTAAATGTTTATTTGAATTTTCAAAGGGATTCTTTAATATAACAATTAAATGTTGTCGCTTAAAGGAGTAATGTCACTCAGCTGATTTGCTCGTAAAACAATGGGATCCTATCGTTGTACAAATAGGTGCCATTTTGTACCGCAGAACAAAATGGCGACTGTATGTACAGCAATAGGATCCATTTGTTTTTACAAGCCAATCAGCTGCATGGCAGTACTCATTGTACTCATTTAAACCACCCGTGGATCCATTCTTTGTGGAATTATCTACTTGCAATTAAATTTATATTGTTCTAATGCTCAGGGGAAATGCATTGGCAAGGGGACATATGATGGCCTAGTTGCACAAGGTGTAAATTTCATGAATTTGCTGCAATCAAATGAGGACCCTGATTCAGCACTTGACACAGATTATGATGATGATGGCCGAAATAGGAGCTTTAGCAGACAAGAGAGTGCCAGTGATGAGAGAAAGTTATNATTGAATTTTATGGTTGCAAGTGAATTTCGTGTTTGCAATATTTTCAGGTGCATTAATGGCTATTTATCAAAAAAAGTTCGAATTTTGGTAACACATCAATTGCAATATCTTTCTGACGCCGATCAAATTCTTGTCTTATCCGAGGTAAATGTTTATTTGAATTTTCAAAGGGATTCTTTAATATTTCAATTAAATGTTGTCGCTTAAAGGAGTAATGTCACTCAGCTGATTTGCTCGTAAAACAATGGGATCCTATCGTTGTACAAACAGGCGCCATTTTGTACCACAGAACAGAATGGTGACTGTATGTACAGCAATAGGATCCATTTGTTTTTACAAGCCAATCAGCTGCATGGCAGTACTCATTGTACTCATTTAAACCACCCGTGAATCCATTCTTTGTGGAATTATCTACTTGCAATTAAATTTATATTGTTCTAATGCTCAGGGGAAATGCATTGGCAAGGGGACATATGATGGCCTAGTTGCACAAGGTGTAAATTTCATGAATTTGCTGCAATCAAATGAGGACCCTGATTCAGCACTTGACACAGATTATGATGATGATGGCCGAAATAGGAGCTTTAGCAGACAAGAGAGTGCCAGTGATGAGAGAAAGTTATCAAATGTTATCAGAGAAAGAACTTGCAGTGCTATCAGTGTTAAAAGATTCGTGAGTATGCTTTCACATCGACATCCAGATGCTATAGCTTCTGATCTTAGTATTGCTAGGAAAGCCGCTGATGTCGACGTCTATGTAAGTTGATCTTTAATCCAGCTAAGTGAGGTACCTTGACGAGCATATCTTTTATTTTTACCGATGTCTCCTCTCAACAGCCTCTTTTAGCATGCACAATGAGTGAGTTAGCAATGCTGGTTTCGGGTACCTTTCCTGCGTTGCTTTATTGACACTTGCGGATAGAATAATCAGCCATAGAGATTCCTTTATACTTTTCACGGGCGTGTCAATCAAATGCAACGGATGCTTTGGTTACAAAATCTGCACTTGTGGGTGCGTATTTACTTCTAGCCCGATTTGTAATGACTCACATTTCTCTAATATTTTGACTTTACCATCTCATAATTCATATACCCAAAGGCGAAGTGAAGTTGCGGTTTTTAGCGCCGAGCGCTAGGAACGCAGAAGTAGAACAGAACTAATCAAGTCCGCGACCCCTTGTCATGACGCTCAAGTGGCGGGGCTCGAACCCCGTCTTTCGTACTCTTCTGGCAGCAAAGTCAGAGGATTATACCACTTGCGCCACAACACCTTCAAGGCTAGACTCAAGGATTTCCTTGCTAGGAAGCTTCATACCACCATATAAAAGGTAGGGACTACCCTCTGAGAAATCAACCAGCATCTTCTCAGCAAGTTTAATCCTTATTTTAATTATCTGTTTTTGTGTTTCAGGTTGAGAAAGTGATTCCAAAAGAAAAGAAATATGAAGGATCAGTAAAATTTCGGTCTTATCTCAAATTCTTCCAAGCAGGATACGGAGTGGTAATATGGATATTGGTTTATCTGATGTTTTTGCTTTGCCAAGGTGTTTATATTCTTGCTGATTGGTGGTTAGCGAGATGGTAAGTACGCACGTATAAGATATGTTAGTCGAAGCTTGTATGACCAGCATAGGCATCAACTCTTGATTAGCTGCAAAATTAGACACGCCTTCCCGAATTGAGCCAATCATATTGCGTACTTCGTGAGGAATCTATGTATGAAACAGAAGAGTTGTTTGAAGAATTTTCTGGCCCTGCGAAGCTTTACCTTGCCTCTGTTTTTCGGACTTTCCGGTTATAATACATTAAATTCATTTGATGTGAAAATTTTGCCACTTGAAAATTGAACGGGTTCTTTTTCTGAGGAAGTTTAGTCAAGTTGGGAAAAATGGGCCTATTTTAGTTGCTGTAAAATGTAACTTTAAATATCATTCACTGTTCCTCTCCGAGTGGTAATTTTAATGAAAGAACAAGAAACGTCTGATTGACATTATTTCTCGTCAGCAACTATACGCCAACCAGTGCAAAGAAGACTTATCGTAATATATTAATGAAATGTAGTAAGCATAGTAGAGATCTGATTGATTGATCTATTGATTGATTGACTAATTGATTAATTGATTTATTATTTATTTATTCGAACTTAATTCTCACTGAGGAGGCTGCCGGAGGGCAGCGAAAATTCTGAGAACAAAATTATTATAGTGTAAGTGTGTTTAAAATTATGGTTTTTGAAACTTAAATAATAGGTATGAAACTGCCTAAGTACAATTTGTCATATAACACACGGGATCTCATCAAATCATTGGCTCAAAACACCAGTGACCGAAAACATGATTTATTGATCGATTGATTGATTGATTTATTTATTCATTCACGCATTGATTTTCTTTAACAGGACAAACCAAGAAGAGAAAACCCTAACTGGAATTTATCGATACAGAGACAGAGATCTTGCAATTTATGCAGCACTCGTCGTCAGTTTGGTTGCACTCGGATTATTGAGAGCATTCATATTTTTCTTCGTTATTTTACGTTCTTCGCGAGCTCTTCATTGTCGAATGTTCAGGGCAACACTTCGAGCACCACTTCATTTCTTCGATACAAATTCAATCGGTAAGTTTTTTGTATTATTCGTATACTTACCCAGAACTGCGGAAGTATCGGAACATTGGAACTATGTTCCTAGAAAATGTTTAAGAAAATATACAGAGTATGAGAAAAATGTATTCTCGTATACAGCAGTAGTCGAGATTCCAAAACTATAACCAGCGCATTCAAACAAGGCAAAAGAGAATACATATCCAAACCCAAGTAGAGTTTAACCAAACCGCCACGCCTTTTCACATTTGCAATTCAACAACCTAAACTTTGGATCGTATACTCTGTTCACGCATTTTACCAGCAATCCCCAAATGTTTTACTGGCAGGTACGCAATCGAAAATCACGCAGAAATGGTAGTAAAAGTTCCTTTTGATGTAAAGTTGAATGGTGAACTTTCATGGAACCATGCTGCTAGGAAGTATCTTCCGAATATCAATTGTGTCTTTTCTCTTCAGATAATTTCTCGAGAACAGCAATGACGATGTTTCTTTCAGATATGATAGTTAGTTTTTATCATTTATCATAGGTCGCATTCTCAACAGATTTTCAATAGACATTGGACTCGTTGATGATATGTTCTCCTTTGTATTCTTCGATTTCACCCAGGTAAAAGTCTGTTTTATCCTTCTATGTTGTTTATGCCAAGCTGTGTTTTGCAAAGGCCAACGTACTTTATATCACTGACTTCCATTCGCACTAGTAGTCTTGGACTTATAAATACATGAAATAGAAAATATATAGAAAATTTGATTTCAGGTTTAAAATTAGGAGAAATGAGAGCTATAGATGATATAAAGCTGATCTCCGGAGTTAGTTTTGACGCAGAAATTTATTTGCCTTGACAGTCTAAGAGGCCCTTTACATGAGAAACTTCAGCCCGTGCTGAGCTGAGTTTTAACAGCATTGCTTATTTTGCTTTGCGTTTACATGATGGGTGAGTGGCCGAGCGGCTTATACAGTTTTCATCAGGTGACTGAAGTTAAGCTTGGTCGAGTGAGGTCAAACTCCGGATGGGTGACCTCGGAGGCCTGACCCGGGGACTGACCTCGCGACTCACTTCGCCGTCCTTCGGAAGGGACGTTAAACTAGGGGTCCCATGCCTGGATGCGGCATGTATAGTGGGTCTAAATTAGCTTTAAGTAGCTAGAAAATCCTGACAGCCCACTTAAAACAAATAACTGATTGACTGACTGACTGACTGACTGATATCTCAACCAGAGATGGGCAAGATACTCTACAAAATATCTTATTACAAGATACTATTATTGAGCCAAATTATTATCTTATTACAAGATACAGTTACTGATTGCTGAAAGTATCTTATTACAAGATACTGTTACTGTTTTCAGTATCTAATTACTATCTTCAAGATAAAAAGATAAGATATTGCCCATCTCTGATCTCAACACGGGCTGAGATAAGGTCACATGATATGAATGCGGTCGCAAACAATAGAAGCAGGAATGCGAGCCTCATTCATAAAGTTGATTGATTGCGAAAATAGATTCGATCTCCTTTTTCACATTCTAATCTTTGATTTCAACACGCCCCGAGCTGAAATTATTTGCGTTTACATGGATATAAGCTCTAATCTCAACCCGTGCTGAAATGTCAGCACGGGTTGAGTAGGGCGAGTTGAGTTCAGCCCGTGTTGACTTTCAACTCGCCCTCCTTCATGTAAACGCGATGAAGGCTTGCACCGTCAACCGAGTTGAAACCCAGCACGTGCTCAACTCAGCACGGGTTGAAATTTCTCATGTAAAGGGCCTCTAAATGTCAGCAATTGAGCCTCTCATTAAAAACTGTGAGTTTACCCGGTAGTCACAGTAATGCTAATAGAACTGATGTGATTCGACTTTCCCCAAGCCCGCCTTGCAACAACAATTAAATTCTAAACGTGCCACGCCCCAGCATCTAAATGAAAATATAACAACCCTTTTTGTCGTCTTATTTCTAAAGACTGATCCTCGAGTTGCTTTCATATTTCAGACATCATTGGTCGTAATTGGTATACTCCTTCTCGTCTGTGCCAGCAATCCAATCGTATTCGCATGGGCAGCTCCTATCGTCGTCTTGTTTTTCTTTCTTCGATGGTATTACATCAAAGCAGCACGTGAAGTTAAACGCATCGAAGGCTTAAGTATGGATCAGTATTTCTTTCGATACAATATGAATGTCGAATCTGTAGCTCTGTGCGGCAAATTGAAGTTGGTGTGTTTTAATTTAGCAAGTTTTTCTGACTCAAAATACTTGTCGTAGCTCAATCTCATGCTGTTATTTGAATTTTATTTCTTAAATAAAAACAATACATATCGGTTGGGTGGTCCTTTGTGTGCGACTTTGCGACTGGGCGGTGCTTTTGTCCTGATTCACCCGGCAGTTTTTATCTTTTTCCATGTAATGGCCTCGGGGTAGTCACAGTCTATTGCTCCCTGGGGTATCGTCCTTGTAGTGTTTGTAAAGTAGTTTGTAGGTAGCGTAATTAGGAATTTGTCTTGTAAAATTTATAATGGAATATAAAAAAAAAATAAACAATACAGTTGGACCCCACTTTCTGGAATACCCGAAAGACTCACTATCTCCAAGATATTCTCATTTCCCCTCGTTTTTCTATTTTGGGATTTGTATAGAAGCACGGCCGGTCATCTCGCAAAATGCACGGTTATGTCGAGAACAAATTTTCACTTCCACTGAGAGTTGGAGATAGCAAAGTTCAACTGTACCATACAAATTTGATTGCTTATTTTTTCATCTATTACAGTTTTTTGTTTCTTGATGTTGTCCTTCCATATTATATTGTTTGATAATTGAACTCCCTGAAGTTTATCGAACAATGTTTGTTAGGCTAAGGGCCGCTCATTTTTTATGCTTTAGGTTGGCACCGGAGGGAGATTGTTAGCTATGTGATTTTTTCTAGTCACCGAACCATTGCTACAGCTACAATTAATTCTACTATACCGTCAACAAGATGGAGCATGAACTACCCAACTTCTTACTCTTCGGTGCCAACCAGGCATAAATTATGAATAGTCCCCTGATTTTAAATCTTTTTTTTTTCACAGACAGAAGTCCTCTGTTTGGCCACTTCTCCACAACTCTTCTCGGCTTACCAACGATTCGAGCTTTCAGCGTTCAAAGTAATTTCACAGATTTCTATAATCAACACCAGGATGAGCATACAAAGGCCTGGTTTGCATATATCGGCTCAGCAGCATGGTTGAGCTTCAGACTTGAAATTCTGTCACTTCTGTTCATAACATTTGTGGTCTTCATCTCAATTGCGATCAAAGACAAGTTATCTTTGACGGCCGGACAAGTCGGATTGATGTTATCATACACAATCAATATCACGGGGATCTTTCAGCAATGTGTACGACAAAGTACTCAAGTGGAGAATCATATGACGTCAGTTGAGAGAGTGTTAGAGTATTGTGAACTTGAGTCGGAGCCACCTGCTGAAACAGATGTAAAGCCTCCTGATGACTGGCCAAAACGAGGTTCTATCAGATTCAAAGACATGAGTTTCTCATATGCTAAAGGACTACCGAATGTTCTTAATGGTATTAACTGTCATATAAAATCGAATGAGAAGGTCAGTAATAAGTCTATTTTGGTCTCTTCGCAATATTAATGCAAGACTCTATTTTAAGACAATAGTAGGCGTTGTTAAGACTATTGTAGGGTTTGTCCCTAAGGCTTGTTCTTGAGACTATTATGGACCGTTTTAAGGTCATTGTTAGCTTATTTTAAGGCTATTGTCGGCCTTTGAGATTTCCACGTCAGAAACTTTTCAGATCAGTGAGTTTTCTGTCATAGATTTTGATAGATTTTCCAATTTGTATCTCCTCAATGCCATGTATTCCCCTTAATTAAAAACAGACTTAGCCCTATCTATGAAAGTGGTATCGCTCAAATCCAACTTTGCAACAAATTTTAAGTGGATAATCTTTTACGTTGAATAATGATGTAACATTTTCTCACAGATTGGAGTATGTGGAAGAACGGGGGCTGGCAAATCGTCCCTTTTGACAACTTTATTCCGACTCAGTGAACCAAATGGCGCTATTTTGATTGACGATATTGATATTATGAAATTGGGACTTAAGGATTTACGAAGAAAGATTTCCATTATACCCCAGGTAACTCATTCTTTCATTAGAGATACAAAACGTTCTGTCAATTTCCCATTTTAACTAAACATTGCATGATTTGGCAAAGTTTTAAATCAAGTAATTCGAGTTTCAACCAGCATGCTTTGCACTTGTTATCTCTTTGTCGTCACAATTTTCATAGCATTCTGGTTGAAAGAGACCCTTTGACCATATCTTTATATTTCAGGATCCTATTCTGTTCAGTGGATCGATGAGAAAGAATCTTGATCCCTTTTCCGAACATTCAGATGTCGACGTTTGGAGAGCTCTTGAAGAGGTAAATAAAATTTTTTAGGGACTTGTGGGGCTGATAATAAGCTACGGATCGAGCGTGGAAAGAACGGGGAAATACAAGAACGTACTTAGGGTTTCTAAGGGTGTGTTTGGTTGGTAATTCCAAACCTACCAAATTCTGAAAATAGCAGACTTCGCAGAGACCGAAGTATATCTCCCAATCAAACACAAAAATCTTTATAACGGTAGGTTTCGGGTTCGTCATGGTGACTTGTTAGTGAAAACGAGAATCTCTCCAAAGTCTGCCAAATCTTCTGCCTTTTGGGGGAAAAGGTTCAGAAGTTCTTCCAAGCCTACCATACCTACCATTTTGAGAATTTGGGGTCGATCAAACACAAATTTCGAGTCTACAAAGTCTACCGTTTTCAGAAGTGGTACCAATCAAACACACCCTAATAATCATTGAGGTTTACACTAAAACTTGAGTCACATGCTAGACTACTTCTGTAAGACGGCAAGTTGATTTCTTCGAGAAATCTTATTTTCCTAAAGTTACAACTTTTCGCATTTCGCACTTTTTGGAAGCAAGGGAGAGATTTGCACGTTTAAGACTTTAACTGATCTATCTAAACAGAAATGTTAACCACATGAAGAACAAGTAATTTTCCATTTCGTTTTCAATTTAGAAAATACCTACACATACCCTGAATCAGAGGTTCGTAATAAAGTAGGGAAAGCCGTCGCCATGACGAGCGAATACGGGAAGCAAGCATAGGTTCCAAATCTTGTTGATGTTGATGTGAAATTCTGACCTATTTCTTTGAATTGAATGGCTTGAAAGAAACTTCACCTACTTTGCTATAATTCTACCCTTGGACTTTTTAAAATCTTCAGTATTTTCGGAATTACAGTGTTTTCTTCTTTAAATTTTGAAAAAGCTTTCAACCATCGTAATTTCTAAACTTTTGAGGAAACATGGAATAATTTTCAAGAAAAACATAGCTCATGAATGTCTACAACATGGTATTAAGCAAAAGTCTTTCATTCCTATGGTTGACAAATTTGATAACCTCAAATGGTTGACATCCTCAAATTCCTATGGTTGACATCCTCAAATGAGTTGGAATATAAAATACGCTGTAATTTCGAAAAAGATTCAAGATTTTTGAAAAGTCCAATGGTAGAATTATGGCAAAGGGGCTAAAGTATCTTTCGAGCCATTCAATTCAAAGAAATTGATCACAGAACTTTACACCTACCTTTCTGCACCAATTTAAAGATTTGGAACCTGTGGTATCCTCTCGCATTTGATATAAGCGGAGGGCTTATTTAAAATTTTGACTCAGAAGGGAGGGGCTTAATAGAGAGGGGGATAAATAGAGCTTTTACGGTATTCGAAACCTTCTGCCAGAAATTTGTTTTCGAATGAATTTTTGAATTTATTTTGATTCTAGGTTCAATTGAAAGAGGCAGTGAAAGCCTTGCCTGGCATGCTGGAAAACGAAATGGCCGAATCAGGAAATAATTTAAGTGTAGGCCAACGGCAGCTTGTTTGCTTAGCAAGAGCAATTTTAAGCAGAAACAAGATTTTGGTCATTGATGAAGCCACCGCTAATGTCGACAGAATGTAAGTACTTACAATTCTATACTGACTCCATTTAAGAATGTGATGATTTCTGGAGAAATTGCCCCGTCACGAAATTTTTTGGTATTCTCCTATTGCTTTTTTAAGTCAGGAAATTTGCAGAAATATTCGATTAGGATTTTCAGTTGTTTTCAGTCGAAGTGTCAGTTCGTAGAAAATTCGTTCTTGCGTAGAGAATTGTTCCTATTCTTGAAAAGGAGGTTTTAATTGAGAAGGAATAAAGATCTTGGTTATTCAGCAACTCAGTAGCAAGATTATTCGGCTAGTAATTGCGAAGATACCGCCTTGAGAACGAAAAGAATTTTTACTCGTCCAGTTACGCACATCTCTTTATTTACTTTACAGTACTGATAGCCTCATTCAAACCAAGATAAGAGAGAAGTTCGAGGACTGTACGGTGTTGACAATCGCCCATCGTTTGAATACTATCATGGACTCTGATAGGATCATGGTATGTACATCTTTGGTTAATTATTCAAAACTGGTCGAAAGAGTAACACTAAATTTACATCCCTGACACCGGACGGTGGAAAATATGACATAGTAGTTAGGTATAATGCACTCCAAAAGCATTGCTGCACTTTTCAGTGGAAGTTTGCAACGAGAATCATTACTGCTCAGGAGCTGACAATTACACGAAAGACAGTTGTAATTTTATTTGAGTAATGGCTGAGTTTAGGCCAATACAAGTCGAGAACAGGCAAGAGCGAAGGAAAAGCCACATTATCAAATTAAGAATATATGCTTTAGCTTTAATACACAAAAACGGTGCATTATTGCCCGTGATTGACTGTGTTTTTTATTTTTAATATTTTCCAAATAGGTCCTAGATGCTGGAAAGATACGAGAATTTGATGAACCGTACAATTTACTGAAATCAAAGAATAATTTGCTTTATAAACTGGTGGCACAAACTGGAAGAGCAGAAGCACAACAACTTTACGAAATGGCACGTAAATCACATTTTAGCAAGAGTAAAAAGGAAAAGAAAAAGAAAAAGAAAGAAAATAACGGAAATAATGATACCGATGATGATGATGATGATGGTACGAAACACGTTGAAGTGAATTTATCGTTGCAAATCGGAAACAGCAGCGGAGGAGCTTCAGACGGAGGGGCTGATGGTTGGAAGGTTAAGGTAGTACCTCATATACAAGTTCAGGATACTGATGACATTTCTCTTTAGAAATTTTTGACTAAAGCTTTTACAGCCGTATAGATAAAGATGTCTATTTTTTACGTGTATGAAATAATGAATATCTCATTTTTTTATGAGACTATTACATTTTCTCAACCCCGTAAAACGTATAAGTAGCAAAGAGATGAAATTCAGATTTCCCCAAGTAGACTCAGTGGTCAAACACAAAGCAAGCTTAAACCTAACTTTGGGTCGAGGGAGAGAGTTTATATATATAGGGTAGTACCCAACTCGGGTGCCTAGGCCACAGTTGAGAATTATTTTGTAATTATTCCCAAGAGCGTAAATTTGTTTTGAACGAACAATGTTTAAAAATGATTGAACTTTACTGTTATATCGAACCTAACGTTTCTCCAACAAAATAAACCGAAAGGAAAGAAAGAGTTTATCTAAGTAACAAAACAGAACAAGGACTGTTGTAAGGAGGAGAAGTCTCATTTGCTGAATCCTCAATGCTTACGAAATGTCTCAATTTTAATTTCAAAGTGCCAAATAGCTCAGAGATTCCGTAGTTTATCATTGCTACAGGTTTCAAGCGCTTGCTGACAGGAGAGAGCATTTTGAATTGATTTTATAATCGACTTCTATATACATTTAAAGTAGAGTTTGTAGTAGCTTTTACAAAATTTGATATACCTTTGAATATAAATTAAAGGGACCCATT
>REGM01000030.1:1296079-1308117 GCA_004194415.1 Aurelia aurita
TGTTGATAGGTGGGCTGAAGGCCAACATTTCTATCTTCCCACAGCTCATGGTTGCACTACGCTTTGACACTATGTGCCAATAAGATGCGGAGCTTTTGAAAGGGGCGAAAGATACATGAAAACATAATTAAAAGTTGTCCAGTCTTCAGATAATAACAAATATCTCCAAGAAATCGTAAAACACTATTGCAAACATCATAACAAACGTTTATAGATCTCCTATGCTTTAACTACCATTTCTTCCTTGCTCTTCTAACAACGGCAGCTTTTTTAACAATAGCACCCGTTGCTTTTGATTGACACGCCATTAACAGATAGGTGAAGTTGCGTATGTAAATAAAGCAGACCGGAAACGGGGCTGAAACCTGAGTGCTTAACTCATTCGAGCTGCTTGCCGAATGAGGTTAAGTCTTTATATCAAACGAAGAAGGATATACATCAAAACATTTAAGGTTACGGTAAACGTTTGTGGCACAAGATTAGGTTTTCTCTCCCCAAAAGCCAAACTGATAGCGGAATCTAGCTAAACTATACATCATTCGATGCGTAAGAATGTAGGGATTCTAACCATATCAAAATAATTGGCAAAGATTGTAAAATGATATTTTCCAGGCAACTTTATTGTTTAAGAGAGCATACCTCCTTCAAAAGCTATTTTGTACCCTTGCGTTTAACGTAACAAAATCTAACTTATATCAACAGGAAGCGCACATCCTAAGCTACCAAAACATGTCTCAGATTCTTTAAATTCTTCCTCCCTTTGAAAATACGCGCTGTCATAAATTTGCAAATAACTTCTCTGCCCTCTGTCAGTTGTATTGGGCTATAAAAGGTGGACCAGAGGACATACCAAAATTTTGAGACAAAATTTGCTTACCTGAAGCCTGCTCTGGTAGTATGCAAAATGTGGAGCCATTCGATTGGTCCCGTGGGTACAAAATAGCTTTTTCGTACCTGTACCTAGTGGATTTTTAAGTCCTGAAAAAAGGGAATTTTACTGATGCCACTTCAAATGCAAACATCAAGGTCAGATAAGCCACAATGTAATCCGGGTCAAGCAATTAAGGCTTAAAACATTTAAACAAAGGAATCGATACATATAATGTGGTTTCCTCTTTGTTTTCTAGCACACGACCGGCTTAATAGGTCAAAAAGCTAGGATTCGAATTTAAACCACACAGAAAAACGTTGCCTGAGAACTTGTAGTATCCTTCCTTTGATCAAGAAATCTGCTTTTTCAACAATTCTTTTACTTCCAAAGGTGGTATCTTTGCGTTTCTTAAAATTCGGGCTTCTGAGATTTAAAGAAATCCGAAAATTGACTTTTTCGGCCTAAATACGTTTACCGTAACCTTAACGCTGGAATGTTAATTATCTAGCACATAAGTTTCCCCATCAAATGTTTGAATTACACTGAAACTATATCGAAATTGCAATGACTACTGTTCTAGTGACCCGATAAATAGTGAATATTTTTGAAAAATCACTAAAATTTTATTATGTTACCGATCTTGAAGATTTCTTTTGGAGCATTTGTATCCAAGTTCAGATTAATATAAAAGACATTGCAACGCCTGCAATTGTAACGTTGTGCTTGTGGGACAGACATTGCATATGTAACTTTGTGCTTGTGGGAATTTCTGCTTTGAGGGAACCCGGTTTTGATGCACACTCTGAAACTGCAAGAGTTAGTCGAAAGATTGAATTTGCAACCTGTCGAACCACTCATTTTGGTTGTTTATGTCTGTGTACCCTGGTTACCAGAGCCAAAAAAATCATAAACAAATAGAACAAAATATATTTTTTTCAATGTTACTTAATTTTTTAATTTTTTATTGGCTCTGCTACCCAGGAAAAAATGTCTGTGATAAAGTTTTGAAATATAAAATCGGAATGTACAGCTTTTTGATCTAAAATACAAGATTTTATTGGATATTATAGTTTAAAATATGGTTTTTTGAATGAAGAGAACAAACATTTCCCCGGAAAGCAATTTGATTTTTGACAAAAAAAAGACATTTTTTTGATGGGCAACATTATCAATTTTGTGATCTTTGAAAAAGTTTCATTTTTTCTTGGGTCACCAGGCAGGTATAACAGGTAAATAAAATTCTGAGGGGCAGATGTTTAGATTTAGCCTTATTCTTTTGATATGTTCTCTTTTCTTATCTTGAAGTTGGTCACGCAAGTTTCAGGCTATCTTGTACGGCTTTCTTTATTTATATTCCTAACTTTCCTAATCGACCATAGGAATCCATTGTTTACAATCGTTGATCACGTTTTACTGTCATGTCAATCAAAAGCAAAGGATGTTGTTGTTGCAAAATCTGCCTCTGTTAGCTGTGATGCATCTTTGTACTTCATGTAAGTATTTTCAAATAGTTATTTTCCACTGCGCTTCTGCGCGACTACAACCCAATTACCTTGCTCAAACCACTCTCCAGTCACTTCAAGGGATGGCACGTTTTCGTTAACTAGTCTAGTTAGCTCACCTTTCTGGAATACGTGATAATATCTATGAATGCCATTATTTGTAAGACTGATCGACAAATCATCTCTAAAATCTTTTACCACTTTCGCAGCCCTATCTGAAAAACGTGAATGTTGTTGTCTGTCGTGATCGTGTGGATGTTGCTGTATCGCCGCTATATCGTTAGTACTACAAGTTCTTCGCAAAGTACCGCGAAATATATGTCCAAGTTTGTTTAGAAGGGTTCTATCCTCGACCCAAAGCCAAATTGATCGCTTCCTATTGGTTATGTAAGTGTGTATAGTATCAGTAACGTTGCTAGCTGTTCTCAGTTTAGACTTCAATGCTTCAACTTCTTTTGATAGCATTTGACCCATGCCACCAATTTTTGTTGTGAATCGAGTTGCTTGTTGCTTTACATAGTCCATCGATAGAAATGCTGAATTGCTCAATGCATCTTGTTGTTGATCTAAGGAAAATACCAATAGTTATTCGGATGGAATAACAAAGGCAGATTGTTAACAATAGCATCTGTTGATTTTGATTAAAGGAGTACCGTCACGCAGTTGATTGGCTTCTAAAAACAATGGGGGCTACAAAGTTGCACCTGTTTGTACAAAAATGGGATTCCATTGTTTTTAGGAGCCGGTTAGCTGCGTGACAGTAATCTTTGAATACATCCGTGCATTAGAGATTGTGAAACAAAAGATTTATACGGCCGATCCAAGTCGTGAATGTAAACAAGAGGCCTTTAAAGATAGGCTAAAACCTAGATGAATAACTCAATCGAGCTGCTTGCAGAAAGGGGCTATAAAGAGAAGACAAGAAGAAGTCTATCTGCCGCATGAATCATCATGCTCAGAGGCTGATAATTAAAGACCCTCTGCCAACCACGACGCCTTGCGCGCTATTGCTGTCCCATAATGCACTGCAAAAGGACTTTCAGATTATATAAAAGTCTGCAAAGCTAGACCAGTGCTTTGTTTTCAGACCGCTCATTCCACTATGAATGAAAAGGCAAGTTTCAATGGATACAAAGAAGAAAATTGGTCGTCCAAGACGCGCAGAAGAACGCAGAGGAACGCAGAGGAACGCAGAGGAACGCAGAGTTGTCTATTTTGAAGATTCGACGTTTATAATGTGGAACGAGAAAAATAGGAACTTACACAGAAATACACAGAAATTTCCTGTGGCAACGTTTTGGCCTAACTCGTCATCAGGCATAAACTCAACTCGTGCTTGAATACACGATTCAAGATTTTGCCAGAACGAGGATGGTCATACTAACGGTGTTTATTGTTACTAAAAAATTTACTCGAAATTATGTGTTCTGCCGCTAAGTGTTGACCGGTGTATTGTACGCAAATTGAGAATATAAAGAGCAACACTTTGACNTCCACTATGAATGAAAAGGCAAGTTTCAATGGATACAAAGAAGAAAATTGGTCGTCCAAGACGCGCAGAAGAACGCAGAGGAACGCAGAGGAACGCAGAGGAACGCAGAGTTGTCTATTTTGAAGATTCGACGTTTATAATGTGGAACGAGAAAAATAGGAACTTACACAGAAATACACAGAAATTTCCTGTGGCAACGTTTTGGCCTAACTCGTCATCAGGCATAAACTCAACTCGTGCTTGAATACACGATTCAAGATTTTGCCAGAACGAGGATGGTCATACTAACGGTGTTTATTGTTACTAAAAAATTTACTCGAAATTATGTGTTCTGCCGCTAAGTGTTGACCGGTGTATTGTACGCAAATTGAGAATATAAAGAGCAACACTTTGACGGTTTCGGCTAATTCTGTAGCTACCAAACAGCGTTTGAATCACTTCGATTTGCCTATTACATTATTTTATAGAAGAGATTTTCCGTATTCATTTTGTTGGGTCATGCAGTATGTTGACGATCTCATATCTCATGCAACAGACGATTGCGCTAAAGATGAACCAATCAAATCAATCGAATTTTTTTCTGGCGCAGAGGATCATGATAAAAAATTCCCTGGCGCCATTGTTAGCGCAGTCGTCTATTGATAAGATCAGTGCTGAAGGTCGTCTCTCACCCACTCAAAGTTTTGTATGGCAAAGACAAAAGATGGTTATTCTTTCTCTGGCTGCTCAAAGATAATAAAACACGCGATGAAATCATCAAGTCACTTATATTAGTCATTGTCCACGTGTCAAGGTGCCAGTATGCACTTTAAAACTTCACACTTGATTCCATGGCAATTAAATCTTTCTAAGTAGCGCATATTATGGCTATCGTTAATGTATTCTTTGTTAAATGCATGAGAAGTTATTGTCGAATGTAGCTTATTTAAAAAGATGGGAATTATAACCACTTAAAATTTTCTTCATTAACTTGATATTTTCAGATTCACAGCGTTTATCACTCCCTGATAAAATGTATTTAAAAAGATAGCAATTATAACCACTTACAGTTTTCTTCATTATTTTTGCTAACTTCTGCAGGAACTAAAACGTCTTGACAGATAAACTGGAATTGAAACAAAGACATGCTCACAGAGGAGTAGTTCTGCGATTTTTTTGCTATGATCTTCAACTTAAAACTTCCATAACAGCTAGAAGACTGAACGAGAAAACTGGTCTTCAAGAAGGTGCTATCAGCTTCTATACAATGTATTTCGTGTGTTTTAAAAATGGTTATACAATTTAACTGCAGGGTGTCCCAAAAACATTTGTGCCCCGTTTGTGTAGCTGTTTTAGAGGAGCTGTAACTTCAATTGCCCCGCTTTTACACAGTTGCATAGGATAGGCTGAGCGTTTGAGACCTTGTTTGAGTCAATACAAATGGAGCATAACTTTTTTGGGATACCCTGTAGGTACGGTGAATAACTGCTAGAATACTTCCATCTTTATTAAATGTTATTCACAGATCTTAACTTATAATTTGGTATGATTCCCATCTAGACATTTGTTGAGAATTGGCTCTTTTCTTTTCGCCGGGGGTATGTAATGAAGCTGAGACTTTGCTCTGGCCAAACGAGCATTTGAAATTTGCTTGCCACGTAATGTTTTCCCCTTTGGCAACTCCCCAGATATTGCAAGACAATCAGCATTATGCAGAATTTGTTAGTCAGTGTTTTTGAAACAATGTTTGGAGAATAATATTTGCTCGTTTGGCCAGGGCTTGCGTAGCAGGGGACAAGGCTTTTGATCATTTGCATTCCCACTTTAATTTCAGCCATAAACATTTTTTGTTTCAGAAAAACAGGAAATATGCAGTGGCTTTATGGCTTCAGCCATCAAATTAATCTGACTTTTCAAAACTCGTAAGACGGGATGTTTCCAGACAAAGTTTTATGGGAATCAAATCAATTTCTAAAATGAATGACCTGATATAAAAGATGAGATCTCAGAGGCGTGGTTTATTTCCCGAAATATGGAAATATGCAAATGTAGTGCCGGTTCATAAGAACAATGAGAAAAATATGAAGGGGAATTACCGTCCTATTTCTCTTTTGCCAATTTTTGGGAAAATACTTGAAAAACTCATATACGATTCTCTTTACTCACATCTTTTATCACATGAACTACTCAACCCAAATCAATCAGGTTTTCGTCCAGGAGACTCAACAGTGAACCAGTTACTCTTAATAACACATACAATATTTAAAGCTTTTGACTGTAATCCTCCTCTTGATGTTCGTTCTGTGTATCTCGACATTTCTAAAGCATTTGATAGGGTGTGGCACGATGGTCTTATTCATAAACTAAAACGATGTGGTGTTTCAGGACAACTTCTTTTTCTAATCCAAAGCTTTCTCAAGGATCGAAAGCAGAGGACTGTACTGAATGGGCAGAGTTCTAATTGGGGAGATATTTCNGTTGCGTAGGATAGGCTGAGCGTTTGAGACCTTGTTTGAGTCAATACAAATGGGGCATATCTTTTTTGGGATACCCTGTAGAAACGATGAATAACTTCCAGAATACATCCATCTTTATCAAATGTTATTCACAGATCTTAACTTATAATTTGGTATGATTCCCATCTAGACATTTGTTGAGAATTGGCTCTTTTCTTTTCGCCGGGGGTATGTAATGAAGCTGAGACTTTGCTCTGGCCAAACGAGCATTTGAAATCTGCTTGCCACGTAATGTTTTCCCCTTTGGCAACTCCCCAGATATTGCAAGACAAGCAGCATTATGCAGAATTTGTTAGTCAGTGTTTTTGAAACAATGTTTAGAGAATAATATTTGCTCGTTTGGCCAGGGCTTGCGTAGCAGGGGACAAGGCTTTTGATCATTTGCATTCCCACTTTAATTTCAGCCATAAACATTTTTTGTTTCAGAAAAACAGGAAATATGCAGTGGCTTTATGGTTTCAGCCATCAAATTAATCTGACTTTTCAAAACTCGTAAGACGGGATGTTTCCAGAAAAAGTTTTATGGGAATCAAATCAATTTCTAAATTGAATGACCTGATATAAAAGATGAGATCTCATAGGTCTATTAATGGCGTACTGTCATGATAATCTCGGTGCGTGCACCAAAGAAACAATGCCAAAGAAGCAATGGCTTGTGTATAGGTTTTTCTTTGTCCTATTAATAGATCACGCCATTTAGCTCAGGTGATTCACTTTAAGGTGATCGGCATTTTTCTTTAGCCACTGTCAGTTAACTTTCTCGGGACACTTCGCCACATATTTGAAGGCCAGCTCGTTTAGTCTTGACGTCATTAAATCTAAAATCTTCAGCGGCTTCATTCCTCTGAAACTGCTTGAATAATGATAACATTTGCTAGGGAGCTTTATCTGCTATTGGTCATTGCAAGATAAAGGGTTAAAAACTGAAACATCTGTAGATTAGTATATAAACTGGTAATAAATCGAATGCTTAATAAGAGAATCTAACAAATTTATAAGCACAGTCCAAATGTGAAAGAATAACTGTTTTAGACAAAAATTTATAGAAAATGGTACGTTAATTAGAAAAATTTCCAATGTTGAAAACAACGTCACCAACCTTTCTATATTCGTTCTCTAAAGCCCAAGCTGTGATGATTACTTTGCCTCCTGGCCTAAGGAGCCGTCCAAGTTCCTTCAAGGCCTTGACTCTTCGGGTTTCAGTTGCAAGATGGTGAATTACTGATATGCAAATTAGGCCATCAAATGTTTGACTTCGAAATGGCATCTTCGTAATATCGCAGGTTGCAATCTCATTTCCACTTGAATTTGCTATTTCCGAAAGAGACGAACTTCTATCCGCTCCAATCATCCAATTTTGTGTCTCCTGTTGAAGATATTTTCCTTCGCCACAACCTATTTGGAAAGTACGGAGAATTGTTCAAGCACCTTTATGATTCAGACTTTTAACAATTTGAGATATACATGTCTAGTAGAAACACGGTAGAATTTATAACTTTTATGTAATGAAGAAGAAAAGCGCTTAGCATAATTCTTTTCCATGTGATTAAAAAATGGTGAGGTGTTCACCTATCATTATTGATGCAATTTGCTTCGCAAATTCGTTTTTTATTGAATCAGTTGCATTAAAAGAGGTTAACTTAGATATGAAAATTTATTTGGACGATTTGGTCTTTCTGTTCCATAATTACGAGCGATTATCATAAAATCGTGTTTCGCAAGATTCCTAAAATAGGCTTTCCATTAGATTCGTATTCATACACAAGTGAACCTCTAAACCATGACAAACAAACTGTTTCTCTACAAAAACACTCAAACATCGTATGCATTGTGTCAGTGTGCAATAGCAAAAGCTATTGCTATTTTGCATCTCTAGGGGACTATCCATTTAATTGTCATTGTTATTCTTACAAAACAATACATTTTCACCAAAATAGCTGTATCACAAAATCGCAAATAAATATGGAAAGAAATGACTGATTTCAACAAGCTAAATTTCTATAAGTAATTTAATCTTTCCTCTGCAATATAAAGCTTCAACAAACACAATTTGAGATGTTTCTTGCCAAAATATGGCTAGTCAAACGCCCCACGCTTTTTTTTTAACTCACCCGGTAAAATCCGTCAGAACGTTTTTGTTTATAGAATCCACTGAATATGAAATGTATACAATGCTAATAAAGGCTGATTACCATTCAGTAGAATATTCCGAGCGGGCGGGAATTCTATTGTCTACCAGAGAAAATATCGCGCTCCAGTTGAATAGAAAGTTACAGCTGAGCGAGCTTTAATTGTGAAAAATTCTGCCCGCTCGGAAAATTCCACTGACTGGCAATCGGCCTTATCGCAGAAAAGAACACATACGTAAATTGCTATATGCAACAAAACATTTTGATGATAATAAGACACAACTTTCTACCGAACAATGATAAAGAAAACAATGCAACTGCAAGGTAATGCAGCTGAATTTGAGAAAACGCAGCTTGGTTGTAAATGTTGCAAATGCTAATTTTCAAACGTCAATTTCACCGTAAAAACCTGCTTTCTGAGATCAGATATGTTTGAAATTGCGGTTGCATACCTTCACTTGTAATAGTTACACAACGAATAACAAGATCAAGAAATGCAAGAAAATTCATGACTTACCTAACATAGCGAAGAGATGAAAATTTAAACTCACAAATGAACAATATCAATATCATCAAAGAATTGAGGCTGCACGAAAGCAAATTGACGAATACAATATCTTACCGATGTCTCCAATTATCGAACCAGTTCGAAACTCATTCAAAAAATCATTCACAAAAGGCCAAGTTTTCGGAATACCAGTCTCCAGCAATCGAGCCAACAGTTCATATGCGGTATGAACATATTCATGCTCGAAGTCTAGCGCGGAAATCATAACAAATGTTTCTTCTTCTTGAAGCAAATTTTCGTGGCTGGTCCGCAAGCTTTGTGATCTCCTACACGCAAAGCTAGGCCGGTATTTCTTGTTTTTGATTCTAGGCTTTAATGTTGATCAACGTACTGTTACCATTGACCTGTAACAACAGCTATGTCAATGAAATAACAATGTCTGGTTGCAGTTCATTTCACGGTTTCTTATTAGTTGCGGTTTTTATAATTTCTTGTTCACTGCGTTTTGATAAAAAGGTATTTGCTCTTCTAGAAAATCTTCTTATTTGTTATGTTGAAGATCTAGGTCCTTTTGCCTTGCAGCATGTCGTTATTAAAGCCCTGGAAACAAAAGACAGCTGTTCTATTGTTGGGGTTCACAACAAGCTCTTTCACAATCAATGTGAGAATTAATTGTTCTCCACGCCACGTCATTTCAATCTACCTGCTCATGACATGGAAAACGCATCATTTTACGTCATAGGATCTCGCTTTGCTCAATACAATGATCGATATGAATCTCCCAATGTGCGGTTTTCAATTAATCTGCCCTTAAAGTCCAACTTTCTGAGACGAATCTTGATTCCAAATGTATGATAGTGTTCAGATATGTAGATTTCAGATGACCCGGGATGGTGAAACTAAAAAACAACAAAATGTTCGTTTATTAGAGATGAGAAAACTCTGCTTGAGTAGCATAGCCATTTATCGCCACTGTTATTTTTAATTTCTGAAAAGACCATGGGCGACACGAATCTATAAATGTTCGTTGAGAAAACACTGCTGTGGTAGTATCGCTCATATCGCCACTGTTCCTTTTAATTTCTGAAAAGAGCACAGACGACATGAATTTGCTTAAGGAGGCAGTTACCCAAAAAAACCTTTAAGGAGGCAGTTACTATAATGCCGGTTGAAATCAATCAANAATAACAATGTCTGGTTGCAGTTCATTTCACGGTTTCTTATTAGTTGCGGTTTTTATAATTTCTTGTTCACTGCGTTTTGATAAAAAGGTATTTGCTCTTCTAGAAAATCTTCTTATTTGTTATGTTGAAGATCTAGGTCCTTTTGCCTTGCAGCATGTCGTTATTAAAGCCCTGGAAACAAAAGACAGCTGTTCTATTGTTGGGGTTCACAACAAGCTCTTTCACAATCAATGTGAGAATTAATTGTTCTCCACGCCACGTCATTTCAATCTACCTGCTCATGACATGGAAAACGCATCATTTTACGTCATAGGATCTCGCTTTGCTCAATACAATGATCGATATGAATCTCCCAATGTGCGGTTTTCAATTAATCTGCCCTTAAAGTCCAACTTTCTGAGACGAATCTTGATTCCAAATGTATGATAGTGTTCAGATATGTAGATTTCAGATGACCCGGGATGGTGAAACTAAAAAACAACAAAATGTTCGTTTATTAGAGATGAGAAAACTCTGCTTGAGTAGCATAGCCCTTTATTATCGCCAATGTTATTTTTAATTTCTGAAAAGACCATGGGCGACACGAATCTGTAAATGTTCATTGAGAAAACACTGCTGTGGTAGTATCGCTCATATCGCCACTGTTCCTTTTAATTTCTGAAAAGAGCACAGACGACATGAATTTGCTTAAGGAGGCAGTTACCCAAAAAAACCTTTGGAAGTAATTTTTTTAATAATTTTACTAATAGTTTGCCTTTATTTCAAAGCTTTCAGTGGACAGCTGGTGGAGCCTGCTAAGTGCCAATGGAATGAAGCTCCAAGATTTATTTATTTCTCCATTTTGAATAGCTGTCTGCGAGAGGCCAACTTATTCAGAAAATGGAAGGCTACCCAATATACCCAATGCTTTCTTAAAAGATCTCAAGCCCATTTTTTGATAGATTAAATAACAATGAGCTACTTAGTTGATGTTTAATGGGTTTAACACAAAACCAGAACGAAAGCATCAATGGTATTCTGTGGTCTCAAATCTCAAAAACAATGTTTTGTGGTTTAGCAAAAGTGACAAATGCCAAACTATCAAAAAATACCCCATGTGAAATAAGGTTAAAAGAATAGCTCTAATATGAACTAATTAAGGCTAACTATTTACAACAACAAAATATACAATTCATGAATATAAACGTAAATACCCTATTCACAAAATCAGCTTCAAGAATAAACATTGAGTGTTCGTTATTTACATATTTTACAACGGCAATTCTCTCCATTCCATTTTTTTATGCATGTCTTGAAGGAACAGACGGAGGTGGCCATTTTTGTGTCATTTGGTAGGGAATTCCATAATATGCTGCCACGAAAAGACAAACTATCGTTGCCATAATTATTTGTTTTAGTTTGAGGCAACATCAACAGATTTTTTGATCTTAAATTATAATTATTTTCCTTTTCCTGGAACATATACCACAAAAAAGAAGGATTTTGTTGTGTTAAACTGCTATAAACCTCGAGCATTAACTTTTGCAAGTTTTTATTATGACTAGTGCACTCATTTGCTCTCTGCAAAAACTCTTCAAAAGAGGATGTATAATCGTTGAAGAGAATTCGAAGCGGTCTATGGGTGCGATTTAAATTATTATTGGCAACCTTTCCGCAAAACATCCATGTCAACGGACAGTAATTAAACTGAGACATTATGAATGAGTTGTACAATAAAAGAGATTGCTTCTCGTTTAAATAATTTGAGACTCTAGAGAAGGCACTGAACTTGTTGTTTGCTTTTTGGGTTAATTTTGCAACATGTTGGTCGAATTTCAGTGTCGAGTCGATGGTAATCCCCAATAACTTAACACTATT
>REGM01000030.1:1318884-1329249 GCA_004194415.1 Aurelia aurita
ACCATGTTTAAAGAATATCTGACAACTTCCAATGTACGAAGGAATCGTCAACCCCGTAATATAGACCAGCTTAAAGATGCGATAGGATAAGAAAAGAGTGCAATGCAATGACAAGAGAAATGATAAGAAGAGCCTTCCATGCAATGGGAGACCGGTGCAGGGTATGCATAGCAAACGATGGACATGCGTTTGCAAATGAGTGAATTTTTTTAACTGATTGGCGGTTGTTGTTCGTATTAGACAGGACTACGTGAAATGTTATTAACCATAGAGTTTAGATAATCGATATCTTTTCTGTGGTCACCTTTTCTCCAAGAAACAACACTCTGTCGTGCCCTGTTCTAGAAATCAGAGTTACTTGCAGCAATGTTTTTTCTTTGAACGCACCAAATTCAGTTCAGAAGGTGTCAGATATTCTTTAAACATGGTCAAAAAATAGCATTCTTTAGGGGCAAAATTATGCTATCACGAACGCTCAAATCAATGATGCAAGGTGAAATTAATTAATTCCAGCCTTTTAGAATATTACTTTTCTGAAAAATCAAACAGAAACAACAACAAACGTATTGTTTGAGAATTTTAAAGAATCGAGATGTATCAGAAAATGGAGACCGTCTGTCATCGACCGGTCAACAAATTTGGGTAACTTTGAGAAACAAATCTAATTCATTGGCAAATATAGGTAAAAGCAATACATCAAAGTTTAAGTTCAAGCTTATGGGTTACGAAAATCGATACCATAAATTTATAAGACTCAAGTTGACACCGCAGAGGCGCTTTGCAAGTGGCCCGTTTTTTCTGATACACCCGGTATAGCTAATAAGCTAATTAACGCCAACAAAATAAACTAAAAATTTAATTTACAATTTTCTACTTTAAAATCTACAAAAAACCCTAAATCTTTAATGAAAACTTTGCACAATCTGCAGATGCAAGTATTTCCATTTCATAATTTTATTTTTGGTTGAATTCAGCTAGTGTGTTGGAATCTTTAATTTCCTTTGGTAATGAGGACCACAAATGGTGCCTCTGAACTCTATATTCTCTATTCCGTATGTTGTTGTCTTTACTTTTGGCAATTGCAAATGATTTTTACATCTCAAACTGTAGTAAATACTTCTCTCAGTAAAAATGTTTTTCATGAATGTTGGATTTGGATTGTTTTTTGTTTTAAATATTTCAATCATTAGCAATTGCAGATTGTGCTGATGAATGGTTACATATTTTTTCTTCAACTTCTCTAGCTCTGATTCACTATCTTTGCATACCAATCGCAGTGCTCTTTCGTGAATGCGATTTAACTTTAAATTAGTTGCCCTATCATGAAACATCCATACAAGTGGACAATAATTAAATTGCGACCTGATGAAAGAATTCATTAAAATTTCTGATTTGATAGGTCAATGTAATTAGACAAGCGAGCAAGCGCGTGAAGCTTTTGGTTGGCCTTTTTATACAAATCTTCAACATGTTTTTTGAAACTTAACTTCTTATCAAAAGTCGCACCTAGCAGTTTTTCAAATCACTTTCAGTAATTTTTGAATTTCAATTGTGACCGTGCTTTTATCACCAAATATCATTAGGTGGCATTTGTCATCATTTAGTTTTAAAAAATTGTCAGAAAACCATTTTACTATCACAGAGCTGTCTTCTTCTAATTGTCTGATAATAGTATCAAGATCCGGATGGCATGCAAAGATTGTGCTATCATCAGCATAGTTGCATATCTTTGTGTGATTCACAAACAAGAATATGTCATTTATAAAGATATTAAGCAGTAAAGGCCCTAGGACCGACCCTTGCGGTACTCCAATTTTAATTTCTGTCCAATCACTAAAAGAGCTGTTGATCTTTACTCTCTGTTGTCTATTTGATAGATGGCTTCTTATGAGTTCCAAAACATTAGACTCAATATTTAGGGGTCTGTATTGAATTGCTCGCATGTATTGAAAGTTAGGGAGTAACCCCCCTGGGATGCAAAGGTCCTCTTATAAACCCTTGCATGTTATCCATTTTCAGACTCAAACCACAACAGATTGCACTCAAAAAGGAAAGGCCGCTATATCACCTCCTTATGCTATCCTGTTTGTAAGAACCGGTAAAACGCCGTTATCTGCATCACCGTCTACGTCAACAGTTGGCAAGCAACCCACTGTCGGATTTCAAATCCTACATTCCCAGCGCGCAAGCGGAGTCTCGGTACCAAAGAATCCTGAGAAGACTGCAACAGAGATTAATCAAAACGATGGTACGGGCAGTAACAAACCTGCCAGCACAAGCGGTGCTGCACTTGTTTCAGAAAAAGGTAATCCAGTTTGCATTTTCAGGCTGTGTTTCCCATATTCGGTTTTTGGAAGAGTTTAAATTGAAACTTTGGAAACCTTTCCTTATTATACACTGTGCTATTAATTGTTTGGAATGGCTTGCAGCTTGACAAGAATGTTGAAAATGTTCCTGAATGCAGCCAATGCAAAGTTTTTTGAAACATTCTAACATCAAGATGGTTCCAGATAGATTGAGATAGAGATAACTGCTATCACTGATAGTTGCCATATGATCACAAGGAAACCAGGAAATAATCCTTCTAGAACTTCGTCCCCTGTGCGCTTAGTCATTTTGTACCCTAGTCCTCTGTGCTCCACGAACTATCGATACGCACTCTTTCGCGGAGCACAAGGGACTAAGGTACAAAAATGACTAAGCGCACAGGGGACAAAGAAAGACAAATTTTGTTAACCAATTTTATTTGTAGCAACAATTATTTCCTGGTTTCCTTGTGATATGATCTCTATTGACAGCAATATTAGTGTTTTTCACATTTTTACCATGTATCAAATCCATCCAAGAGTGCATTAAGTTTATCGAATCGCCTTGTCGTATTAGGCATATAAAATCTTTTGTGCTAGAAAGTTTACTGCTGTTGACAAAGAGATTGTTTGCAGAGAAAATTTGGAACGAGGGAATTTGCGGAAATTTTCTAAGTTTTGTTGTTTTAATCAAAATTAGTAGTGATCTAAATCGCAAACACAGTATAATTGATGCTTGCATCATTGGCAAGTGAATCCATCGTCATTCAAAATAGTTTTTTTAATGTCTATGTTGAATTATTTAGCTCAAGAACATATACTGTAGCGATTGAATGTGATTTTGGTCCCAAATAACCCACCCCCTTTTAAGCGTATCCACCACGATAAAGATAATACCCCACCCCTACTACGCGCATCCACCACATCTACGATAATAACCCCATGACACATTACTTGCCGATATTGAAGCTGGGCCGCTAAAGTGCAAACTAGCCGATTAACTTTAGTATAGAAAGCCTTCCGTTATATTACAGCTGTTAACTAATTGAAATCGATGCAAAATTAATCTTATTTCGGCGAAGGCTGACACTTTCTTGACTCATGGTAGAGAAAGTACTTTTGGTTTGGCCTTAGCTGATCTTTTATTTTTGTTTTGTAATAAGAAAGAGGAATATAGTGAAAAGAAGAGATGATTGCATTTTAAATCAGATGGATGGTCTGCTCCAGAGATTAAATGAGAAGAACATCCTACCGCAGACTTTTGACGTCTGGAACTCCCAACCATTGTTATTTGTGAAATTTCTTCCACCTTGTTCTTGTGAGATTTCGTGATTAGAAATGTGTTATGTTTGGGTTTACTGGTCTTATCTCACATATGATATTGTGTCTGAATGGAAAAAGAAACCCAGCCCCCTTAGGTAAGACAGCTGGTTTCAAATCAAATATTGATCTATTTTTGTTGCCTGGCAGCACGTCAGCCTCGTTCCTTGTCGTCATTGAGCTGATCAGTGCTTGTCATCTATGTTGCGGAGGCGGTCACTTTTTTGTGTGAAGGCGCTTTAGCCAAAAATATCAATATGCTCTGTGCAGAGGTGCCCCCATGCCTATGCGTATGCATTTCGTGAGTCGTAGTTATGTTACGTCAACCGTATGCGTTTCATGACTTTGCAGACGACGATTGCAAGGAACCAGTGAAATTTACACCAGCAAAAAATGCAGGAAATTGTGCCGAAAATGACCAACCTCGTCCCCAGGGCCTTTTGTCATATCAAAATGACGTCAGGGAACCAGACCGGCAGCATGTTATTGGTATCTGCGAAGGAGAATTCAATNCATTACATTACATTACATTACATTACATTACATTACATTACATTACATTACATTACATTACATTACATTACATTACATTACATTACATTACATTACATTACATTACATTACATTACATTACATTACATTACATTACATTACATTACATTACATTACATTACATTACATTACATTACATTACATTACATTACATTACGATAATAACCCACCGCATTTAAGATAATAACCCACCCCCTTTTACGCGCATTCACCACATTTAACATAATACCCCACCCCTACTACCCGTATCCACCACATATACGATAATATACCGCCCCATTTACGCGCATCCACCACTATTACGCGTATAGGTTTGCTAGCGTGGAGATATTTGTTTGAACATTAAAACCACTGGGCATCACCACGCTACCGATTTATCAAAACTATTCCGGAGGCTTTCTGTGACCTAGCAGCCATTTCACTTGTCGTTAGGGTATTTAAAATTCACTTCGAGCGACCAAACTTTTGTCAAGTGGTTCATTTGTAGCGAAGTCATTGGCTGAGGAGTGTGACATTGGATGACTTCCTTGCGCCCTAGCATCCAGTAAGGATTCGATCTATATTTTTTTCTGGACAAATATTTAACTGAAAGATTCCTGTTAATTCCTTTGTAGATCTTTGGAAAAGTTACACTAAAGAAGCACGGAGCTGGAATAAACTTGCAGGCAAAAGTTCCTCTACTAATCCTCATAAGTGTACTGCATGCGGCGAAGATTTCAAAGAAGCACATGATTTGCAGAGACATATAATGCTTCATGCTGACGAAAAGCCATGTTTGTGTGATGTTTGTAAGAAGTCATTCGAGATCGACGAGGACCTTCAAATCCATAAGCAGATACACCCTGGACTGAGAGCATATTCGTGTAATGTTTGTGGAAAATTAAGCCGTACTATTGCACATCTAAAACAGCATCAACGGATACATACTGGAGAGAAACCTTTTTCTTGTGACGTTTGCGGGAAGGCATTTACCCAGGAGGCGAACGTGAGAGCGCATAAGCGTGTACACACAGGAGAAAAGCCATTTTCATGTGAAGTTTGTGGAAAGGCCTTTTCCCAAATTGGGGGCCTTGCAAAGCATAAGCTGATGCATACTGACGAAAGGCCTTATTCATGTGATATTTGTGGCAAGCAGTTCAAGGCTCGTTATGCCCTTGAGAGGCATCAAAGGATACATAATCCAGAGAAACCTTTTTCGTGTGATGTCTGTGAGAGAAGGTTTCACCAACGTGTGCAAGTGAGATTACATAAGCGTATTCATACTGGAGAAAAGCCTTATTCGTGTGATGTTTGTGGCAAAAAATTCGCTCGTCTTGAAAATCGTAATGTCCACAAAAAGAAACATACTTGACTGAAACATGAGAAAACCATTTGAGTTAACTTTCCAGAAATTTATCATAATTGGGGCCTTAAATACTGGGCGAGTCAGGAAAAACATGGGATGTTTAAAAATCCAATAACCCAAATTGTGTTTCTTAAAATCTCATAATGCCGAAGAAAGACTGAATTAGTTATAGAAATTTAGTTTCTTCAAATCGGTCATTTCTTTCCATATTTATTTTTAAATTTGTGATATAGCTATTTTGGCTAAAAGATATCGTTTTTGACTCACGTGTACAAAGTACAAGTGGAGTCTATAGGATGATAGGGAAATTTCGTGTCTCCTGTGATAATTGGGTATTGTTTTTAAACAGACAGCGATGTCTGGTCGATTGTTTTTCANGCACTCACGGTGGAAAATCCGTACTTGTGTGATTGTTATGCAGAAAGATTTAACTCGGCCAGGTCGAAAACCTTGCCTTCTTAAACATCTGGACCAAATTTTCCGATTTTTTTAACTCTAAATTTGGACATCTCAGACTAATTTGTTACCATTTTAATGATGTCATTGTTATCCGTCATATCTAAGTTTATCGAATCGTCCTTGCCTGCCAGCTATGACCATCTAAATATAACACATGCAGACCCACCTTGAAGAAAAGTTTCCAATCAGTCTATTGTTGTGATGTTTGTATTAATGTTTTGCTTCGTTACTCTTTAGTTCTCTGTAAATATTTAGCCTACTGTGTGAGTCGGAGAAATGTTTAGAAGTTTGAAAGCCTGTAGCTCTAAAACTATTTATCATATTTCTAAAAACTGATAATACCTGTGTAGCTAAAATATCAACTTAGATAAGAAAATTTAGTTTGTCGAAATGAGTCGTATCTTTCTCAAATTACAAGCGATTTTGATAAAAATCCTTCATCTTAAAATCCTTCAAAACAGGTCTAAAATCCTTGATCAAATTTGTAAACAATCCAGCCTCGTGATAATAGAAAATAGATCAAGAAAGGATGAATCACAGTCTCAAGTGTATACTATTATGCACCTATAGTAAATGTTTGAGCAATGAGATAACAAAATCAAACGGAGCATAGAGTTTGATTATTATAGCTGTGAGTCTAATGTGATCAAGGATTTTAGCCCTGTTTGAAGAATTTTGAGATGAGAAGCATTTTTAGGAAATTGCTAGTAATTTGAAAACGATACAACCAATTTTGGCAAACTAAATTTTCTTATCTAAGTTGATATGTTAGCTACACAAGTATTATCAGTTTGTAGGGATCTGTTAATTGGTTTGAGAGCTACAGGCTTTCAAACGTCTAAACATATTTTTAACTCACCCGGAATAGAAATGCACTGATTTTGTTGTTGACTTCTTCGTAAAAAGTCTGTATATGTTTTTCAGACTTTAGTTTGTTGTAGATTTATTATTGTTGATGAGTTATTTCATGTCACGACAGTGAAATGGTGAGTTATATGAGATATTGCGTAGTGCAGCATTTAAACCGATGTTACATTTTTATTGCAGTTTACTCTTCGTTTTGTTAGGCTCTCTAGGGTTACGTTTTTCCAAGACTATCAATTGTAACTGATAATTGCTCGATAGGTCCAGGGAGAAAAATACAAGAAATTCGGACCGGTCCATCTGAGAAGCCCATATTTTCTTGTATGGACATAAGTCTAACACGAAAGCACGGACTTGGAATTTGGTCCAAGATGCCAAACGTGTATTTTGAAAAATCATCGTTACATTTCATTCTACCTGGTGCACAAAAAAGAGCTATCCATTTTTGGCAGGCCACGCTAAATCGTACTATAGACCAATTTTGAAGATTTATGACTTAATCTTTAGCTAAAATCCAGAATCAAATTCTGGGATCTTTTAAAATTAAATATTTAGTCTTCTGCTTCTGGAGCTATAAGCGCGTTTCTCAAAATTTTCGGTCTCGCAAATACTGAAAACGATCCAAAATCGTCGATCAAATTTTCTAAAGACTCGACATGAATGAACAAAGAGGAAACGTTTTCGTGTTGATTTGGGGATTTGGAAATCGATTAGTTATATTCTGCAGCATGAGTTTTTGCTCAACAATCGCCCTGTTGCGAAATTCTGGAGTAGTTGCAATGACGCGCCAAGCCAAGCCGTTGCCCGCATGACAATTCAACGAGAGTCCATGCTTGCTTGACCTCATGGCGCTTCACTGTTTGTCTTTTTAACTCCCTTGACACAGGAACGCAGTACCTACTACCTGCACGAAAGTATAAAATCAATGCAATTACAAACAGAACGACATTTCTTTGTATGATTGAAAGTAATGTCACATTTCTCCCAACATTGAGCAAACGCTCGTGTAGCAAAGTATAGCTAATCGATTTCTGAATTCCCAAATCACCACGAAAAAGTGTTTTCTTTTTCCATTCACGTCGAGTATTTGCAAAATCTGATCGACGTTTCTTGATCGTTTTCAGAGTTTTCGAGAACAAAAATGTTAAGAAACTCGCTTATAGCTCAAGAAACAGAAGGCTAACAAAATTGTAAAAAATACTAGAATCTAATTCTGAATTTTAGCTAAAGATGAATTCATAAATCTTAAAATCGGTCCAGTTTACGATTTATCGTCGCTTGTCAAAAGTGGATAGTTTTTTTGGCTCACCCGGTATATGTAGATTTCTATCGATTGTTCAACTAAATTCCTTATTTCATGACCGAAAAAAAATGTATGTAGTTTTGGCCAAATATACCGTGGATGGATTTGAATGAATTGAATTTTGGCTGATAGCTGAAAGACTGAAGTATTTTTGTGATTTTTCTCGTGTTTTTATCAGCAGAGAAAACTTAAATAAATTCAACTTTACGAAAATTCTTTTGTTGTAAAATGGCTGAAAACAGGCCTAAAACACTCAATCAAATCGTAAGAAATCTCCCGCATAGAACAAGATGCAAGAGCATTTAATCTCTCTCCCGCGTTATAGGAAATGAATTCTTAAAGAAATACTAAAGATTTTCAATCCCATGGCAATACAAGTGCAGACGACATCCGATACCCGTGAAAAACTGTAATTTTGCATTGTTCGGTGTGAGAAATTTCTGTAAGATTTGATCAAGTGTTTTAGGCCCTTTTTCAGGCATTTTGCAAACACAGAATTTTCTTAAATTCGAATTNAAGACGGCATTCGATACCCGTGAAAAACTGTAATTTGGCTTTGTTCGGTGTGTGAAATTTCTGTAAGATGTGATTAAGTGTTTGAGGCCCTTTTTCAGGCATTTTGCAAACACAGGATTTTCTTAAATTCGAATTTAGCTGTATTATCTGTATTATCTGTAAATACGAGAAAAATCACAAAAATACTTCAGTCTTTCTGCTATCAACCAAAGTTTGATTCTTTCAAATTCCATCCAGTACTCTAGGTACTACGATTTTTCAAACGTGGATAGTTTTTTTTTGGCTTACCCGCTAGTATACAGTACAGGGTAAGTCAACAAATGTATAGATGTTCGAAAGTCTGTAGCTCTCAAACCTTTATCTATGAACTGATAATTTGTGTAGCTAACATAACTTAGATAGAAAAATTTGGTTTTTCAAATCGGTCTTATCATTCTCATTTCACATGAGAGTTTACAAAAATGCTTCATCAAAATCCTTCAAAGCAGCCTTTTTGACTGTCTTTTATCGAGGGGCATTTCACTCTTTCAAAAAGGCGCACGAGATTTTTTCAGATCAAACTGATTTTAAGGATCTTTGATGGATTTTTCTTGAAAACAAAAGGATTTTTCCAAAGGTGTACGAGATTTTTTGGGAGTGAAATGCCCCTCGTCTTTTATAATCACGAGGCTTAATTGCTAGCCAATTTGACCATTTTAGGCCTGTTTTGAAGGATTTTGAGATGAAGCATTTTTATAAAATCGCTTGTAATTCGAGGACGATGTAACCGATTTTGACAAACGAATTTTTCATATCTGAGTTGTTATGTTAGCTACACAGGCATGATACATTTTATAGGAATCTGAAAAATGATTTGAGAGCTACAGGCTTTCCAAAGGCTTTCCATACATCATTTTTGACTCACCCGTTATTTGCCCCATGATGTAAAACACTGTGCAGAGGAATGCTGAGGGGTGTATCAGCCCCCTAAATAGCGCATGAGATTTCTTGGAGAAAAAAAACTATTTCTTAAAGATTTTAGGGATTTCTCGAGAGACGAAATAACTTCTTGCGAGAACGGTCGATGTTTCCTCACGCGATTGGCTTGTGAGGACCATGAACGCGGCAATGTCATTGGCTGATTTGAAATTGTGTGCTTTGGGGGTCCCTCGGCAGCCTGTAAGGAACTGAGCTTTGTTCTCCTCGAAGTCAATGCAAGATGCTAGATACTGCAAAAGTAACTGAAAAATGAAACGATAGTTTATACCCAATTTTGTTTGAAATAGGCCTTGTTGGGGAGACGAGTCCGTTTGACTATTGTTTAGAACAAAGGCCAAACTGCGTCGTCCGAACCAATCAGCTTCGAGGGGTTAAAGATTCTGCGCACTACGGATACTTTTTAGACTTAATACAGAGTTTTGCTTTTAACTCGAAGCTAATCGGCCAATACAACAATAGCGCTAACATTAACAAAAGCGATCAAAATCAGGGGTATATGTAATAAATCTAGAAATTTCCCGGAAAAATTGTGGAGCTTCGCGGCAATCTTCACTCGCCTTGATGCAAGCGTAGACCATGGACGTAACTTAAGGATTTTGTAGAACAACGTTTAGTGTAGTGTCTGTCTGGAAGAGACCGTTGGTGTTTGTTTCTTGTGGTCAGGGGTAGATAGAGAGCATTCGACGTTGGCAGCGGGGAAACAGCACACAGCTGAAAGCTGT
>REGM01000030.1:1333345-1364871 GCA_004194415.1 Aurelia aurita
TATATGGTAAAAGGCCCGGGGCGGGCCCGGGGGGGGGGGGGTCCGGGTATCGATTTGACTCGTGCATTAGGTTTAGTTGTGACAAAAATACTAAATATGGCAGCTTTGCCAACAAATTTGCTGACATACGAAAAGTGGGGGGGGGGAGTGGGGTTGGGTACACCATCACTGCCACTATAGCTACAGCTACGCCTCTGTATGTAAATTCATGTTGTTCATTGTGCACTGCATGCTTACCTTTAATTGTTTCTTTTCATTACAGTTGAATGGCCTTTCTATTCCTATTGTTTTTCCCTTGAAATTGCACACCATCTTTGCTGAAAAGTGTACCCAAAATTTGATTCTCACGCACCAAAATAGCTCCAAACCAAAATCTGGATACTGAAGAACTTCAGTGTGCTGTGCAAAGTTTCTAGTCTGGAGATAGATACAAGATTTAGTGGTGGGCTTTTGGCTACCTGCATCATATGGGAAGTTTGGGGCCAACTTTTCATTCTTGTGTTTTGTAATGGCCTTCTAGGATAGAAAGTTTGCTTTTTGTGCGCAGTCAAGTGCAAAAATTCTCATATTTTGTTAAACAGCCGAAAATACCAAATACTGTAAATATAAAAGTCCACCAATTTTAAAATATTGCTGAATTAAGACGCTACTCAGTAGAAAAAAGGATAAAAAAATGTTTGAAAAGAAAATCCAAACTACATTCCGAAAAAACATTATCTGCCAGGAAAACAAAACACCAAGAATCTGTTTAAATCGGCGTCTTTTATAAAAAATACTCTGATACTGCACTTGCCACCCAAAACCCAAAGCCTAAACATATCCATTTTGGTACTTTTCCAAATGCAGATCCCATGTAAACACTGCCTAAACTGGCGATCCCTTGAGAATTAGGAAAGGGAAAGAGCGGCTACCCCCTAGAATGCCTTATGCCCATTTCAATTTTCCCCTCTCAATTTTTGGGGGGGGGGGGGGTTCTTGCACTGCTGACCTTTAACTTCGTATGTCTAGGTGTGTGCACTTTTATAACAATTCATTACTTCTAGTTGTAGAAATAAAATGGAAATTCGTGAACTGGATCAACAGAAGGATTGCTCAATAGAAATAGACAGAACTTGTATTTTCGAAAGCAAAATGAAGGGCAACTGTGGTAAGGTTTTTTGGCATTTATAAGTACTTAAAGACTTATCTTGTTAAACTAACTTTTCTCTAACAGCAACAAGCCGTTTGTAATTGGTCTGTTAGTATTGTGTTTTGCAGAGTAGGAGTAGATAAGGAATAGGAAACTTAAAAACAGGAAAATATAAGACAAGAAATGATGTGATCATAGTTTGTCATCAAGGAGGGTAACACCAACCCAAGTTTAGTTGTCTCTCTAATTCTCTAATTTTGTTGATGAACTGGTAGGTTACCGCATCTTGCAAGGTGTACCTAATCATATTGCTAATTATTTCATTGGTAAATTGTATGTATTGAACTAGTGATTTCTGTAGAATTGAAGTTTTTACATTGTTTCTTTGCTTGTTTAGAGTATTTTTAGATAGAAAATATGATGAAAGTTAATAGATGAAATCTTCAGCTGATTCCTGACACCAACATTTGGGGGCAAACCAGTGCATGTCATAATTTTCAAAACCTTTTTTAACTTGGAGACATTGAAACTTTAGCGGCATGTCATAATGTTTTATGCTGTGTTATATATATATTGTTGATGTTATTTTGCGTAAATTTAGCTGTGGGTTTGTAAATATATTGTTATGTAAAATAAGATTTCAAATCGTATCATAACAGATTTTTAATTGAAAGGTTTTTTTGCAAATAAGCAGCTTCGTTGTTACGTACACAATTATATTTGTTTCTGAATATTCATTTCATTCTAGGTTGTAAAATCATAATGCCTGTGACTGGATTTGAGTGTCATCTTTGTAAAGTGTTCATACGTAATGAAAATGATATTGAAGACCATGTTGGTTCTATTCACCATCTGAAAATCTATGAGGTAATATTGACTCTACTTTGTTATTCTGGAAATCGTATCTCTTTGCAACAGGCCATGGAGTTCTGTCTTCTGGCGATATTTCTGAAATTAAATAATATCTTTTCATGTTTTTAAATGTAAAATTAAAACAAAAACAGCATTCTCCTGAATGAGCAAAAAATGTGGAACGTTTGCCCATGTTTCTGGTTGCCATAAATCTCAAATGGTTTAAAAGGGTTTCTAAATTTGGAGAAAGATTCAATTAGATATTAGAATTCATTTGGTTGAAATTGGTCCTGCTCCTGTTCTGAACGATATTAATAAATGCTGTCTATTCACATTTATTTCTCATCCCTTGGGGACTTACTGTAACTCCTTTACTTGTCATTGTTCTGAATCAATTCACTAAAAAATGCTACCGCCGATGACGAAATCATTTGATGTCAAAATCGCCATTAAAATTAGATATTAATGACTGAGTTTAGTAAACCAAATTGTATAACTAATTTGACCTTTCTCTTCTATACAATAAATATTTAAAATAGGCACAATAATTGGATGAATTCCTGCTAAAATATAACCTGACCAAAGGCCCCTAGCCTGCGTACAGACTACTGTGTACCCCCTTAGGAAAAGGTATAGTCTGCGCAGTGGAGCTCAATTTTGCATAGTGCGTGTGTCAGCATTCATTTCGCAATATTGATAACAAAAGGGAACTGATTGTTGTATTAGCCAATAACGTCGCTTTCCCTGAAAATGAGGAAACAATTAGATTTGAGAACCGATATCATGTGGTAACAGCTGAGGTTTCGCTTTGTTTACCAAGCAAACATTATCAATAAGATCATGTTTCTATCTATATATCTGTATAAATAGTTAAATATTCGTGATGTCTGATAATTTGTGGCAGGACAGGAGTATGATAATATCAACGAAGCGAAAAACCTTTTGCTTTACATAGCTGTTTTTAGTACGAAAAATATGTATAGGAANTAAAACAAAAACAGCATTCTCCCGGATGAGCAAAAAATGTTGAACGTTTGCCCATGTTTCTGGTTGCCATAAATCTCAAATGGTTGAAAAGGGTTTCTACATTTGAAGAAAGATTCAATTAGATATTAGAATTCATTTGGTTGAAATTGGTACTGCTCCTGTTCTGAACGATATTAATAAAAGCTGTCTATTTACATTTATTTCTCATCCCTAGGGGACTTACTGTAACTCCTTTACTTGTTATTGTTCTGAATCAATTCACTAAAAAATGCAACCTTCGATGACAAAATCATTTGATGTCAAAATCGCCATTAAAATTAGAAATTAATGACTGAGTTTAGTAAACCAAATTGTATAACTAATTTGACCTTTCTCTTCTATACAATAAATATTTGAAACAGGCACAATAATTGGATGAATTCCTGTTAAAATATAGCCTGACCAAAGGCCCCTAGCCTGCGTACAGACTACTGTGTACCCCCTTAGGAAAAGGTATAGTCTGCGCAGTGGAGCTCAATTTTGCGTAGTGCCTGCGTCAGCATTCATTTCGCAATATTGATAACAAAAGAGAACTGATTGTTGTATTAGCCAATAACGTCGCTTTCCCTGAAAATGAGGAAACAATTAGATTTGAGAACCGATATCATGTGGTAACAGCTGAGGTTTCGCTTTGTTTACCAAGCAAACATTATCAATAAGATCATGTTTCTATCTATATATCTGTATAAATAGTTAAATATTCGTGATGTCTGATAATTTGTGGCAGGACAGGAGTATGATAATATCAACGAAGCGAAAAACCTTTTGCTTTACATAGCTGTTTTTAGTACGAAAAATATGTATAGGAAATTAGACAGCAGAATGCTCATTTTGCGACTTGTTTTATTAAATTGCAAACAAGCATTTTATTGTCTTATGTTCTCATATATATTTTTTCTGCTTATATTTGTCTGTGTGCACTTCCTTTTTTGTTGCTGGATATTGTTTAGGATTTGTGCTACAATTGCGATTTGCGCTTTGGGCAGATCGAGAAAAATGACGTGTGGCTAATTCTTGATTTCAAAAGGAGATAATGCACCTAACGATATGAGAAAGTCTCGAAAATTAAGTTGAAGCCTCGGTAACATAATGGATTAAAATTTGACAAACTGGTTGGATAGCTTTTGCTGTACAGGGTGTCCCAAAAATTGTTCAACGTTTGATTAAACATTGAAAAATAACGATAAAATGAACAGGCTCCACGTTAAGATACCCCTATTCCCAAGATCTTAAATTAGTTGTTGATACAAGAATCTTGCAAATCCGCTGAAAATTCACTGAGTTATGAGCGGCTTTTAAAGATCAATGTTGTGCGAAAGCTGAAACCAGAGACCCCAAAGCGACTTGTTATGAAAAAAGGCTCCAAAATCAAGGTAAAGGAAGGTTATCCAAAGCTATACATCTCGTTAATATCAAAGCGAACCAAATAGGATTTCGAAAATAATTCAATTCTTGTAACCATTGTCAAATTTTCTTTTTCAAACTTTGCTCGACAAAATTCCTCGAAGCCTCCATACACTTGAATGTATGTTTGAGAGAGTTTGGTTATCGAAAATCCCATCAAAATCCCATTTGTTTTGCTCTGAAATAAACAAGAAAAAAACAAACGACAGCCCCATGCTACATTCAGTACAAATGCTACGGAGAAGCCTCTGGTTTCAGCTTTCGCACAAACTTGAACTTCAAGAGCTGTAGCCCCGCGAATATTAAGCGGATTTGCAAGATTCTGGTGTCTAAAATTAATTTAAGATCTTAAGAAAGAATTGTCTTTCCTTGGTGCCCGTTCATTGTATCGTTATATTTTAATATTGAATCAAACATCGAACAATTTTTTTGAGACACCCTGTACAATTTTTCAACTAATGGATGCATTTTCTTGACTCACCTGGTACTATTTGCAGATACATTTGCAAGACCACACGCAGGATCCACATTGCCTAAGCACAAATCAAAGCCCTTTCAACGGACAGTATTCAGAATATGAAATGACTTCAGACGAGAATGATGATTTGAAAGAAAATGCTGCTGCAAACTTCTTCACAAGAAATTTGGTAAGCATAGCAGATGGTTTTACTTCACATATATTCACACAATGAATTAGATTTACTTTTGAAGAAATATGCAAATTAAGAGCAGTTAAAGAGAATCAACGGAGAGAAAAGCCCTGCGTGGAAGGGGTCTGGGTGTTCTATTATTAGCCTATTGTATTTGATAATTTCAACACGTGCGTGGATATTGTTTAGCTAGAGGAATTAACAGCGTGCGTGGGAGTTTTCTTTGTCTTATTTATAGAGTGTCTCCACTTGACTGTGTTCATTCACATTGCTCCGTATTCGTTTTTATCCGTTTTCATTTTGATTCGTTTTACCCGTTCACACTGATTTGGGTAAATATGAAAACGCTGCAAAAAAGATGAAGCGTTCACACTGCTCCGGATAAGAAAGAAAACACTATCAAAACGGGATCAACGTTTACAGCCCTGAAAATTCCTGACATCTTTTTAAGATTTCTTCAAGCAATAGATTAGCCTTGAGTGACTCAGCAACGTTGAGAATTTGTTCATATTGGTGCGTGTTAAGCATTTCGTTGTGTTGTTGTAGTTGCTAACGTTGTCAAAAGTATCCATATTTGCGTTTGTGTGAACAAGCAGTGGACACTTATGGCCACAGCTGTGGACGGTAAGAGGCCCTTTACATGAGAAATTTCAGCCCGTGCTGAGTTCAACACAGGCTGAGTTTTAACATCAATGCTTATTTTGTTTTGCGTTTACATGATATTTCAACACGGGCTGAGATACGTGACGTGATATGAATGTGGTCGCAAACAATAGAAGCAGGAATGCGAGCCCCATTCAAAAAGTTAAATGATTGCGGAAATAGATTTCATTTTGTTGACATTCTAATCTATGATTTCAACACGCCCCGAGCTGAAATTATTTGCGTTTACATGGATATTTTTACTAATCTCAACCTGTGCTGAAATTTCAGCAAAGGGCTGAGTAGGCGAGTTGAGTTCAGCCCGTGTTGACTTTCAACTTACCCTCCTTCATGTAAACGCAGTGAAGGCTTACACCATCAACCGAGTTGAAAATCAGCACGGGTTGAACTCAGCACGGGCTGAAATTTCTCATGTGAATGGCCTCTTAGCCTTCATGTGACTGTTTCCCTGAAGCCATCCTTTTCGCGGAGTTTTAATATTTTGTAAACAAATCAAAGAAATGAGGTCTAAATGGATTGATGACAAATCCAGGTGAGTAACACATTTTTTGGGTCAACCCCCTTGTCGGCAGAACCATCCCATTTTCGGAGAATTTCTATAAACTTCATTGCGGGGTCATAGAAAATGGCGCAAAATCTCAAAAACAACATCGAAATTCGGAATCTACAAGAACAACTGATCTGAAACAACTCCAAGAGAGTAGCTTAGGCAGAGCGGTAGTATTGAATCTCATTGCGCCAATAAATATTATCAAATAATATGTGGTCTTGAACTTTTGGCCTCGACTGTACACACAATCTAACTTCATGTTACTATTTGCGAAGATCTGGGCTTTCGAATGATGTACAGGGGTTGGAACAATTTATGAAAGAACAAAATGTACTAAAATTCCCTTAAGTTATCAAAATTTTATAACCATTGTGAGATTGAAGTTCCATTCGCTAACCTCTTTTAATATTACCTTGTTTACATTATTTAGCAATATGGCCAAAATGTTTTTAGCTCTACATAAATTTAGAGACTTCAACTGTGATGTGACCAAGTAGTTGAGGCATGGCTTTTCGAATCTTGTTGGGTCTACGGGCGTAAGTTCAATTCTTTCCCCAGAACTACAAGCGAACAGCTAACTCAGCTGTCCATCCTTACAAAGCTGGTCAATAATTGCTCATGACGTAACTCTGAGGGCGCCAGCCGTAGTGTGGCAGGCCTACATGAGCTTTATAACCGCACCCAGATTGCGTTAGAAAATAAAAGTTGTTTGCTTGCTTGTACCCTGGGTACCATGCTATAGTTCCTTGTTGAAAGCATTGCAAGATTCATTTCATGTAGCCTCGAGGCAAATTTCACGCCTTTTAGGTACCTCATGTTTAAAAGTTTGATTCGTTTGTAGGTGTGTGATGGCAGTTTTCCGGAAGAGAATGATACTGTAGCTAATAGTACAGAAGAGCCAGAAAGTATGGAGACTCGTTACAACGGAGTTGACAGCAAATTAACAGAAAATATGCTTCACCAAACAAGGAATAGAAACATTGCTCAGGATGCAGTTGTTGATATTAGAAATACAATACTAAATAGTAAATTAGCCATGCAGCATCTTGATGAAGATTTTAATGAAACTTATGCACAAACCTGTAATGGTCTGGTGATTAACACGCATACTATGGTGGATGTAGAAAGAGAAGATGGATTGGAAAGAAGGCTCGTGAAACTTGAAGATAGCCATATTGATTATGTTGATCTTAACACGGGTGTATCTGCCACTAAAGAACATACGAGAGACAATGATCAGTGTAGAGCTATAAAAACTTCTTTGGAAAGAGAGCAAGGAGGGCCTTACAAGACTTTCAACGTCAAGCAAGAAGTGCACTATGATGATGGTGATGTTGGTGCTATCTGTGGTGAAATTTTAGAGGACACTGATGATGACTTACATAATAACGATGTCAACAACAATGAAGAATTAATTCCACGATATACGAATGATCACGAGTCACAGGTAAGCATATTTAGGTTTAGATTTATTTCATGCAGGTCTTTGGCCGGTCCTTATTTTGCACCGAGAAGGAGGAAGCTTAATAGTCAGCATAGTCCGGGAGAAACTAAACGTTTTAATGTGTGTATGAATGCTGAACCATTTCATTCGTGCTTGCAAGCGCTTCGCCGATTCTTTCGCATTTGCCTTTCCATAATCGACTGACCAGTTTTCTAGTGTTTGTTTTTGAGTAGGCTACCAAACTTTGAAATTTTATTGGGAAAAATCTAGCCAAGCTTTTGGCTTCAAATTTGGCATGTGTCTCCGTGAACATGTAGTGTCCGTGATAAAAAAGTTTGATTAAAATATTTAGATTAGCGGAGTGGATAATGAAGTTCTTCTGAAACCTACACATTATTTTAGAATGACCAGTCTCAAAAGCTGCGAAAGCAAACGATTGTGTTTAATATATCTTTCGATTGCCAAGAATATGGGTAATACCATGCTTTTTACAGAATGTCGATAGACCGATTGGTTCCGGAATAATTAATAAATTTCTGGAGAGGAGGATTTCTGAAAACCTTAAGTTGTTGTCAGAATAAAATTTTTACATTTCAAAATAAAAAATTGATAAAAATAAATTTCAACCTCTAAATTCTACAGATCTCTCACTGTCAAAATAATCTTGCTCAGCAGCAAATCTGTGTAGGCGTAATATATTAGCATCGACAAACTTTAGGCCAGATATCGAAATTCAAGTCATGGACATTTTGTATCACGGAGGAGGGTTTAATTGAAAACCTCCAAGTGACATTGTTGGGGAAAAATTGATATGAGTGTGGCCCCATAGCCTGACCTTTTTAAGATAGGAGTGTTATTGTTTTTGTCTCTTCTCGGTGAGGCGTTTACCACAGGGTGTACATTTTAAAGGCAGTTATATCAGTGTGACAATGGGTTATATATTCTTTGTTGAATTCACGTTTAGATTTTATGATAGGGTATGTATTTTTGGACAGCTTTGTTTGCCGATAAGCATATGAGCCAAGGGCCTGGGGGGTGGCAGCTCCCAACCTTGGAAAAATTTGCAAAAATCAGCAATATTGCGAAAAAACCGCCTTAACTTGGGCAAAATGTTCATAAACAATATATTTTTTGGTAGCCCCCCAGATTGTATCTTCCCATACGCTTATTACCACAGGAGGGGGGTATATTTTTGTTGGGTCCCCAGAACCCAGGATCCCACTAGGAATTTCATCAAGCTAACGTCGCATGTCCTCGTCACAGGATTTTTTCTGTTTTCCTATTTGCTCGATCTACTCAAAACAAATATACACCTCCTCCTGGAATGTTCAGCTTACCGAAGAAAAATTCTGGTGTTTTTGCACCATTCTTTGTATACTATACTAGTAAGTAAGTTCGTTGGACACTTGGCGGTAAATTTTCATATGAGGGCTATTTTATTACTTGCTGGAGACATAGAATCTAATCCTGGACCTCTAAATAAGAACTGCCTAAAGTTCTTCCATTGGAATTTAGATAGTATATGTGCTAGAGAAAGCATAAAAATCCCTTTGATGGAGGTATACAACTCCGTTCATCATTTTGATGTTATGGCTCTTTCTGAGACTATGTTGGACAAATCAATCAATAACGAGGGCATTTACATTCAAGGTTTTAGCCGGGAAATTTACCGTAGTGATCACCCAAGCAATACCAAAACTGGGGGAGTGTGCGTATATTTTCGTGAAGGACTACCAATTAAACGAAGAATAGATCTCGAAATTCTGCAGGAGACAGTTGTTGCTGAAATAACAATTTTGCGGAAAAAATAATGTTTCTCGCAGTTTATCGCAGTCCTAGCCAAAACAGTGGACAATTTAAAGTTTTCATGGATAAGCTGCAAATAATGTGCGATCATCTGCAAAGAGAAAGGCCTTATTCGATTATAGTGACTGGGGACTTCAATTGTCGATCTTCGCAGTGGTGGGGGGAAGATATTGAGAATCCAGAGGGAACTGCTTTGGATGAGCTACTTGAAACAAATAACTTGTACCAATTAATCGATGAGCCAACTAACATGAGGGGTGGAAGTATGTCCTGTATAGATCTTATCATCACTGATCAACCAAACATATTTGTAGAATCGGGAGTCCACCCTTCCCTTGATGACCACTGTCAACACCAAATAGTCTACGGTAAGCTGAACATTTCAATACCCCATCCACCCCCATATAAAAGAACAATATGGGACTATTCAAAGGCCAATGCTCGAATGATTAGGGATCTCATAAGTAAAATTGATTGGCAATCAAGATTTGCGGGACTTTGTTCGAATGAAATGGCAGAAATATTCACTAGCACCATTTTTGCAATCCTTTCTGTAAATATTCCAAATAAAATCATAAAGTGTAATGACAAGGATCCACCATGGATTACTCCTGAATTAAAGACTGCAATAAACCGCAAGCATAGAATCTTTAGAAAATACAATGATCGTGGACGAAGGTTGGAGGACTGGAATCTAGTAAAAGAAATCCGAAATAAAACTTCTAGAATGATCACCAAGGCTAAAGAAAATTACTTTTTGTCCATGGGCCGTAAGTTGTCAGATCCTAACCAAGGTATAAAGGCTTACTGGGTGATTTTAAACAGATTAATAAATAAGAAAAAAACTTTGAATATCCCTCCGTTACTGGAAAATGGAATCTTTGTGACTAATGTGCAGACAAAAGCAAATATCTTAAATGAGCATTTTGTTCAACAGTGCTCTACTATCTCGAACAGCAGTACTCTTCCGAACTTTCAACCAAGGTGCAACGCTCTTCTGCAAAGTCTTGACGTTGACAGGGAAAAGGTAATTAAATTAATTCGTGCGCTGGACACCACAAAGGCTCATGGGTGTGACGACATTTCAATTTCAATGATTAAGATCTGTGATACGACCATCGTCGAACCACTGTGCCTGATTTTTGAAAAATGCCTTGAAACAGGAATCTACCCTTCTATGTGGAAGAAAGCAAANCTCATGTTTAAAAGTTTGTTTCGTTTGTAGGTGTGTGATGGCAGTTTTCCGGAAGAGAATGATACTGTAGCTAATAGTACAGAAGAGCCAGAAAGTATGGAGACTCGTTACAATGGAGTTGACAGCAAATTAACAGAAAATATGCTTCACCAAACAAGGAATAGAAACATTGCTCAGGATGCAGTTGTTGATATTAGAAATACAATACTAAATAGTAAATTAGCCATGCAGCATCTTGATGAAGATTTTAATGAAACTTATGCACACACCTGTAATGGTCTGGTGATTAACACGCATACTATGGTGGATATAGAAAGAGAAGATGGATTGGAAAGAAGGCTCGTGAAACTTGAAGATAGCCATATTGATTATGTTGATCTTAACAGGGGTATATCTGCCACTAAAGAACATACGAGAAACAATGATCAGTGTGGAGCTATAAATACTTCTTTGGAAAGAGAGCAAGGAGGGCCTTACAAGACTTTCAACGTCAAGCAAGAAGTGCACTATGATGATGGTGATGTTGGTGCTACCTGTGGTGAAATTTTAGAGGACGCTGATGATGACTTACATAATAAAGATGACAACAACAATGAAGAATTAATTCCACGATATACGAATGATCACGAGTCACAGGTAAGCATATTTAGGTTTAGATTTATTTCATGCAGGTCTTTGGCCGGTCCTTATTTTGCACCGAGAAGGAGGAAGCTTAATAGTCAGCATAGTCCCGGAGAAACTGAACGTTTTAATGTGTGTATGAATGCTGAACCATTTCATTCGTGCTTGCAAGCGCTTCGCCGATTCTTCGCATTTGCCTTTCCATAATCGACTGACCAGTTTTCTAGTGTTTGTTGTTGAGTAGGCTACCAAACTTTGAAATTTTATTGGGAAAAATCTAGCCAAGCTTTTGGCTTCAAATTTGGCATGTGTCTCCGTGAACATGTAGTGTCCGTGATAAAAAAGTTTGATTAAAATATTTAGATTAGCGGAGTGGATAATGAAGTTCTTCTGAAACCTACACATTATTTTAGAATGACCAGTCTCAAAAGCTGCGAAAGCAAACGATTGTGTTTAATATATCTTTCGATTGCCAAGAATATGGGTAATACCATGCTTTTTACAGAATGTCGATAGACCGATTGGTTCCGGAGTAATTAATAAACTGAAAACCGGCTTTCCGTGCTCATCAGAGCGGAAAGCAGAGTTACCTTAAGTTGTTGTNGTTTGTTGTTGAGTAGGCTACCAAACTTTGAAATTTTATTGGGAAAAATCTAGCCAAGCTTTTGGCTTCAAATTTGGCATGTGTCTCCGTGAACATGTAGTGTCCGTGATAAAAAAGTTTGATTAAAATATTTAGATTAGCGGAGTGGATAATGAAGTTCTTCTGAAACCTACACATTATTTTAGAATGACCAGTCTCAAAAGCTGCGAAAGCAAACGATTGTGTTTAATATATCTTTCGATTGCCAAGAATATGGGTAATACCATGCTTTTTACAGAATGTCGATAGACCGATTGGTTCCGGAGTAATTAATAAACTGAAAACCGGCTTTCCGTGCTCATCAGAGCGGAAAGCAGAGTTACCTTAAGTTGTTGTCAGAATAAAATTTTTACATTGCAAAATAAAAAATTGATAAAAATAAATTACAACCTCTAAATTCTACAGATCTCTCACTGTCAAAATAATCTTGCTCAGCAGCAAATCTGTGTAGGCGTAATCTAGTAGCATCTACAAACTTTAGGCCAAATATCGAAATTCAAGTCATGGACATTTTGTATCAGGGAGGAGGGTTTAATTGAAAACCTCCAAGTGACATTGTTGGGGAAAATTGATATGAGTGTGGCCCCATAGCCTGACCTTTTTAAGATAGGAGTGTGATTGTTTTTGTCTCTTCTCGGTGAGGCGTTTACCACAGGGTGTACATTTTAAAGGCAGTTATATCAATGTGACAATGGGTTATATATTCTTTGTTGAATTCACATTTAGATTTTATGATAGGGTATGTATTTTTGGACAGCTTTGTTTGCCGATAAGCATATGAGCCAGGGTTCTGGGGGGGGGGGGGGTGGCAGCTCCCAACCTTGGAAAATTTGCAAAAATCAGCAATATTACGAAAAAACCGCCTTAACTTGGGCAAAATGTTCATAAACAATATATTTTTTGGTAGCCCCCCAGATTGTATCTTCCCATACGCTTATGACCACAGGAGGGGGGTATATTTTTGTTGGGTCCCCAGAACCCAAGTACCCCACTATGTCTCTTACTGGCGTACCCCCAAGGATTTGTTTTAGGTCATTTCTTCATGTAGACTCCAAATTTCATTGCTGTTATTTTTTAATTCTGAACCATTTTGTGGTGATTGACGTGATGATGAAGTTTATAGGAGTATTTTGCAATAATAATAGTCTTGCTTGCCAACAAGCAGGTTGACCCAGGTAAGCTGAAATTTACATTAACCTATGAATAATTTTTTCTTTACAACATCCAAAATTCTCTAAATTCTGCTTTGTGGAAAAAGTTAGAGGAGGGTTTTGACTCAAGTTAACACTTGAAATTTAACATTTTTTAGAGTTTCAAATAAGCATAGAGTAGATAGTGGGGTTTATTAATAATTTCCTCCAGCTTCCCCCCAAGGTAGACATCAGGGAAGTTTGGATATGATGTAGAGAAAGAGCTCTGCATCAATAGATGTAAGTTTCAGCTTTCCTGCGACAACCCGCTTGTCGACCAGACTACACTATTTCCAAGGATTCATATAAACTTTATCGCGATTTCATAGCAAACTTGCACAGAGTTAAAACAAAATCAAAATTCAGAATCTATCAAAATTGACCTGAAACAACTGGAAGAAATAAAATAGGTAAAGCCGTCGCATTGTATCTTATTATGCCAACAGATGTTATCAGGCTAAAAGTTGGTCTCAAACTGATGGCCACGACTCTAACTTTTATTCACTTTCAGACTGAAAGATCAAGAAACAGCGGAAGAGAAATGGCCTTGAAATCGACATCAGACGCTGGCTTGTCATTGATAGCTGAGGAACCATGCTCAAGAACTAATTTGGCCAGAGCCAGAAAGTTGCCACCAGTTGCCAGCTATGATGTTCAAGAGAAGCAGTGTGTGAATGAAACTTTTGGTTCGGACATTTCGGAGAAGACATCATGCACTCACATAGAAATCAATCTAAAAAGTACTGCACATGTTGGCTCAGATCTTAACACGTGCAATGACAAACACGTTCAAGAAAAGGGTAACTTTATATTAAATTTTATGTCGTTATACTACCGTTCAAAGTTTGGAGTTACAGAAAGATTGTTGTGTTAAAAAAAGATGCTCCTTCCACCAATGTAGCATTGAGGTCCTGTTTAAGCTACCGTATTTCCTCTAATAAACGCCTAGCCTCAAATAAATTCCTCCCTCTAATAAACGCCTCCCTTTTCCAAACAAAAATAGTAATAAACTTCTCCCTCTAATAAACGCCACCCACATCAGAGCGGTGCTTTATTAGAAAAATTACAGAAGTGCAAGGAAGAGCATATTTACTAACATCTAAGTAAAATTTATCGATTGTTTAGTAAACGCTTCCCTCTTATAAACGCCTCCCTCTTATAAACGCCTCCTTCTATTAAACTACGCACCAATTTCCTTTAAAATTTAATAAAAGCTGGGGGCGTTTATTAGAGGAACCGCGGTATGCCGTTTTGAAATTAAAACTGTACGAAGTCTTGCCGTTGGGCCTTCCGTTTAATCTGAAACATTTTCACATAAAATGAAAACAATTTTGACAACGGCATGATTTGAAAACGCATCAAGCGTTTCGGCGTAAAATCTTGAAAGCCGAATGATTTCATTTCGGATTCAGAGTGAGGCAGTCACCTCCTTTGTCTCGCTTTGAATCTAGAACTAAATCGTATCGGTGTTTGCCAAACCGTGCAATCTTGAATTATGTAACGTGCAGGTACACATAGAAATTTATTTCAATAAAATCTGTCATATATATCGTTCTAGAGTTACGGGAAATTTTGATTGGAGGCTATTTTTGAAAAGTCTTGAGAAAAGATAAAAGTTACGATGAGATTTCGTCCTATTTCCTCAGCTTTGATAAGGTGACCATTGCATCAATTATCTTTGGAGGAATTTAAATATACAACCCATAAATATTTACACGAAAGAGGTACATAGAGGATGGCCAATGCCTGTTTTAATACACCACTTCGACAAACGACCGCCAAATTTTTCCAAATTTCATGATACAAAATTTTCGACTCCAGATTCGGATTCAGCGCTCAAAATATTGTTTAGGTGCAACGTTTCATCCTTTTAGTCGTTGATGTATTGATTTTACGGTATTATAATGTTTGTGATGTTATAAAGGATTTGACAGATCTCTTATAAAACACAGAGCTTAATCACCGTAAAATGAATATGACAAAGACTAAAAAGATAAATCGTTTCACCTAGACAATATTTTGAGTGCTGAATCCAAATCTGGAGTCGAAAATTTTGTATCATGAAATTTGGAAAATTTTCCATGATGGCAGCCGTTCGCCGAAGTGGTGTATTCTTGGAAGCTGAAACTTGGGAAAATCGTTATCGAAATTTTAAGTTCTTTTAAGTATGTTAAAAATAACTCACAAGGTAAATAACCCGTAACCTTAGAATGGTATGATTGATTTTAGTGAAATATATTTCCACATCTAAGTTAGGCTTTCTGCTACAAAATGATTGGTATTTCATTCAAGACCGTGCATAATTCCTGGTCGTATATTTTGGGAAAAGCTGATAAATAATTTTGAGGCACCTGGTACCTCTAAAAGATATATCAATTGAATTGCTGTAGTTGATTAGCTAATAGCCGATTGTTCAGATCAGTTTCAGACAAATGTTATAAAAATCAAAGGTCTAAGTTGGCCTATATCTTGAAATTCTTCTTTCATAGTCAACTTCTTTTAGTCTTAAAGGACGTGTGTCAACCATCATTCTTTGCGAGTTTTGCCTGAGAAGAGACTCAATTTTCATATCATGCGAAAGCAACAGCAAAAAGAATCGAAGTCAATCAGGCTCTATAAAATCAAAGCTTTGATTTGTTGCTTTTTCTGTTGTATATCTCGTTATTGGTGCTGCTGTAGCTCATTTTGTGGTTGGTTGGCGATGGAACTGTGAAGATATCTGCTCGAAGATAAGGCAAATAGGCCTAGTTGACTAAGGTTAAAACACACATCCCCACACATCATACAAAGAAACAGCACTCACCCTGGTGATGATGGGACACTCTGACAAGCTCATGTCCTCGCGTCATCCTTTTGGCCTAAAACTATTCATTGGTGATCCATAGAAATTAAGTTGCCCGTCAGCATCGCGAAAAGGAGAGGGCAAAGTTGCTTCGAAGCTGTTTTCTGCCAAAAAAGAAATTTAAAGATCGGCCCCGTAGTCAAATTTGTGTGATGTTTCAAACAGGACTACTTTGTTGGGGCACTATGTATAGTTCTAAAAAGGAAATAAATGGTATCTGTACGTGCTGTATGTGCTGAAGGCAACTTAAAACCTATAATTTTGTTTATTTGTTTTATTTGTTTGGTTACAACTTGCCTTATGCCGGAACCAGGTTGTAGCACTGTAATCTCAAATTTGATTTCCGATTACCAAGATCATGATACTACTGCCAATGAAAGACAACATACGTTCGGTAACCTATGTTCAAACACAGTCAATATTACAAAAGGATCTGTTTGTTGCTTGAAAGGAGAAATTACCTTTTTCAAACATTGTTACAACTAGCCCCGGTCTTCCATACAATAAAAACCATGCACAAAGTTTGTAAAAATTCACAATTTTTNCCTCAGCTTTGATAAGGTGACCATTGCATCAATTATCTTTGGAGGAATTTAAATATACAACCCATAAATATTTACACGAAAGAGGTACATAGAGGATGGCCAATGCCTGTTTTAATACACCACTTCGACAAACGACCGCCAAATTTTTCCAAATTTCATTATACAAAATTTTCGACTCCAGATTCGGATTCAGCGCTCAAAATATTGTTTAGGTGCAACGTTTCATCCTCTTAGTCGTTGATGTATTGATTTTACGGTATTATAATGTTTGTGATGTTATAAAGGATTTGACAAATCCCTTATAAAACACAGAGCTTTATAATCACCGTAATATGAACATGACAAAGACTAAAAAGATCAATCGTTTCACCTAGACAATATTTTGAGTGCTGAATCCAAATCTGGAGTCGAAAATTTTGTATAATGAAATTTGGAAAATTTTCCATAATGGCAGCCGTTCGCCGAAGTGGTGTATTCTTGGAAGCTGAAACTTGGGAAAATCGTTATCGAAATTTTAAGTTCTTTTAAGTATGTTAAAAAAAAATTCCTCCCAAGGTAAATAACCTGTAACCTTAGATTGGTATGATTGATTTTAGTGAAATATATTTCCACATCTAAGTTAGGCTTTCTGCTACAAAATGATTGGTATTTCATTCAAGACGGTGCATAATTCGTGGTCGTATATTTTGGGAAAAGCTGATAAATCATTTTGAGGCACCTGGTACCTCTAAAAGATATATCAATTAAATTGCTGTAGTTGATTAGCTAATAGCCGATTGTTCAGATCAGTTTCAGAAAAATGTTATAAAAATCAAAGGTCTAAGTTGGCCTATATCTTGAAATTCTTCTTTCATAGTCAACTTCTTTTAGTCTCAAAGGACGTGTTTCAACTATCATTCTTTGCGAGTTTTGCCTGAGAAGAGACTCAATTTTCATATCATACGAAAGCAACAGCAAAAAGAATCGAAGTCAATCAGGCTCTATAAAATCAAAGCTTTGATTTGTTGCTTTTTCTGTTGTATATTTTATGGTTGGTTGGCGATGGAACTGTGAAGATATCTGCTCGAAGATAAGGCAAATAGGCCTAGTTGACTAAGGTTAAAACACACATCCCCACACATCATACAAAGAAACAGCACTCACCCTGGTGATGATGGGACACTCTGACAAGCTCATGTCCTCGCGTCATCCTTTTGGCATAAAACTATTCATTGGTGATCCATAGAAATTAAGTTGCCCGTCAGCATCGCGAAAAGGAGAGGGCAAAGTTGCTTCGAAGCTGTTTTCTGCCAAAAAAGAAATTTAAAGATCGGCCCCGTAGTCAAATTTGTGTGATGTTTCAAACAGGACTACTTTGTTGGGGCACTAGGTATAGTTCTAAAAAGGAAATAAATGGTATCTGTACGTGCTGTATTTGCTGAAGGCAACTTAAAACCTATAATTTTGTTTATTTGTTTTATTTGTTTGGTTACAACTTGCCTTATGCCGGAACCAGGTTGTAGCACTGTAATCTCAAATTTGATTTCCGATTACCAAGATCATGATACTACTGTCAATGAAAGACAACATACGTTCGGTAACCTATGTTCAAACACAGTCAATATTACAAAAGGATCTGTTTGTTGCTTGAAAGGAGAAATTACCTTTTTCAAACATTGTTACAACTAGCCCCGGTCTTCCATACAATAAAAACTATGCACAAAGTTTGTAAAAATTCACAATTTTTCTTTGTNCTTAAAACCTATAATTTTGTTTATTTGTTTTATTTGTTTGGTTACAACTTGCCTTATGCCGGAACCAGGTTGTAGCACTGTAATCTCAAATTTGATTTCCGATTACCAAGATCATGATACTACTGTCAATGAAAGACAACATACGTTCGGTAACCTATGTTCAAACACAGTCAATATTACAAAAGGATCTGTTTGTTGCTTGAAAGGAGAAATTACCTTTTTCAAACATTGTTACAACTAGCCCCGGTCTTCCATACAATAAAAACTATGCACAAAGTTTGTAAAAATTCACAATTTTTCTTTGTAAAATAGTTTCGCGTTTGAAAAATCACAAAAATTCAAAAATTCAATTGATCTGAAAGTTGTTGCATCAAAGATTAAATTAAATTTATAGTTATTGATGACCCTACGAACGGCTTTCTATTTGCAAATTCTGAAGTTTTATTAGCTACCTGGTTTCAAATCATGCTATAACGACTCTGCACAAACTTTTAAGCAGATCTATCTCTTTATCCATTCAAATTCTTTAACATGGTTTATTATGCCACAAATTTATCTCGTGATCATATACGAATCGGAAGTTAATGTGGAATGAAAAAATTTAGAATCCTGTGCAAGATTTTCGATGTCTTCTAAAGCCCTGGCTCATAATATGGGTTTTTCGATCGATCATTTCAAATTCTATGCATAATTTAGCATAATTATTATTATTGTTAAGAATAATTTGGCCTTTGATATACTTGAAAAAGATCAAATTTTGTAGCAAAGTGGCAAAACCAAATTTTGTGGATTCATCAAACGTTGAAACTTGTTTCTGACTCATTCGCTATATTAATTTTTTGTGGTCTTTATTTTCAGAAAAGCAGCAAAACATCGCCGTTACTTTTGAAGGAGGAAAAGGGAACAGAAACAGAGAAAAGAATAAACTGCGCATGGGTGATGAAGATTTTAACAATAATTGTATAATACGAAACAAGAATAGAATGGCTAACAAACGATGCTCTATGAAGCCCTTCATATGCACTACATGCGGGAAGAATTTTACTCGGCCGCATGAATTAAAGAGACATAAGAGGATACATACTAAAGAAAAGCCTTGTAATATCAAACTTAATTACTCAAGTACTTGGAAAGGTCATATAAGGGTACACAGTGAAGAGACACTTTATTGTTGTGGCGTTTGCGGAAAGTCATTTAGGCAAAATGGACATCGCATAAGGCATGAAAAATTACATACTGGAGTTAAACCATTTTCGTGTAATGATTGTGGAAAGTCATTCAGCCGAAGTGAAAGTCTGAACAGGCACGAAAAATTACATTCTGGACAAAAACCGTTCTCATGTACTTTCTGTGGAAAATCATTCTTCAGAAACAGCGATCTTGAAAAGCACAGAAGGCTACATACCGGAGAAAGGCCATTTTCGTGTCATTTTTGTGGAAAAACATTCATGACAATCAGCGATCTTGAAAAACACAAAAGGGTACATACTGGAGAATGGCCATATTCATGTAATTTTTGTGGAAAGTCATTCAAACAAGCTTCAAATCTAACAGTGCACGAAAGGATACATACTGGGGAAAGACCATTTTCATGTTATCTTTGTGATGAATTATTCAAGCAGAGAGGACATCTTAAAAGGCACGAAAAAGTACACACTGGAGAAAGGCCATTTTCGTGTAATGTTTGTGGAAAATCATTCTCAAGAAACAGCGGCCTTGAAAAACACAAAAGGGTACACACCGGAGAGAGACCATTTTCGTGTAATGTTTGTGGAAAAACATTCACCCAAGCTTCAAATCTAAAAGTGCACGAAAGGATACATACCGGAGAAAGGCCATTTTCATGTAATGTTTGTGATGAATCATTCAATCAGAGAGGAAATCTTAAAAGTCATGAAAATGTACACACTGGAGATAGACTGCTTTCGTGTAACGTGTGTGGAAAATCATGCTCAAGAAAAAGCAATCTTGAAAAACACAAAAGGCTACATACCGGGGAACGGCCATTTTCGTGTAATGTTTGTGGAAAAAAATTCAAAGAAACTTCAAATCTAACAGTCCACGAAAGGATACATACGGAGCAAAGACCATTTTCATGCAACATTTGCGATAAATTATTCAAGCAGAGAGGACATCTTAAAACGCATGAAAAAGTTCACACTGGAGATAGACCGCTTTCGTGTAATTTGTGTAGGAAATCATTCTCAAGAAACAGCGACCTTGAAAAGCACAAAAGGGTACATACCGGGGAAAGGCCTTTTTCGTGTAATGTTTGTGGAAAAACATTCAAAGAAAATGGGCACCTTAAAGTGCACCAAAGGTTGCATACTGGACTCAGGCCATTTTCATGTAATTCTTGCGGAAAATCATTCACATACGGTTCCGCGCTTAAAGTGCACGAAATGATACATCGCGGAGATAGACCATTTTCTTGTAAAGTTTGTGAAAAGTCCTTCACAAAGAGCAGCGATCTTAAAAAGCACGAAAGGATACATACCGGAGAAAAACCTTTTTCCTGTGATGTTTGTGGAAAATCATTCAAAGAAAGTGGACATCAAAAAGCACACAAGAGGATTCATACGGGAGAAAAGCCGCATGCATGTGATGTGTGTGGGATGAAGTTTGCGAGTTTGAGTAATTGCAAACAACACAAGAGGGTGCATACTGATGAACGGCCGTTTTCTTGTAACTTTTGTGGAAGATCGTTCAGTCAAAATGGAGGTCGTAAAAAACATGAAAAGTCACACACGAGAGAAAGGCTTAAACTCATAAAACTAATCTGAAGGAGACATTTCCTTTTTTCCTTTGCCCAATGAACTTTGAAAAAGGCGTAGCACACTCTTTTGTAGAATCTTAACTCCCAGTTAAGATAAGGCTCACATCCTTACTGGTTGCCAGAGCACGCGGACATCATCCAATTTCATGCTAATCAGCCAATGACATCGCCGCATTCTAGTCCCTTGATACAAAATCTGCTGTTCGAGGTGAATTTTCTAGTACCCTCAAAAAAAGTGATTTGGATACTAAATTGCTGCTATTATTCGCAATTTTTTTGATAAATCAGTTGTAGAGATGTCCGTCCAGAATTGTTTACATGTATAGAAACATATCTTATTTGCAGCCGGAGCTGCATTCATTTACAGGTCGAAGAATATTGACCTTCGTTGAAATATCGATAGAAATCGCTACAAGTGAGATATAAAGATGAGGATTTCTGCGATTATACATATTGCCATGAGCAATAACCTAAACGCATTCGCTTCTATTGGATCTCGAAATCGCAGACAATTGTCAGTGACTTCTGGCAGTGATATCATCTGGGCCTAAGCTTTTCCTCGCATAAAACCCTTTCCATTGCCCCGAAAAAGTTTAGATAAAATTCTTAATCTAGATGATTCACTTACCAATGATTAGGGCATCAGTTTGACTGCGTTTGTCGATTGTACTTCGGCACATTTCATAAGAAACAGCCAGTCTTTGCTAAATTGTAAAACATTTCGTCGTTCCGTATTTTTCTCTGTACACACTCTCCGCTTGCGACAACAACTGTAGACTTGTTATCACAAAAGAATTGCATCACAGAGCATTTCTAATATGACAGAACGATTCGATTTGCTTGAAGCACTCTTGAATCAAAGAATCAAAAAGAACAAACAGTTATTTTCGGGTGTGCTAAAGATGCACGGCTTTGCTCTTTTTGTTTCAATCAGATGTGTGAAAACCATTCATGAGTGCTTCAAATATAAAGAGCAAAAACGTGCATCTTTAGCACACCCGAAAACAACTGTTTGTACTTTTTGTTTATTTGATCCAAGAGTGCTTCCAGCGAATCGAATCGTTCTATCATATTTGAAATGCTCTGTGATGCAATTCTTTTGTGATACAAAGTTTACAGTTGTCTCAGGCGGAGAGTGTGTACAGACAAAAATACGGAACGACGAAATAGTTTACAATTGAGCAAAGACTGGTTGTTTCTTATTAAAATTTGCAGAAGTACAAACGACAAACGAAGTCAAACTGATAACCTAATCATTGGTAAGTGAATCATCTAGCTTAAGCATTTTATCTAAACTTTTTCGGGGCAATGGAAAGGGTTTTATCCGAGGAAAAGCTTAGGCCCAGATGATATCCCTGCCAGAAGTCACTGAAAATTGTCTGCGATTTTGAGATCTATCGCAGAAATCCTCATCTTTATATCTCATTTGTAGCGATTTCTATCGATATTTCAACGAAGGTCAATATTCTTCGACCGGCAAATGAATGCAGCTCCGGCTCCAAATAAAATATATTTTTATACATGTAAACAACTCTGGAAGGACATCTCTACAACTGATTTATCAAACAAATTTGCGAAAAACTGCAGTAATTTAGCATCCATTTCACTTTTTGTGGAGGTGCTAGAAAATTCACTTCGAACAGCCGATTTTGTATCAAGAGACTAGAAAGCAGCGTTGTCATTGGCTGGTTAGCATGAAATTGGATGATTTCCGCGTGCTCTGGCAACCAGTAAGTATTAGAGCATTATCTTAGCCGTTGTTGCCCACATGGCAATTGAACGAGAGTCAATGCTTGCTTGACCTCATGGCGCTTGACTGTTTGTATTTTTAACTCTCTTGACACAGGAACGCAGTACCTTCTACCTGCACAAAAGTATAAACGTCAACGAAATTACAAAGAGAACGATATTTCTTTGTATGATTGAAAGTAATGTCACATTTCTCCCAACATTGAGCAAACGCTCGTGTAGCAAAGTATAACTAATCGATTTCTGAATTCCCAAATCACCACGAAAAAGTGTTCTCTTTTTCCATTCACGTCGAGTCTTTACAAAATCTAATCGATGGTTGTTGATCGTTTTCAGAGTTTTCGAGAACAAAAATTTTAAGAAATTCACTTATAGCTCGAGAAATACAAGGCAAACAAAATTGTAAAAAATACTAGAATCTAATTCTGGATTTTAGCTAAAGATGAATTCATAAATCTTAAAATCGGTCCAGTATACGATTGATCGTGGCTTGTCAAAAGTGCATAGTTTTTTTTGGCTCACCCGGTATATGTAGATTTCTATCGATTGTTCAACTAAATTCATTTTTTCATGACCGAAACATTTATGTAGTTTTGGTCAAATATAATATAACAGTACAAGGTGAGTCAAAAAATGTATAGACGCTCGAAAGCCTGTAGCTCTCAAACCTTTATGTATGAACTGATAATGCTTGTGTAGCTAACCGGTCTTATCATTCTCATTTTACATGAGAGTTTACAAAAATGCTTCATCTCAAAATCCCTCAGAACAGCTTTTTGACTGTCTTTTATAATCACGAGGCTTAATAGGCCTGTCCCATAATTACGTCATCACCCACGCGGCGCGCGTTGCATTGTGCTACTAGTAGTTAAAACAGCTGAGCTTGAAGTGTGATTTGTATGGAAGTGTATGGATGTGTGCGAAAGTAAGAGCTTTAATCTGATAAATATCGAAGGAAAACATGGAAAGATCTAATGAATTTACCGATGAGCATGTCCCTAGTTTTTTTCAAAACTTTAGTTCGGGGATCAGTGCGACTGAAGTGCAAAGACACGAAGTTTTCGCGGAGAAAGGCGACGAATCCTCAATACGGCCTAACGTAAACATGGAGAAAGAAGAGGGGCGAAAAGAAGAGAAAGCTGTCGCTGTCGGAGGATTCACATGCTGTGTTCCTGAATGCTTTAGCAATAGTAAAAGGAATCCAGTGGGTGTACATGGGGTCAAAAAATTAACCCCTCCTCCCCACCTCGCATTTAACGCCATCAGGACTCCTCGCAAATACGTTTTTTTCCAATTGTTACCTCCTCGCATTACAAAAATTACTAAGTTGACTCCTCGCACCTCGATGTCACAACGAAACAAATCTAACAAATCAAGGACCCTCTAATCACTGGCGTAAAATGAGAAGATTTGAAAATAAGACTTTTGACTGTGCTTTTGATTAGATCCAAAATAATTTTGCAGCCAACATGTAAATCTTATGTAAACAGGAATTTTTTCAGTCCTTAATCTTATTTTTTTCCTCGCACCTCGCAGGTTTAAATTTTTTTTGGAATTCCTCCCTCGCACGAAAAATGCGAATCCTCGGCTCCTCGGGGTTAAAAAGTAGCCTCCTCGCCTCCTCATTCTCCTCGGACTTAAGCCATGTACACCCACAATCCAGAACTTTCGTTCTAAAATTTTCCCATCAAAAAGAGTGCAGAAAAGCAGGAACTGCGTAAGAAATGGCTGGACATGATTTCGCGAAAGGACTTCAAAGACCCGGGGTTGGGACACAGAGTTTGTTCAAAGCACTTTGTCGGGGGGCAATTTTCAAGGATCTGGATAACGTGGTTGGATTTTCTTCACAGCAAGTTCAGAACTTATCCAATCTGGCCTTCCAAATCAGCAATCATAAAAACAATGCCTAATTCTTTCAAGGAGACATATCCAACCACCAGAGTAATCATAGATTGCACAGAAATATACATCGAGAAGCCAAGCTCGGTGAGGTCTCAAGCTGCAACATACTCAAATTACAAACATTATAATACTGCAAAAGGGCTTGTTGGTATATCACCTGCTGGTGCTGTCTCTCGTGTCTCAGACCTGTTTACAGGGAGAACAAGTGATAAAAGAGCAACTTCTGAATGTGGAATCTATCGGCTACTTCAAGAAGGAGACTCAGTTATGGCTGACAAGGGTTTTGACATCGAAGATGACCTTCCAAAAGGTGTGAACTTGAACAGTCCCCCCTTTCTGAAGGGTAAAGAACATCTGTCAATCAAGGAGGAAATTGAATCTAAAACCTCATCTTTCACTATGTTTACGTTAGGCCGTATTGAGGATTCGTTGCCTTTCTCCGCGAAAACTTCGTGTCTTTGCACTTCAGTCGCACTGATCCCCGAACTAGAGTTTTGAAAAAAACTAGGGACATGCTCATTGGTAAATTCATTAGATCTTTCCATGTTTTCCTTCGATATTTATCAGATTAAACCTCTTACTTTCGCACACATCCATACACTTCCATACAAATCACACTACAAGCTCAGCTGTTTTAACTACTAGTACCGCAATGCAACGCGCACCGCGTGGGTGATGACGTAATTATGGGAAAGGTCTATTGTTTCCCTCAAAAGGGGAAGGGATGGACTTTCAACCAAATTTTCTATCAATTATACCACCCTCAGGCCAGGTTTAATGCCTATATCCAACACCCGGGGGCAAATGAAATGTGAAACTGGCTCAGCAAGTTTTATAATTTTCTTTTAAAATTGCAAACAGAAGGTGGAGATCAGAAAAGGAAATTGATATCTTTAGAAGTTTCCAAAATTTAACTATAGCATTTAATTTCAAAGCACAGCAAGTCCAAAGAATACATACAAAAAGAACCTTAATTTCATGCTCATAGATCTAATACTGAGGAAATGAAAGCGGTTCATCTACGAGAGGAGGGGTTCAACATCTTTTAGAGTCAACTTGCCCACCCCTGGGAAAGACAGAATTGTCCAACCCTTGGGACGGGCCAGTATGCCATTTCTTGGAATGTCAATCTCTAAGGGTATGCCTGCCTTCCCCTTTAGAGGAAACAATTGACAAGTGCATCAGGCCTGAGACCTACCCACAATAAGTTGAGTACAATGTTTTTAATGAAATTCAATACAGAATCAAGCAATGAGATTTCCCTGGAGCTTCAGCAAAAACTGCATTTCCACTGAACAACAAGGACATACTAGGGTGCTTAAAAAACTTTGTTGTTGATATTGTTAATAACATACAGTAGGGTCTACAGGAGTAAAATGGGTAAGATTGGCGTAAAATGGGCACAGGGCAAAAAAACATGGATAAATTTGATAAAAATCTTGATATGAGGTTATTATAAGTCAAGTCAAGTCAAGTCAAAAAATTTTCATAAGAATTCCAACCTAATAAAGAGGATCTTATGCAACCCAGGAAAAGCAAATGCTTATCTAGCCTGGGCTGCTTAAAAAACATAAGCGGTTTCTTATAAAAGAACAAAGTATCAGCGGTTTCTTATAAAAAAATGTGTGTATCAGTTTAGCGTCTACTGTTAGCAATCAACACTACCCATTTTACCCCCAGCCTACCCAGGTTACCCACTGCAGACCCTATCCTACACGATATTTTTTTAACAAATTAGATCTGGGGATGTTAGCAATTTTCTTAAATTTTAGGACCTTTTGCCACTGAACGTGTCTCAAGAGTTTCTTAACTATTCAATGATCTACATATGGCCTTGTTAAAATAAAAATCTACTTGCTTGATTAGCAAAGTAACAGGCAAGGGTCCATAGAAAGCATGTAACCAAAGTAAAAAACAGTTGGGCACAGATTAATCCTTTAGGCCTTCTAGTTTCCTGCAGTTAGACCTGAGGCCAATCTCCGACCAAAGTTGAGTACAACAACTATTGATGAAATTAAACCAAGGGCAACACTTTTACTGTTTCTTCCATACAAACGGCAGTTCCTAACCAAATGCAGTTTCACTGAATAACAAGAGCACAGGGTGCTCAAAAACTTGTCCGCCATTTTGTTAACGACGTAATGGCGTGCTCGATAAAAACAACTGCATACCTGCGTTTAATAGGCCTTGCTTCTCAACGAACATTTACTTGCTTGTTTATTTAATTAACTTAAAATTCAGCTCTCAAAAGCAATGGCTCTAGGAGCATGGCAATGAAGAAACAAATTTGGCGTCAGAATCATTTGTTGACGAAACAACGCAAGGCTGATCAATCAATGTTGACGTAGCAAAAGACTAAACTGAAAGAATCATCAAAGATCTTTCGAAAAGGAAATTCTTACCTCTTCATTAGCTTCATAATCCAGGATAAAATTGCAGAATTTCTTGAACTCTTCGAGTGAACGCCTACTCTTCTCGTTGTCGAATGTTTGTGACTGAAACAGACAGAGATAATAAGGATTTTAAAGAAGTCCTTCGACAAAAACGTCGACCAACGTTTGCTTCGAGCAGTTCATCACCGTCTCAAAATGAACACAACGATTCTATAAATAAACAACAGCTTTAAGCAGAAGCTGGCTGCCTTAACAAGGGAATTTACTTGTGATTTAACACCATGGATCTCGATATTGCTAATGATATATTTACAGACTGTGTACAGACGAAGGACTTCACAAATTCGGACCAACTGACGGCTGACTCGAAGTGAAACATTTTGAATGACTGAAGAGGAGCAGAGACAGGGCAAGCAAACCGTTTTACCTCAAACGTTAATCATAATTTTCAAACACAAAATAGCAACAAAATATGTAGAAACTTACCACACGACTTTGATCTAGCTTTCTAGACTTCGGTTTCCCTAAAATAAAGCAAAAACATATTAGTTAGGGATGGTAAAATAGAGAACGTTACACGACGTTCAGTGCAAACTGAACAAGATGGCCTAAGTGACTGACATCGGTAAAACTTCGGATCATTGCGACGAGAAGGGGTAAACTTACCATTGAAGGTGACTTCGTTCATCATGATGACTTGTAGCTGCTATGAGTATAATTTTCCTTGATTTACTTGTAAATGACTCTAAATAATCAACAAAGATTTGGAGCGATCACCAAAATTGCTTTCCCTGCACCGTCCAAAACTGTGTGATTTCGAGCTGGAAGTGTTGAACAAGTCTTGTGTATGGCCTGCTCTGATTGGTGTACTTAGAACAATCAGGGGACTGTGATTGGATGATTGAAAACAATCAGTTGACGATAAGGCTTATGATCTCTTGTATGTATCAAAATCTGGTTTGTGCAATAACAACTTGGGAGAAGCACCAAATTTTAATTGGCCGACAAATTGAGCCAATCACATTTGGTCATAATGATGTAATGCATGTAATGGAAACCACATCAAATGCAGTTTTAGCCAACGTTGCCCGCAATTTGCAAAATATTTGTTAGGGGCTGTAAATATATCAATCTTTTCCCCAACAAGGACGTCATTTGGACTTAAATTCTAAATTCTGATATAAGTGACATTGTTGCATATAATTGGTCTAGAATTGTTTAGATGACAATTGTTTTCTAACTTGCATAGTTTTCTGGAGCATCTCCTAACTAACAACAGCAACAAAGAAATTAGCGATCTGTAACAGGCTTCTAGCCTATATTATGTTATGTTATGTTATGTTATGTTATGTTATGTTATGTTATGTTATGTTATGTTATGTTATGTTATNCTGAAATTGCACACCATCTTTGCTGAAAGTGTACCCAAAATTTGATTCTCAAGCACCAAAATAGCGCCAAACCAAAATCTGGATACTGAATGTCTTCAGTGTGTTGTGCAAAATTTCTAGTCTGAAGATAAATACAAGATTTAGTGGTGGAGTTTTGGTTACCTGCATCATATCTGGAAAGTTCGGGCCTTCAACTTTTCATTCTTGTGTTTTGTAATAGCCTTCCAGAATAGAAAGTTTGCTTTCTGTGCGCAGTCACGAGCAAAAAATTTTCATATTTTGTCAAACAGCTGAAAATACCAAATACTGTAAATATAAAATTCCACCAATTTTAAAATATTGAATTCTGAAGTAAGACGCTGTAGAAAAAAGGATCCAAAAATGTTGGGAGAGAAAATCCAAACTACATTCTTAAAGATGTGGAAAAACATTGTCTGCCAGGAAAACAAAAATACCAAGAATCTGTTTAAAGAAATTCTTCCAATATGAAATAGTAGGCTTATTGTATTAAAAATACACTGATCCACTGCACTTGCCACCTAAACCCAAAGCCTAAACATACCTATTTTGGTACTGTTCCAAATGGAGATATGTAATGTCTCGTTCAATTCCTACCCTGACCATCGCCCCCAGGACACCCCCGGGCATTTGCTCAAAAAATAATCCCCACCCCTGGGCAGTTGACAGTAAATTTTCCCCGGCCCCCTGGCCATTATACAACATCAGGAGCGTTTCATTACACAGTTAATGGGAATATGGCATATTTTCAGTGCCCGGCCCCCAGGCATTCGCTTGAAAAATTTCCCCTTTCCGGGCATTTGTGCAAGCAATTTTTGCTGACCCCGGGGCTGCCCGGGGGGAGTTCTGGGTAGGAATTGAGCGAGACATAAACACTACCTAAACTGGTGATCATTTGAAAATTAGGAAAGGGAAAGAGCGGCCAACCCTAGAATGCCTTTTCTATGCCCATTTCAATTTACCCCTTTTAATATTTGGGTATTCTTGCACTGCTGACCTTAACTTCCTATTTCTAGGTGTGTGCACTTTTATAACAATTCATTACTTCTAGTTGTAGAAATAAAATGGAAATTTGTGAACTGGATCAACAAAAGGATTGCTCAATAGAAATAGACAGAACTTGTATTTTGGAAAGCAAAATGAAGGGCAACTGTGGTAATGTTTTTTGGTATTTATAAGTACTTAAAGACTTATCTTGTTAAACTAACTTTTCTCTAACAGCAACAAGCCGTTTGTAATTGATCTGTTAGTATTGTGTTTTGCAGAGTAGGAGGAGATAAGGAATAGGAAACTTAAGAAAAGGAAATTAAAAGACAAGAAATGATGTGATCACAGTTTGTTATTAAGGAGGGCAACACCAACCTAAGTTTGGTTGTCTCTCTTATTCTCTAATTTTGTTGATGAACTGGCAGGTTACTGCAGCTTGCGAGGTGTACCTAATTATATTGCTAATTATTTTCATTGGTTAATTGTCTGTATTGAACTAGTGATTTCTGTAGAATTGAAGTTTTTACATTGTTTCTTTGTTTGTTTAGAGTGTTTTTAGATAGAAAATATGATGAAAGTTAATAGATGAAATCTTCAGCTGATTCTCGACACCAATATTTCGGGGCAAACCGGTTGATGTCATAATTTTCAAAACCGTTTTCAAATTAGGGACATTGAAACTTTAGCGGCATGTCGTAATGTTTTATGCTGTGTTATACTGTATTTATATTGTTGATAATATTATTTTGCGTACATTTAGCTGTAGGGTTTGTAAATATATTGTTATGTAAATAGGATTTCAAATTGTATCATAACAGATTTTTAATTGAAACGTTTTTTGCTAATAAGCAGCTTTGTTTTTACGTACACAATTATATTTGTTTCTGAATATTCATTTCATTCTAGGCTGTAAAATCATAATGCCTGTGACTGGATTTGAGTGTCATCTTTGTAAAGTGTTCATACCTAATGAAAATGATATTAAAGACCATGTTGGTTCTATTCACCATCTGAAAATCTATGAGGTAATATTGACTCTACTTTGTTTTTCTGGAAATCGTATCTCTTTGCAACAGGCCATGGAGTTCTGTCTTCTGGCGATATTTCTGAAATTAAATAATATACCATTTTTTCATTTTTTTAAATATAAAATTGAAACAAAAACAGCATTCTCCCGGATGAGCAAAAAATGTGGATCTTTTGCCCAACATGTTTCTGGTTTCCATAAATCTCATATGGTTTAAAAGGGTTTCTACATTTGGAGAAAGATTCAATTAGATATTAGAATTCATTTGGTTGAAATTGGTCTTGCTCCTGTTCTGAACGATATTAATAAAAGCTGTCTATTTACATTTATTTCTCATCCCTAGGGGACTTACAGTAACTCCTTTACTTGTCATTGTTCTGAATCAATTCACTAAAAAATGATACCGTCGATGACAAAATCATTTGATGTCAAAATCTCCATTAACACTAGAAGTTAATGACTCATTTTAGTAAACCAAATTGTATAACTAATTCGACCTTTCTCTTCCGCAATAAAGCTTTAAAATAGCCACAATTGGATGAATTCCTGCTTAAATATAGCCTGACAAATTCCCCATACTTTTGGCTCACCTGGCATGTCAAAATAGTCTTATGATCTAACTGTCAGTTGAGACGACCCACGACCACCTCATGGCCTAAGCTATTTCATCGAATATACCGATTCAAAAACGCTTCAAAATTAGAGGTTCCAGCACTTGAACATGGGAATACTAGTTAGTAGTACTTAGAAGAATGTTTCCTTGATGCAAAAAGTTTAAATACCTGAAATTTTCTGCAATAATCTTACCGTTTAGAGGCGAATTAGATGAGGTAAATCTGCTCGAAGCTGCGAGAGTCAACGTCTGTCGGCAATGTTGTCATGACAACTTGATTAACCAATCAGAGCGCGTTATTTGACTGCAATTCGCCCATATTTGGCCCTTGCCTTTCTCTGGACTGCCAATGCTGCTCTCTGATTGGCTAGATCATG
>REGM01000030.1:1365788-1416432 GCA_004194415.1 Aurelia aurita
AAAGAGAAGATGGATTGGAAAGAAGGCTCGTGAAACTTGAAGATAGCCATATTGATGATGTTGATCTTAACACGGGTGTATCTGCCACTAAAGAACATACGAGAGACAATGATCAGTGTGGAGCTATAAATACTTCGTTGGAAAGAGAGCAAGGAGGGCCTTACAAGACTTTCAACATCAAACAAGAAGTGCACTATGATGATGGTGATGTTGGTGCTATCAGTGGTGGAATTTTAGAGGACGGTGATGATGACTTACATAATAACAATGAAAATAACAACGAAGAATTAATTCCACGATATACGAATGATCACGATTTACAGGTACTCGTATTCGTATATTTAGGTTTAAATTTATTTCATGCAGGTCTTTGTCCTGTCCTTATTTTGCACCGCAAAGGAGGAAGCTTAATAGTCAGCATAGTCAGGGAGAAACTAAACGTTTTAATGTGTGTATTTTTATGGTATGATCAGGTGATCAGGTGATCAGGTTTGCTACGTGGGCTTCGGTGTGTTCCTCCGCGTTGATTTCATTGGCTAGATCAGCAAAGCAACTTTGGTCGCATGAGTCTAAAATCATAAGCTGTGTTTGTGAATATTTGGAAAGCGGGCTACTTTCGACCATGTGTGTGAGGAGTCAGAACTCAGAATTTGAAAATTAGCCTTTTGTAATATATGGATTTAAAGATAGATGACGGACATGTAGGGCGGATTGGGCTAATTTAAAAGTAGCTTATTGTATTTGATGTTCTCCGTAGACGATTAGACAAGAAAACAATAGGCGATGCCTTCTTTTGTTCCATTTTTGAATAGATCGCTATATTGCCTGTCATTTGTCCTTCAACTGAAAGCTCGATACTCTTTCCATTTAGTTTCTTGATTTCCAATCATTCTCGAATCTCTTGCACTTGCAGTTGTCGAGCAGTTGAAATTGTGCTTCTGTTTTGCTAGACAGCTTGCAGATGTCAGGAAGAAGAAAACCGAAGTTACCAAGGAGGACATGAACAAATTTCTGTATCTTCATTTCAAATTTTTGCATTTTTTATATAATTTCTGTCAGCTACCAAGAAATCTGCTAGGGAAACAATATATCGGTGCAGGCGAGAAGCGAAAGTGCGACGATGTAATAAGCCTAGGGAACAGTGCATTACATAGCCTCCATTTCATTTGTGAAGCGACAACTTGAGATGGAGATTGCAAATGGCGGCCAGCGGCCTAACAAAAACAAAATCAGCAGAAGGGGAAATATTAGAAAAGAAGAACAATTGAAATAGGAAGGTATTGACTCCTAAACTTTGAAATTTACGGAGGATTGCTAGAGATTCTTCTGAACGACGCACACCAACAGCAAGATTGGAACGAAAGTTTGCAGATGCGCGGAGAGCATACCAATAAAATCTTTCAATAGCGCACAGGGAAACCCCCAAATCATCTAATTTCACGCTTATTGGCCAATGCCATCGCCGTATTCCGATCACATGACCGAAAATAAGCTTTTTGAGGCAACTTTTCGAGTACCTTTACGAAAATAAAAATGGAAAATAAACTAATAAAGATACAGAGCTGGTTTTACCACGAGTCGATTCTACAGGCTCCACTCCATATTTGTTTATCTACATTTGGCTAAAATCTCATCAGGGATCGGCGTTACATCGAATTTCATCCCTTCGAATACTGACCTTTGTTCAAATATTTTTCGGGAACGCTATAAATAAGATATAGCTTCCAGAATTTCACCCGTTACTTGAATTAGATCACGGAATAACCTAAAATGTTTGTTATGGTAAGATTTCAAAATTCTTGACTTGTAATTGCGATGGGCCACCAAAGAGGGTAAAGGGCCTACCTTCATCTGCAGCAGAATCCCAATAATCGGCATGAAATCAATTTTTTCGCTATACTAAGGCATCGGATCTATTTACCAAGATGATTAAGACAAATCCCACTATTTCCATCGTTTTATCATTCTTCAATTTGACAAAATGTGATCAAATCTCAGAGTCTCTGCAGCGATTTTGCAAACACCTAGGAAAAATTGCGTAAAACAAAGTTTGTGCAAGACTCAGGTCTCCCATACAACACAGAGAATTAGGGTTTATTAAAACTTTCCTCCAGCTTTTCCCAAGGTAGATATCAGGGAATATATGATTGTCGACAAGACTACACTATTTCCAAGGATTCATATAAACTTCATCGCGATTTCATAGCAAAATTGCACAGAATTAAAACAGAATCAAAATTCAGAATCTATCAAAATTGACCTGGAACAACTCGAAGAAATAAAATAGGTAAAGCCGTCGCATTGTATCTTATTATGCCAACAGATGTTATCAGGCTAGAAGTTGGTCTCAAACTGATGGCCACGACTCTAACTTTTATTCACTTTCAGACTGAAAGATCAAGAAACAGCGGAAGAGAAATGGCCTTGAAATCGACATCAGACCCTGGCTTGTCATTGATAGCTGAGGAACCATACTCAACAACTGAGTTGGCCAGAGCCATAAAGTTGCCACTAGCTGCCAGCTACGATGTTCAAGAGAAACAGTGTGTGAATGAAACTTCTGGTTCGGACATTTCGGAGAAGACATCATCCACTCACATAGAAATCAATCTAAAAAGTGCTGCACATGTTGGCTCAGATCTTAACACATGCAATGACACACACGTTCAAGAAAAGGGTAACTTTATATTAAATTTTATATCGTTATACTACCGTTCAAAAGTTTCGAGTTACAGAAAGATTGTTGTGTTAAAAAAAGATGCTCTTTTTACCAATGTAGCATTGAGGTCCAGTTTAAGCTACCGTATTTCCTTTACCTCCCTTTTCCAAACAAAAATAGTAATAAACTCCTCCCTCTAATAAACACCACCCACATCAGAGCAGCGCTTTATTAGAAAAATTACAGAAGTGCAAGGAAGAGCATATTTACTGCAACTATCATGTTNATTGACCTGGAACAACTCGAAGAAATAAAATAGGTAAAGCCGTCGCATTGTATCTTATTATGCCAACAGATGTTATCAGGCTAGAAGTTGGTCTCAAACTGATGGCCACGACTCTAACTTTTATTCACTTTCAGACTGAAAGATCAAGAAACAGCGGAAGAGAAATGGCCTTGAAATCGACATCAGACCCTGGCTTGTCATTGATAGCTGAGGAACCATACTCAACAACTGAGTTGGCCAGAGCCAGAAAGTTGCCACTAGCTGCCAGCTACGATGTTCAAGAGAAACAGTGTGTGAATGAAACTTCTGGTTCGGACATTTCGGAGAAGACATCATCCACTCACATAGAAATCAATCTAAAAAGTGCTGCACATGTTGGCTCAGATCTTAACACATGCAATGACACACACGTTCAAGAAAAGGGTAACTTTATATTAAATTTTATATCGTTATACTACCGTTCAAAAGTTTCGAGTTACAGAAAGATTGTTGTGTTAAAAAAAGATGCTCTTTTTACCAATGTAGCATTGAGGTCCAGTTTAAGCTACCGTATTTCCTTTACCTCCCTTTTCCAAACAAAAATAGTAATAAACTCCTCCCTCTAATAAACACCACCCACATCAGAGCAGCGCTTTATTAGAAAAATTACAGAAGTGCAAGGAAGAGCATATTTACTGCAACTATCATGTTCATTTTTCATTTTAGTGCGACATAAATGGGAGAAAAGTGATCTTTTTAATTTCTTCTTTGTTAAGTTCATGTTTTAAGTCAAAGAGTAGCAGCTTTTCCTTTCTGCATCTCTTCATCTCTTCACGAAGAGTCGTTGCTATCGTTTTATTTAGTGATTTATTTTCGTGCAAAACCACCTTGTCTTTCTGTTATCATCATCATCATCAGTTATTTATTTAACATAGGCTGAATAAATGGTAGCTGAATTAAAGCTAATTAAGGCCTACTAAACTAAAATTAAAGAACAATTTACAATTCCTGGAAATAAATGGTTAAAGGTGTTTTTCTTACAATATATACAAGATAAAAGCACATTAAGACATATATCCTGTTAGAAACCCAACTTTTGGGATATATACTTTGCAGAGCCTACAGTTGCATTTATCACCATTATAACATTTAATTTGTTTTTTAAAAATCGGACGGGTGTTTGCTTGTTTTATTTCTTGAAGTAAAAATCGCCACAGTTTATTTCCAAGGTACGTTATCGACTCAACCCCAAAGGACATGGTTCGTACCTTTGGCAGTTGAGCGTCATTGCCATGCCTTAGATTGTAGCTAATGTTTCGCTGCATACAAATATCCTTCATGAATGGTGGATTTAAATTGCATTTTGTTTTATAGACTTCAGTCATAAGCAACTGTAAGTTTTTTACATGGATTGGCACCGCCGATTTAGTCTGCTCCAAGAGAGAAACAAAATCATTTCCGTAATATTTGTATGCAATTTGTAATGCCCTTTTGTGAACACGATTTATTCTATGGTCCAAAGTTCTATCATAGAACATCCAAACAAGTGAACAGTATCTAAAATGAGATAAAACAAACGCCCTCATTAACTGCTGTAGTTTTTCAGTGTCCATGTACCATGATATCCGAGCAAGAGCATGGAGTTTTTGGCCAGCAGTTATTTTAAGGGCATCATTCTCTAAATGCATAATGACATTTTCGATATTAGGACCACACGCATAAATAGTCGTGTCGTCTGCATAATTACAGTTTTCGGTTTCCTCCAGGAACATAAAGAGGTCATTCAGGTATATGTTAAACAAAAGGGGTCCCAAGACTGAACCTTGCGGTACTCGCAGGACGGTTTCTGTCCATGTGCCGAATGAACCATTGACCTTCATTCTCTGCTTCCTGTCAGTTAGATAGCTATGGATAAACAGCAAAGCAGATCTACTGAAGCCATATGCATTCAATTTTGCAATTAATAATTCGTGATTTAGACAATCGAAGGCCTTCGAAATGTCCGGCAACACAGCCCCTGCGACGACCACATTGTCCATTGCCTTCTTACAGGCTTCCATTAGACGTAGAAGTGCATGCTGTGTACCATAGCTTTCTCGAAACCCACACAGGAGTGATGACAAGAAACTTTGGACGAAAGGCAGCATGTGATCTTGTACCAATCTTTCGTAAATTTTAGATACCGATGGCAGAACTGCAATGGGTCGATAGTTCTTTTTCGTAAAGGCATCCTATTTTTTAAAGAGCGAACTTATAGCGACCTGTTAAATATGTCCCCTGAGGAAACATTTAAGTGCAATTTATTGATTGTTTGATAAACACCTCCCTCTTACGAACGCCTCCTTCTAATAACGTACGCACCAAATTCCTTTAAAATTTGATAAAAGCCGGGGGCGTTTATTAGAGGAACCGCGGTATGCCTTTTTGAAATTGAAACTGTACGAAGTCTTGCCATTTGGCCTTCCGTTTAAACTGAAACATTTTCACATCAAATAAAAAAGATCTTGACAACGGCATGATTTGAAAACGCATGAAGCGTTTCGGCGTAAACTCTTGAAAGCGGAATGATTTCGTTTCGGATTCAGATCCAGAACTAAATCGTATCAGCGTTTGCCGAACCGTACAATCTTTAAATTATGCAACTTGCTGTGAAGGTGAAGTTGCGTTTTTTAGCGCCAAGCGTTGGTATCGCAGAAGTAGAGAAGACCTAATCGAGTCCGCAACCCCTTGTCATGACACTCAAGTGGTGGGGCTCTTTCTGGGATCGAACCCTGTCCGCCTGACTGTTCTGGCTGCAAAATCAGAGGATTACACCACTGCGCCACAACACCACTGCCCAGTTACACGCATAAATTTATTTAAATAAAATCAGTCATATATATCGTTCTAGAGTTAACGGAAAATTTTAATCGGAAGCTGTTTTTGAAAAGTCTTGCGAAAACCTAAAAGTTACGATGAAATTTCGTCCTATTTCCTCAGCTTTGATAAGGTGACAATTGCATCAATTATCTTTGGAGGAATTTAAATATGCAACCCATAAATATTTACACGTAAGAGGTACATATTTGTCATTAGGTTTTGCTCCATAGAGGATGGCCGATGCCCGCTTTAATACACCACTGTGACAAACGACCGCCATTATGGAAATTTTTCCAAATTTCATGATACAAAATTTCAACTCCAGATTCGGATTCAGCACTCAANAACTTTTAAGCAGATCTCTTTATCCATTCAAATTCTTTCACATGGTTTATTATGCCACAAATTTATCTCGTGATCATATACCAATCGGAAAATGATAAAATTGAGAATCCTGTGCAAGATTTTTGATGTCTTCTAAAGCCCTGGCTTAAAATATGGGTTTTTTGATCTATCATTTAAAATTCAATGCATGATTTAGCATAATCATTGTTATTGCTAAGAATAATTTTTCCTTTGATGTACCTGAAAAAGGTCAAATTTTGTGTAGCAAAGTAGCAAAACCAAATTTTTTGGATTGATCAAACGTCGAGATTTGTTTCTGACTCATTCGCTATATTAATTTTTTATAGTTTTATTTTCAGAAAAACAGCAAAATATCGCCGTTACTTTTGAAGGAGGAAAAGGGGAGAGAAACAGAGAAAAGGATAAACTGCGCAAGAGTGATGAAGATGCTAACAATAATCGTATAATACGAAACGAGAATAGAATGGCAGACAAACGATGCCCTATGAAGCCTTTCATATGCACTACATGCGGGAAGAATTTTACTCGGCCGTATGAATTAAAGAGACATAAGAGGATACATAATAAAGAAAAGCCTTGCAACATCAAACTTAATTATTCAAGTACTTGGAAAGGTCATACAAGGGTACACATCGAAGAGACACTTTATTATTGTAACGTTTGCGGAAAGTCATTTAGGCAAAGTAGAAATAGTAAAAGGCACGAAAAATTACATACTGGAGTTAAACCATTTTCGTGTAATGACTGTGGAAAGTCATTCAGGCGAAGTGAAAGTCTGAACAGGCACGAAAAATTACATTCTGGACAAAACCCGTTTTCATGTACTATCTGTGGAAAACCATTCTCAAGAAACAGCGATCTTGAAAGGCACAAAAGTGTACATACCGGAGAAAGGCCATATTCATGTAATTTTTGTGGAAAATCATTCAAACAAGCTTCAAATCTAACAATGCACGAAAGGATACATACCGGAGAAAGGCCATTTTCATGTACTATCTGTGGAAAACCATTTTCAAGAAACAGCGACCTTGAAAAGCACAAAAGGGTACATACCGGAGAAGGGCCATTTTGGTGTAATGTTTGTGGAAAAACATTCAAAGAAAGTAGGCACCTTAAAGTGCACGAAATGATACATCGCCGAGATAGACCATTTTCTTGTAATTCTTGCGGAAAATCATTCACTCAAGCTTCAAATCTAAAAGTGCACGAAAGAATACATACCGGAGAAAGGCCATTTTCATGTAATCTTTGTGGAAAATCATTCACTCAAGCTTCAAATCTAACAGTGCACGAAAGAATACATACCGGAGAAAGGCCATTTTCATGTAATGTTTGTGAAAAGTCCTTCAGAAAGAGCAGCGATCTTAAAAAGCATGAAAGGGTACATACCGGAGAAAGGCCATTTTCATGTAATCTTTGTGGAAAATCATTCACTCAAGCTTCAAATCTAAAAGTGCACGAAAGAATACATACCGGAGAAAGGCCATTTTCATGTAATGTTTGTGAAAAGTCCTTCACAAAAAACAGCGATCTTAAAAAGCATGAAAGGGTACATACCGGAGAAAAACCTTTTTCGTGTGATGTTTGTGGAAAATCATTCAAAGAAAGTGGGCATCAAAAAGCACATATGACGATTCATACCGGAGAAAAGCCGCATCCATATGTGATGTGTGTGGAATGAAGTTTGCGAGTTTGAGTAATTGCAAACAACACAAAAGAGTACATACTGATGAACGGCCGTTTCCTTGCAATTTTTGTGAAAGATCGTTCAGTCAAAATGGAGGTCCTAAAAAACATGAAAATTCGCACACGAGAGAAAGGCTTAAACCCATAAAACTCATCTGAAGGAGACATTCACTTTTTTCGTTTTCCCAATGAACTTTGTAAAAGACGTAGTACACTCTTGTGTAGAGCCTTAACTCCCAGCTACGAATGGTTTTCTCACTTGATGCCCCTGGGGGTACTTGACCCACCTTTGTATAGAGATGTGCCCCCGAGATTTTGATGGCCCACCCACCCATATGATGACGTCATACCCTATTAAACAATGGAGTTTCACGAAATTTCTCATTCAGATCTACTTTTAAGGTACTTTTTATCACAATTAGACCCTGTTTTAGGGAGTTTTCCCTTGCAAAACCCACCCTTATGAGGGTAACATATCTGTCAGTGAATAGTTGTGAGTGACCCCATATTTCTATGGTGCCCCTCACCCCCGGACTTGAAACTTTCTTGCAATGGCGTTGTGAAATCGGTTTCAGCAAACGTTGCACTGTTTAACATGCTAAAACTGATAATAAGTTGCCCGTTGCGAGACGGTTTCATGAAAGGGAGAACTGGTTCCTACTCAGGCAACCGCTTAAAATAAGATATGAAGAAATCTACCGTGTCCTCTTCTGAAGCTTGCCTCGGACCGCTCTACAGAACTGGCCAATCATGAAGGAATTATGAAAGAAAAATATCAAAAAACATAAAAGTCATCCGACTTGACGGTACCCTTTTTTGCGTAAATTTGCCGGACAAAAGCATGACGACTTTTCATAAAACTTGAATTTATGGTCAGTTTTTGCGTGAATTTGCAGGGCGAAGGTAGATCCTTCAGGGGAGGAACTCGCATAGTAATGTTTACGGGGGGGGGGTGCCATATCCACAATATCCTGTTATCCTGTCCCGGAAAAGTTTAGGCACAATGATACCCTGTGGTAGAAAATATAAGATGAAAAGATACCCTACCTTGGAAAATAAGAGTGAAAACTACAGCTATAACAGCATACAACTACAAAAATAACTACATTAAAGAAATTACTCCCAAAAATGTTGCAGGCCAAAATTGTTTTCGGCCATAGAATAGCTGGATTTGTAGGATATAGATAGACTAGCTGTTAACAAAGTTAAATGAGTGCCGCTCAGAGTGTTATCACACCATAGTCTTCAAACACAAGAGGGTGGGAGGGGGGGGGGGGAGGACACACTACTATTCACTGACCGGTATGCGCGCCTCATATGTGTGGGTTTTGCAAGGGAAAATTATCCAAAACAGGGTGTAATTTTGTTAAAATGCCCTTGAAAATGGGTCTAAGCGCAAAATGTCTTGAAATTCTATTGTTTAAAAGGGTATTACAGTACATCATCATAAAAGTAAGTTGGTGAGGGGCTTCATCATAATAGCAGTGGGTTGTTCATAAGAAACTCGGGGTACACCCTTGCAAAAATGTGGGTCAAATACCCCTAGGTCATTTTTCATTTCTTTTCATTTAATGTTATTTATCCACGACATCCATTCAGTTGTATAATAAAGTAAATTAAAGTAAATTATGATAAAAAGTTACAATGACAAGTTCTATTTACTAAATTAAAAATATATATCGAGAGAATGGCCCTAAGTAACTGATCTTATTTTCTTATCCATCACTTCGTGATGGAACCGAAAATAAAGTATTTACCTTTTAATTTTCCGAGAATTGACACAAGAAAAAAGCATGCATTAGGAGCAGTCATTAACAGTGCGAAATCTATTATAAATGACCTAAGTTCGCTAGAAGATCGTAAATCACTCGGATACTCAGATGAAGTGAATCGAGGGGCATTTCACTCCCAACAAATCTCGTACACCTTTAGGAAAAATCCCTTTGTTTTCAAGAAAAATCCATCAAAGATCCTTAAAAACCTTTAGTTCTGAAAAAATCTCGTACGCCTTTTTGATAGAGTGAAATGCCCCTCGAAATGAATGAAGTACGTGATTTTCGATCTCGATCTCTACGCATTGATATTTTCGTTCCGTTACGTATCAAATACAAAGCGTAAAGAAGAGAAATACACTTAACTACTTTATGATGAAGCACTATGTAGAACATATAAAAGCATTGAGTTCATTAACCTTATAATGACAACAGGAGAGGTATCTTCTCCAAAGATACGAGATCATTTTTCACTCAAAATAGACAATAACTTGATCAAGTACACAGCAGTTAAAATTACATGTATCTGCATCAGAACAGTCATCTTTCTACATATTTTGTATGAGAGAAAAGGACTGGTCCTCGCATGAACTTATGGAATTTTAAAACAGAATTTTTTTTGTATTAACGAAGGTTTCATACTGTGTATGCAATTCAGCCATGCCTTATATAGAGAGTGGTTGTATTGAATAGGTATAAATAGATTCATTTTCTTTCTTTTTAAAAAGTAATTTTTAGCATTTTAGACACGTATGTAATAGGATGAATCTTCGATCAAAAGGTTTCCATTATTATTAGTAATATTATTATTATTATTATTATTATATTGGCTCTTAACCCTATCTGTACTTGGCGATTTTTCGTTAATTTTGTACTGGGAGGCTTAGGCCAAAACCCCAAAGCTCTTGTTTGGAGGTGAAGTAAAATTGGAGCTTTCGAGAATAATATTTCAACGTTGGAAGTACCAATATCAATAAGCAAGGTACCTATTTTTTAGGATTAGCTAAGTTGACTTGATTGGAGCTAAACTGGCATCGCTAGCCCTGATCAATTCTTTTACCTTTTATTTGGGACACCCGGTATAACATTTTTTGGAAATCGATGAAATAATGAACATTGCCAGAATATAGTAAAAACCAGAATCTATAAAAATCTTTGGGCGCACACTGCGAACATTTGGTCCATTTGTCAAACTTTTGCTTTCTAGATGTGCTATTGGGCGAATTGGTAAAATATTGAACATGCTCTATCATACAATGAAAATCGTAAAACAAGAGAATTTCTGGACACAGAATTCGAAAATTGGGCCCACTATGAAATTATCAGAATAAAGTGATACAACACAACTTTCTCCCGGCAATTTTTTATCTTTGGCAACATAAGATCAATAGAATGAAGTTAAAATTAGAGTCCAACTCAAGTTTCAAATTCGGCTGTACCGGCTTTACCATCGATCACTTCTAAACAGCATCTAACAAAATCTCACATATGAAAAGAAACTTTTGGCAAAGATTAATAATGGGTCATATGAGCTCAAATAAAGTGAATAATGCTGTTGTTCATATCAAAAACTCGTTGGGGCTCTTCGTTACGAAAGGCACGAGGCCTTCCTTGAACAGAGAAGTTGGGTAACTAGCTTTTCCTAAGGATAGGGAAATTACCATGACTCTTCGAGACTTTTGAGATTGATTTTCTTATGTCAATATTGCCAATTTCACGAAAGCTATTAACATTGGCAAGAAAAGGGTTGAATTCTTCTAATAACCCTCTCACAAACTTTTGAAATCATTCTGAGAAGTTGCAAGAAGGAGTTTACCTCAGATTGAAAATCAAATATTAGTGTAAAGCTCAGAATAGCAAGGTGAACCATTGCATTATATAGAAACTGAGAAACTCATTTACTAATGGATCAAAAATAGAAAGACCCCCGTCCATTTCGTTGTTTGTAAACGAGGCTACAAAATGTTGGAATTTATTTACATGCATGCCAGATCGGTCAGCATGATGTCAGAGGACGAAGATCTAAGTAGGCATGTTCTCGCTATTTTCCTGAACTGGTATTAAATACCGCTACATCTAGGATCAGAGGATGAGACTTGGAGCAAGTCGAAGGCAGAAGAGCCAGAGGTAGAAACAGTTTTGTCAGAGCAGAATGTGGTTTTTTTACGAGATTGAGTGAAACTGAAAGCATGTTATATATTAGGCCTAGGTAGGCATATGCAGTGCAATATATTGGTAAGGTAAGTAAAGTTTAAATTTTTTTATAATGTTTATGACATCTCCGTCAAATATTGAGCTTGTATGTAAGTCTATATGGTTTTAGAATAGATTTATTTAGGCCTAGACTATCTAAAGTAAATTTCGAATGGATTGCCAACAGAAGCAAGAGGAATAGGGCGTAAATTTACCATTATTATTGCTATTGGAGGATAAGAATTGCCCTGCCAGAGCTGAGGCTGAAATTGGGTTTTTTCGGTTGTCACAAGTTGACCAATTTTAGTTCATGAAGGAGAGGGGCCTATTGTGAGCATTATAGGTGATTTGAAAATACTTAATAGGTTAGAATAGCCCTACCATACACTTTGTTCTGCTCATCAAAGCAGCAGCATGGCCAGGGCAAATTAAAGGTCAGACCAAGGCANAAGTAGGCATGTTCTCGCTATTTTCCTGAACTGGTATTAAATACCGCTACATCTAGGATCAGAGGATGAGACTTGGAGCAAGTCGAAGGCAGAAGAGCCAGAGGTAGAAACAGTTTTGTCAGAGCAGAATGTGGTTTTTTTACGAGATTGAGTGAAACTGAAAGCATGTTATATATTAGGCCTAGGTAGGCATATGCAGTGCAATATATTGGTAAGGTAAGTAAAGTTTAAATTTTTTTATAATGTTTATGACATCTCCGTCAAATATTGAGCTTGTATGTAAGTCTATATGGTTTTAGAATAGATTTATTTAGGCCTAGACTATCTAAAGTAAATTTCGAATGGATTGCCAACAGAAGCAAGAGGAATAGGGCGTAAATTTACCATTATTATTGCTATTGGAGGATAAGAATTGCCCTGCCAGAGCTGAGGCTGAAATTGGGTTTTTTCGGTTGTCACAAGTTGACCAATTTTAGTTCATGAAGGAGAGGGGCCTATTGTGAGCATTATAGGTGATTTGAAAATACTTAATAGGTTAGAATAGCCCTACCATACACTTTGTTCTGCTCATCAAAGCAGCAGCATGGCCAGGGCAAATTAAAGGTCAGACCAAGGCAAAGGCTATTTTTTATATTTCCAACTTCAAAGTATAAGGAATCCGATAGAAGTAATATTTTTAACCATTATTGGGGTACAAAAAGGTTGATTTTGGGGGTTTAAAAAAGGGCACTTCATCTGAAAACCGTGTGATGATAGAGGTCTGGAACCAGCTAAGTTGTGACGTAAACTGAGTCATAACAAAATCATCCCTTGGCAAGAAGAACTGAACAGTGAAATTCACATGCAATGGAGACATCGGTATCATTCTAGGTCTCTATCTCTGTATATTCTTCAACAAAATGTCGGATACCAGTATCTCCTGTGGTATCTCCAAAGATTGAGGATTGAGCAACACATCTTCAAAGTTTCCTTTCGATGTAGGATTTAGAATATCCAAATGACGAACGCAGTCAAGCCTAGACTTTGTCTGGAACCCCCAGGGAAATTTTTGAGGACACACCCTCTGTTTTGGCTTAGAAAACATTGATCCCATGTTTGCCGGTGTTAAAATAGAATGCTTGACAATTTTATAACAGATTTGTTATAAATTGGCATCCCCAGGAAAATTTTGAATAAAAAGCATTTACCTTGGCTTAGAATGTTTGCCAGTGCCAAGTTGGAATCTTTGACAATTCTGTGATGGTTCATCTGGGAAAATTTGTATGGATGGCAACCTATACTTTGGCTTAGAACGACTCTCCCAATCATTTTCTAGCGTTTCTCAGTAAAATTTTTACTCCACCCTCCTCTACCCAACCACTTTCCCTTTCATTTTTTAAAGAATTTTGAGGACCATCTTTTATACAACTGAGGGGGGGGGGGATTTTAGTAGAGCATCTCCTGGAAGATATCCCTTTGGAAAATCTTTTACCAGTCTCAAGTTGCTATAAAAAACTGGGAAAGCAGGGGGTGCAGCAGGTAATCACCTGATAAATCATTTGCAATCACAACTCTTGATTGGCTGACAATATATCCAAGCATCTAATCACATAGAAAGCTGCAGATTGTTGTGGGTGAAATCAACAAGTGCATCTCCCTTCCATATTGGGGGGGTGTTTTTCGCCCCTGCAAAACTTTGCTACACTGCGCTAAAACGACACAAGATATGACAACCAGCTTTGGTGACTTTTAGTCAAATTTGATGGGCAATTAAATTTTTTACAGTTCATTGTTCTGATCTTGATCAAGTGACCACAGTAACACCATATTTGGAGAGTGGTCAACGAAAAAAAGCTAATAACGTCCATAATTTTTGTCTCCCTTGTCCGAATGATCTCAAACATGCACCATTTGATTGCTTTTGATGAGTACTTTCATTTGATATATAATTTTTTATATTTGCTGACATCTGTAACATTTAATATCTATGACGTCATTCACATTTATGATGTCATTGTTCTAATTAAGAAGTGTAAGATATAAATAAATTGCATCTAATATGCTTGATCTTGATTATTTGAGTCATTTTGAGTCCATATTTGCTAGGAACAGGGATAAAAACTGCGAAGATAATCAGCGCATGAAACAAAAGGATAATTTTAAGCTAATTATGCTAAAAATAGAAACTGAAAAATGCTACAATGTATGTATTTTGAATCTATGATACTGGGGCGGATCCAGACCGGTTTCACTGGTTTTCGTGCATCAGTCAAGTTTCCAAACCAAAGATAAATTTGCATTATGTACCAAACTTTGCAAAAAAATAACAGCAGCTTAAGCCTATTTTCAATCTGCAAACTATCGTCAAGTCAAAGGGTGGTATGTCTGTCAAATCTGTCAAAGAGTGACGAGACATGAAATTCATGACATCGGACACTTCCACAGAAATCTCTCTTGAAACAATCAGCGATGTTATGATGGCTATTTATTTATTTTGCTGTATTTGCTATATGGTCCTCTCGGTGGTCTTACGTCATTCGAAACTCTTGCCCTCATTTTCAACTTACGCAAGAGATGTTCACATGTCATCCCCTTTGAATGGCCGTGATATTTCCGAATTGTTTTTTATCAACTCTTTGTAATCTTATCAACCAATAAAGGCTGAGTGATCCTGTCAAAGGACTTCCGTGACCCGGTCGGCAATTGTTTAAAATCAGTGAACCTGTGTCCATTAGGAAGTAAACCGTTCTCGAAGGAAGTAAAAAGTGTGCAATCATGCTTGCAAAGGGAGTTGATTTTTATCGAAAAAACGTACAAGAACAAGACAATTGCCAACCATCAGACAGCAATGGCTGATTCAGAAAAGGAAGATATTTATCGATTTCACAGTGCTATTGAAGAGAAGAACGAAGGCGAGATGCAGCGTATAGAATAAAAATACGAGTGCATTTTTTTAGGGAGTATTTAAGTTAAAGGAAGGGGTGGAGAATTCAAGAGCCTGCGAGGTGACGAACATGCAGGTTTCTTGGACTTATTCTGACAATCAAAAGTTTCTAATAACTTTTTGTAGTTTTTTGTTTTGCATTAGCATGTTAATTTCGCCTTGTAAACGTTTTGGTTGATGCTCAACTGGACGGCCATTATTTTTGTAGAAGGGCGTTGCCCATGTTATCCGAGAGTCTAGAGGGCGTGGTCACAAACATTTTCCAGGAGGCTTCGCCCCCAGACCCCTTCATTTTTCCGCAAACCGGTCAGAAAACAGGGCTAGATCCCCCCTGTGATATGTTTCTTACTATTTGCAACAATAGACAATAACGCTAAAGATGGTGGCTCAAAAGACTCTGTTTTGCTGCAAAGCATGCTGGTAAAGAGTTCCCTGACGACCACCTAACAACGTAAAAAATTTGGTCTGCCGTTTCGACTAGCTAGGGGCCTGTTCATATGGAGGCGAGAAACTTTTCATCTTGTGTTCATATGGAGAAATTCCAGCCCGCTTGCTGAGACAGAAATTGGACATGTGTCAAAATTGGGCACGTGCCCATTGTCTACCCATTGTCTAAAATAGGAGCGCATGAGCAGTAAAGAGCTTTTCGTCTTGGTAGCCGGGATGGAGTGTTCATATGAGAGAATTTTCATACCGAGATCTCGCCAGTGCTCCAGTGAAATCTCGCTAAGCGGGCCAACCCGCCTGCGCATATGAACAGAAGACAAATTTTGTATTAGAATTAGGGATAAGGTGAGATCTCTGCAAAGAGCTCCAGCCCGGTAAGCGGGCTGGCTCGCTTTCATATGAACTTGAATTCGAATCGACCTTGAATTCAAATGCAACATGGCTCGAAAGGAACCCGCTCGAAAGGAACCCTTTCCAATGCAGAAAAAGTAAAATTTTGATTCGAATTTAAGTTTTACTTAAAGATTCATGTTCAATTAATTAAATAGAATTTTTCATGTCAAGAAGCTATAAACTTGCCAAATTTCCCTTGTCATTTAGTTGCCTAGCAACGAATCACGTGAGCAATTAATTACCATTGTTATATTTGAAAAGCCAATTGTCCAAATAACAATAGGGGTAAATCTCATTGTTATATCTATTGTAGTTTTGAAATAAAAGAGGGGGGGGGGGCGAATACCGCCCCCTAGTACAAACTAACTAAAAAGTCGCCCAGTACCAAACCCTTAGGTTTAACTAAAATATGTTTCTGTTCGGTTGGTCAATACTAAAACTGTACGTTGTTGTAAATTGTTCAACAAATTGCCTTCCGATACACTTTTTAAAGAGCAATCTTAAAAGTCGAGGCTGCCCTGCAGTTTTCTACTTTTGCCCTGCGAAAATCAATGTTTTCCCGATTGGGGGGGGGGGTGTCACACCCCCACACCCCCAGGATGTTCTCCCCTGAAGAGGATCAAGAGACAAGAATGTTTTGTTGAATCTGAAATAGAATGACTATTAATTAGATACAACTTTTGTTTGGGGGGCATGGGCAAACCGGCAGGCGAGGGAAGTGAGCCAAAATATTTAAAGGGATTCTGGGGGGCACCCCCAGCTGCTGGAGTGCTAAGATGTTATTAAAGTGTCAGATTTTAAGGTGATTCTCTGGGGATATCTTTTACATATTGTGAATGATACCATCAAACTCCTGGAATGAATACAAAGTGTTCATTGTAATCGCTTACCAATCCAGCACCACTAGTTTACTTTGTTTCTAAAATATTGTATTTCTTTTTAATATACACTAACCTTCTAACCATCTAAAATATACTGTACAGGCCCAGTGGTGGAAAAAATTTCTACTTTCCTGCGAACCCACCTCAATCTAAGATTCTTCCTTCTATGTTTTATCACTCTTTGTTCTTGTGCCAGATTTCAAAGCACCATTGAACAACTGCATAACGCATATGTGCCGTAAAAGAACACAGCCAAACATTGCCTTTTTCTTTACTTCCTTCTTTCCTGCTTTCCTCTGCTTTCCTTCTTTCATTCTGTCTTCTTTCCCCCTTTCCACTTTTCGTCCTCTTCTTCTACTTGTGTCCATTTCCTTTCATTTATTCTTTCTTCTCTTCCTCGGATCCTTCCTTTTTCTTCCTTTTTCCCACTTGCTCTTTTCCTTCCCCCTTCCTTCCTTCAAGACAAACGAGCTTCCTAGCTTCATGCACTTTTTCCACCTCTGTGCAGGCCTTGCGCACATTGAGATGACAAGAATTCTCAAGAATTCTTAAGAATTCTTCACATTACTATANCAGGCCTTGCGCACATTGAGATGACAAGAATTCTCAAGAATTCTTAAGAATTCTTCACATTACTATAGGAATTCTTGAGCCATATGAAAGACTGTACATTTTTATAAATAAGAATTCTTAAGAAATTAAAAACATTCTGAAGAATTCTTGAGAATTCTTAGGCAGGAAAACCATGTTATTACGTGCAAGGCAAGGCAAGTACTGTACATAGATTAGGTTAAATTAGATTTCATTTTTATCAAAATCAAGCTATACGACCAAACAATATATCTACTGTATATAGCTAAAAACATCAACACAATTTAACACACAAGCTTTCTTACTTAAACCAATCTAATAAAAAATTAGTAGCTTAGGGCACCTAGAAAGAACTCTAAATGAGGTTTCAGGCCAGGTGCCTATATCAAGCTAACATTCATAATATGAATAAATGAATGCAAATTTTTTTAACACCATTACTGACACTATCAAAAAGTAGAAGAAAAAAGAAGAAGAAAACTGCCCCTGTTGCTGTAATCACAATTAGCTTGGAGTTTTGTTGATTTCAGGTATTTGATAGTGAAAAATCAAGGGAGAAATTTAAATTGTTGTTGTACAGTTTCGTTTATCTGGAGGTGTTGTGACGACTTGTTGTAATTCACTGACTGTGCAGCCAGAATGCTAAGCGGACGGTGTTCAAACCCACTACCTCTTGAGCGTCATGACAAGTCGACAAGGGGTCGCGGAATCGGTTAGCGCTTAGCTACTTCTGCGATCCCAGCGCTTGTTGCTAAAAACCCCACCTCCACCTTTATGGTGTTTTAGGCTTGTGTGCCTCGACAAATATCTGTGACTGTCAGCTGCTCTTATAGATCAACTTGTTGGTCCCTCTGTAACTCCCCTTGATAATTTGTCTTATGTTCTAAACTATGTCTCCATGATTATATTTTTGTAGAAATAAAGTGTAGATCTGTGGACAGGATCAACAAAAGGATTGTTCAATTGAAATAAACAAAACTACTTGTATCATAGAGTACAAAATGAAGGAGAACTGTGGTAAGATTATTGTGGCATTTATTGATTTCTTTAAATTCTCAAATATGTGCAGTACAAGCTTTTTTTTGTATTCCAATAAAAAGTTACAATACAGATTACAAGCTACACTACTTACAAATTAACTATACTATACTACTAGGACGATACCCTAGGGAGCAAAAGGCTGTGTCTACCCCGAGGCCATTACACAGAGATAAAAACTACTAAAGTCTGACTCAAATTAGACTCCACGCAAAGATGTCAGCGAATAAAACAATTTATTTGTTTTGGATGAGTAATTGGCTTTATCGCGAATCTCACTTGTACAGGCCTTGTACACATTAGCACTGTTTTCTTGCCTAAGAATTCTTAAGAATCCTACAGAATAGCTTTAATGTCTTGAGAACGTTTGTTAAATGTTTTGAGAATATTTTTATGCAGCTATCATTTATTGCAGCTGTTAAAGGGCACATGCTCAATAGGGTGCCGGTGGTGGTAATCGGACGCTTAAGGAAAACCGATTTTTTTCACAAGAAAAAAATCAATCACAGAAAAAAACCAAAATTACCTGGTGAATGGGCAGATTTCTTGGCATATTTGCTTAAAGTGTTTTAGTTTTCAACCTTGCCTGTCTACCTTTGGCAAAGATATTTTTGATGCAGATCTCAGCGGTGGTTTTCGGACAGTGGTGGTGGGTTTCGGACAGTAAGTTCACGATGAAGAATGTGCCAAGAAATTTCTTTTTTGACATTATACTTGGCATGTATTCCGTCCATAGAAACTTCTGCTCCATTTAATTTTACAGTGCTGTGCAACAAATGTCTTCTGTTCTTATTCTTGAATGCAGGGGTTCTCGTAACGACTCTCTGGGAGAGCTCTATGTACACGCAATTATTGTTATTATTATCAATTTATTTACAGTAGGCATACGATATAAATAGCTATAAAATAAGAGCTAATTTAAGCCTAATCAAACCAATCTATTAACTAGGTATAGCAAACCAATCTATAATGTAATCTATAAAACCAATCTATAAACTAGAAGATGTGAGAAAAATTGTTGTTTTGATCTCATTACTAGATACGGTTGATCTACGTATATAAAGTTATGAAAGAAATATGAAAATCCATATCGCACTTCATATCTGAAATATATTCATTCTTCTCCAAGATGATATACTTGATGTCTGAAAACCACAGCCAAGAACTTTGAAGACCACTCGAAAGTAGCACCCCCTGTTCTCCCTTAAATGAAACGTTTTTAAATCTTTGGCACTATCCTATGTTTTATTCACATATCACACATCCAATTTCTTTGATTGGTTAAAACTTTGGTCTCGTTTAGCCGCGGATTTGGATCTTCAAATCTAGGCGTGACATTCAGAACAACAAGTTCTCCACTGCCAAGCACAACGAAAGTGACTGGTTTTAGCGGGTTTTACATTTAAGAACGCCTTTCCCAAAGATGTTTAGTATCTACGATGTTAGCATTTAGTATCAAGAAATACCATCTTTGATGGATATTATTTGTAACGTGCTTTTCCTTCAGTTTTTGTGATTTATTCATAAGTGTCCGATTACCACTGCCGACACCCAGTGCTATTTTCTATCTAAAGTGTAGCGTTATTTTCTGTCTAAAATCTTACTCTGAATTACGTTTTAAAATGTCTAAACATATCGCATCGAAGTACTGTAGCTTTTCGTATATTCTTTTGCCGTTGCTGTTTTAATAACCTGATGAAATCCACAGCAGATTGTAGGAAAATTACTGATCAATATGCTGATCAATATGACAAAATGCCCTGGGGACGAGGTTGGGTACTTTGTTAAATTAACTATTGTCCCAAAGTAATGTTTTGTTACTTACAGCAGGTTATAGTAAGTTATGACGCTTCATTTTCTTGCAGGATGTGAATTCATAAAACCTGTTTCTGGATTTGAATGTCATCTGTGTAAATTATTCCTTCGTAATGGGAATGAAATTGAAGAGCATATTGGTTCGCTCCTACATATGACAATCTACAAGGTAAACATTTGCTTTATAGCTCGTTCAGTTCTTCTCTTTTCCTTCCAGCAGCAGTATCGGGTGGATCACCACACACCATTCTACAATTCCCTGAATATCAGAGCAGTAAAATTGAAACTTTCTTGCTTAATAGCCAACATATTCGATAAGATTTTGAAATTCACCTGGCTTAAATTGACCATTTCTTTCCGAGGTTAAATTATGGGGGATTTTCTGGAGTTGTTCCCTTCCAAAAACCTTCCTAACGGGCGAAAATAATGACTAAATTTTGTTGCTCCCCCCCCTTCAACAAAGAAAATTCCTATTCACGTCATGGCCATAAAATAGAGGCATTTGATATTGTTGATCATGAAATTTTCTGCCAAAAGCTTGCCCTCTATGGTGTTCAACACCGTGAACTCTCTTGGTTTAAATCCTACCTTACCAACCGTAAACAGTTTTGTAGGATTAATGGTGTTGATTAAGAGATTGTGAATATAGAGGTTGGTGTGCCACAAGGCTCGTGTCTTGGCCCCTTACTTTTCCTGATCTATATCAACAATCTCCCACATGCTGTCCGAGATTCAACTGTGACCTTGTATGCTGATGATACCAGTCTTTGCTACCAGTCCATTGATATGACTCAGCTGAATGAGGCTATTAATGAAGATCTTAGGCAACTTGATATTTGGTTGCAAGGTAAGAAACTTTCTCTGAATGTTGCTAAAACTCGTGCGATGCTGGTTTCCACTAAACAGAAGCATAAAATTCTCAAAAATCAGAGTGATGATTTGGAATTGAAAATTCGTGAATATGAGCTTCAAGTTGTCAAAAAACAAAGTGCCTTGGTGTACAAATCGACTGCTTCTTGGATTGGAAAGAGCAAATCAAGGCTGTTTCTTCCAAGGTGAAAATTCTTTACACAGGCATTGTGGAGCCCCACTTCTTGTATTGTTGCTCTGTTTGGGGCTGCGCCGGTTCAGCTAATCAATCAGTTGCAAAAACTTCGGAACCGTGCTGCTAGAATTGTAACAAACAGCTGCTTTAATGCCCAGGCGGGCCACTTATCGAGAGTCTGGGTTGGCATACCATTCAGGAACTCATTCATAATGAGTCTGAAACGATGGTCTTCAAATCCTCGATAGGTTGACACCGCAATACTTGTGTACCCTTTTCACAAAAAGCTCACAAAGCTCCTTTTACAGCCTCCGTATTACTGAGACTGATTTGAGGGGATCTATTATAGGTTTGAGGCTTGACGGCCTTGACCCTATTTTTACGTGCGGCTTGCGGATTTTCCAACGCTTTATTTACGGATTGCGGCTTCAGCATTGGATGCGTCTTGCATCTTTTGATGTGAATTGACAACGGCTTACGGCTTTTCACATGCGGATACGGCTCCTAGTCAAAATAACGGCCTGCGGCTACTGAGACTGATTTGAGGCTACCTATTAAGAAAACATCAATCGGTAAAAAATCTTTTTCCTACAGAGGAGCGAATTTTTTGAATAGCCTCTCAGCCGAGGCTAAGCAGGCTTCCTCGCTAAGTTGTTTGTTACAATACAATACAATACAGTACCATTTAGGCTGTATTTTCTTTTCGAATTGGAAAGTAATTTGCACATTGTAAATAGGATTTCAGATTTATTGTAAATAGGTTTTTAATAATAGTTTTAATTTGTTAAGTAAACCAATTTTATTTTACGGGAGGGCCCCTTGATAACCAGCATCCGTGCTGAAGGGCTACTCTCCCCGTAAATAAATAAATGAAAATTAATGAAATGAAAATGAATGAATAGTNAATAACCTGATGAAATCCACAGCAGATTGTAGGAAAATTACTGATCAATATGCTGATCAATATGACAAAATGCCCTGGGGACGAGGTTGGGTACTTTGTTAAATTAACTATTGTCCCAAAGTAATGTTTTGTTACTTACAGCAGGTTATAGTAAGTTATGACGCTTCATTTTCTTGCAGGATGTGAATTCATAAAACCTGTTTCTGGATTTGAATGTCATCTGTGTAAATTATTCCTTCGTAATGGGAATGAAATTGAAGAGCATATTGGTTCGCTCCTACATATGACAATCTACAAGGTAAAAATTTGCTTTAGAGCTCGTTCGGTTCTTCTCTTTTCCTTCCAGCAGCAGTATCGGGTGAATCAATAAAACCACACACCATTCTACCATTCCCTGAATATCAGAGCAGTAAAATTGAAACTTTCTTGTTTAATAGCCAACATATTCAATAAGATTTTGAAATTCACCTGGCTTAAATTGACCATTTCTTTCCGAGGTTAAATTATGGGGGATTTTCAGGAGAAGTTCCCTTCCAAAAACCTTCCTAACGGGCGAAAATGATGACTAAATTTTGTTGCTTTTCCTCCCCTTCAACAAAGAAAATTCATATTCACGTCATGGCCATAAAATAGAGGCATTTGATACTGTTGATCATGAAATTTTCTGCCAAAAGCTTGCCCTCTATGGTGTTCAACACCGTGAACTCTCTTGGTTTAAATCGATGCTGGTTTCCACTAAACAGAAGCATAACATTCTCAAAAATCAGAGTGATGATTTGGAATTGAAAATTCGTGAAAATGAGCTTCAAGTTGTCAAAAAACGAAGTGCCTTGGTGTACAAATCGACTGCTTCTTGGATTGGAAAGAGCAAATCAAGGCTGTTTCTACCAAGGTTTCCAAGGCTTTAGGCTTTCCGACGCATGCCAAATCTTTCTTACCAAGAGAAACGTTGAAAATTCTTTACACAGGCATTGTGGAGCCCCACTTCTGGTATTGTTGCTCTGTTTGGGGCTGCGCCGGTTCAACTAATCAATCAGTTGCAAAAACTTCAGAACCGGGCTGCTAGAATTGTAACAAACAGCTGCTTTAATGCCCCAGGCGGGCCACTTATCGAGAGTCTGGGTTGGAAGACCATCCAGGAACTCATTCATAATGAGTCTGAAACGATGGTCTTCAAATCCTCGATGGGTTGGCACCGCAATACTTGTCTACCCTTTTCACAAAAAGCTCACATAGCTCCTTTTACAGCCTCCGTATTACTGAGACTGATTTGAGGGGATCTATTATAGGTTTGAGGCTTGACGGCCTTGACCCTATTTTTACGTGCGGCTTACGGATTTTCCAACGCTTTATTTACGGATTGCTGCTTCAGCATTGGATGCGTCTTGCGTCTTTTGATGTGAATTGACAACGGCTTACGGCTTTTCACATGCGGATACAGCTCCTAGTCAAAATAACGGCCTGCGGCTACTGAGACTGATTTGAGGCTACCTATGAAGAAAACATCAATCTGTCAAAAATCTTTTTCCTACAGAGGATCGAATTTTTTGAATAGCCTCTCAGCTTAGGCTAAGCAGGCTTCCTCCCTAAGTTGTTTGTTACAATACAATGCAATGCAATACCATACCATACCATACCATACCATACCATACCATACCATACCATACCATACCATACCATACCATACCATACCATACCATACCATACCATACCATTTAGGCTGTATTTTCTTTTGGAATTGGAAAGTAATTTGCACATTGTAAATAGGATTTCAGATTTATTGTAAATAGATTTTTAATAATAGTTTTAATTTGTTAAGTAAACCAATTTTATTTTACGGGAGGGCCCCTTGATAACCAGCATCCGTGCTGAAGGGCTACTCTCCCCGTAGATAAATAAATGAAAATAAATGAAAATGAATGAATAGTTTAGNCCTACAGAGGAGCGAATTTTTTGAATAGCCTCTCAGCCGAGGCTAAGCAGGCTTCCTCGCTAAGTTGTTTGTTACAATACAATACAATACAGTACCATTTAGGCTGTATTTTCTTTTCGAATTGGAAAGTAATTTGCACATTGTAAATAGGATTTCAGATTTATTGTAAATAGGTTTTTAATAATAGTTTTAATTTGTTAAGTAAACCAATTTTATTTTACGGGAGGGCCCCTTGATAACCAGCATCCGTGCTGAAGGGCTACTCTCCCCGTAAATAAATAAATGAAAATTAATGAAATGAAAATGAATGAATAGTTTAGCCTATTATGCCTCATTATTTTAGATGCATTTGCAAACTCACATTCAGCATCAAAATGGCATAAACCACAATCAAACTAATATCAATAGAGAGAGTACAGAAGATGACCTTGCTGCGAACCAGAATCATGGTGTTAAAGAATGTGATACTTCTAGGAATTGCTTCATAAGAAATTCGGTAAGTTGATGGTAATTAGAGATATTCCCCTTTGACCTGTAACATGCAAGAGGATCAATTTTGCAGTAATTTGTAATAATCATATTTCTTCCTTCAACGAAAGCTTATTCTTTACTAAAATTATTCATTTCGTTCCAGTGCTCAAGGCATCTTTACTAAGTAAAGTCTTTATTAAAACTACTACTAAGGCACCAATTTATCTTCTGATCAGGTTGCGAAACAGTGGCTCAATATCTTAGAAAGTCAAGTTAAGTTTGTCTAAAAATAATATCCTTCTCCCTAATGGGAAAAAAGTAAAATTTTGATCGAAAGTTCTTCTAAAAAAAAAACCTGCTGTGTAACTAAGCATGCAAAAACAAAAACTAGTATTATGGGTAACATCCTTATTAGTATCATTTTAATATACAAATTCCATTTTTATGTCAGTTCTTACTAATTTCTAATGCGAAATACTATCAAAGTTGCACATTTGCAGATCCTGCTCCTCACGTCATCAAAGGTGGAGAAAGTGTGGGAGCATGGAAATTTTTTGGTCGTTTTTAGACCATTGGAAAGTTTCTGCATATCAAAGATCTTATTTTCTTACTTGTAAAGATGATTTTCAAAGTCGTAAAAGCTGACAGGTCCGTCCTTTTTTCACTCCTACTTTCCTGTTGATTTCTTTTACAAAGCCTGTGATGTGTCGTCAAGCGAATTTATTTTGGGCGAATTTTACCAAGGGTGTTGATCTTTAATTAAATATTTATTTATCTTGTTTTAATTGTTGTCATCTTTGTTTTGTTGTCCATGTCTTTGTATTTCAGCTACTGAACTTAGCCTAACTGCTCAGTTTGGTCATTCGAATTTAACTCACTTGTATTCCTGTGTGTTAGTGCACCTTTGCAGAAGAAAAGGTTTTAAACCGCTTGCGGTCCAACGAAACCAAACTGAGCAGTTAGGCCAAGTTCAGTAGCTGAAATACAAAGACAAGAAAAACAAAGCAAAGACTACAACAACAATTGAAACAAGGTAGTAAATATTCAATCAAGGCATCGGTGTCCTGACACCCTTGTTTTTACCGCAGGAAATGTCACCTTGAAATGTATGCTTCCAGGAAGTAAAGCATATCCTAGGCTATTGCACCTTATTTTTGGATGTTTCTTCGTGAATAGGTACATGATGATAGTCATGGAAGAGAGAGTTATACTAAAGTTAGTAATACAGAAGAACGACGGAAGAGGCCTCATCTCAACGGTGTTGGCAAAGAATTAACAGAGAAAGCGATTCATGAATCAGGGACAACGAATATATCTCAAGATATGGCTGAAAATACAGGAATTGCACTGCCAAATGGTGAATTAGTCATACAGAATCTTGATAGAACGTTTAATGAAAATCAGGTGAACATTCACGAAGGTCTTGTTGATGGACAAGATTCTCAAGAAAATGTGACTGAACACGATTTTAACGATGTTCATTTAAATGGGAAGATGTCTGCCACTAAAGAACATATAAAATATAATGAGACAGATACTTCTTTCGAAGGAACACAAAAGAGAACGTACAGATCATTAAAGGTTAAGCAAGAAGAAGAGAACAATGATAATGTTGATGTTGATGAGGATAATGGTATAATTGGAGGATTTTTAGAGGACAGTGATGATGAATTATTTATTCCCGAAGAACATTACAATGGGGAATTAATACCAGGATATATCACTGACAAAGATTTAAAGGTTTGAGAATTTTTGTTAAAATTTCTATTGCAGAGATCTTTCACCCATAAGTCTATTCAGTTCAGTTCAGTTCAGTTCAGTTTAATTTTAAAATTCCACTACATACAAAAATAACATGCAATTAACTAATAACAAATTACAAAAGATGACTAAACATAAATGACAGATTTTACAACAGGATTACATAGAATTTTGTATGGAGAGAGATTTCTTAAGGAAATTTCTTAAGTCTCTTGTATCTATGCGGCAAAACTTGATCAACAGGAACTCATAATGAAACAATGAAAACGATGACCCTGCCTAGGCCCATTCTCAGCTATCACCTTGCAGAAACGAATTGGCGCAAAAATCCCATTCGGCACACAGTTAATGACGAAAGCTTAGCATACGTAAGTCTTGTGTCGATTCACAATGAAGCTCGTTGATTCATCCATCTGATTGCAGCCAGTCCATAAGTTCATGTGGCGAGGGCCTAAGTGGGATCACGTTTTTCAAAGTAGTATTGGGAGTCTCGGGTGACCGAAGCGATATCATTGAAGTTAAAGAGCACAGGGTTACAAGGGACTCAGGTAATAAGTCTTTAAGTCTATGACCCAAAATGGGATGAGTAAAACAAGTGTCTGTGCTTGCCGAATTATGCGATTAGGAACCATGATAATTTTTAACGTACTAGATGCCATTTGATTGTGGAAATTTGACGGGCTTCCCGTGATTTTATTCATTTCTTACATGTCATTCACTTTTAGACTGAAAGCATTGGACAAGAAGTTGTCCATATTTTAACTTCAGGTGCAAATTCAGCATCAATTGTTGAAGAAACGTGCACTACAACTACAACACTCAGTGACAATCGATGGCCAGCAAGTATCTCTGAAAATACACAGAAACATGCAATTGATGGAACTTCAGAAGCAGACAATGGCGAGAAGACATCAACCACTGATGAAGAATTGAACGTAGCAAGTGAAGCCAATGGTAACTTGGATGTCAGCACATGTGAGGAACCACATTCTTTGGAAAAAGGTAATTCCCTGATCTGTTTTAGGCGGTATTTAATTGGATTCCTTTGCAGCGAATGGCTCTTTGTGTTGGGACTTCTATGTCAATTTTCATAACTTGTTTTCTATGTACGAAGTAAAACGAGTACAGTTATGTGTGGTGTAGTGTCACTTAATCACTCACTCGCTCATTCACTCATTTACTCAATCAGTAGACTTGCTCCAAATCTATTCCGTGGTCTATCAGCGCTCAATAAAACATAATAACTTCTGCGGGGGCGTAAACCGTGGCGAGGGCCCTGCGAAGGAGAAACGAGAAATACTCAATCAGCAACTCAGGAACCAAAACACTGAAGGACAGTATCCTTGCCGCAGCAGACAGGTAGGTTGGCCAGGCCCAATTATTTCTCAGTTTCTACAGCAGCGCAAATGTAACACAAAAGCGTTAGCAAAAAAAGTTGGTATTAGGCCTAGGCCTCAACTGATAATTGAATGGAGTAAATATATGCTCAAGTCGAAACTTTACTGTCGCAAAGCAGATCTTACTGTTGGCTTACCGTCAAAGTACCAGCCTTTATCCATGATTGGGATATGTTTTAATATGGGTGAGAATGAAGGTTGGGCAAGGGATGTTTCCTTGCTCTTTCCTTTTGCAATCGTAGTTCAAAAGTGGCTTTTTTTAGGGAATTTTCCATAAAGAGCCTCAAACTTTTTTCTGTACCAGAGCGTTCTTTGTAGATGGCTAATGGGCCCCTTTAATTGTAACTTCGGATTTTATACGGTTTTTGTTCATATTCGATGGATAGTACGATAGACATAGTAGGACCAACGGACTTCAATGGGTCAACCCTTCCCTCGAGAAGGGTTACCCGTCTGGAACCTGGTTTATCTACTTAGTTGATGTAAATGCTTGAATGGATTTGACTGGAGACGGGCTGACCCTCTACGGTGAGTTGAAGCCAACGCAAGCTGGTGTAAAGGGGGCCTTCGACAGAGAGCATTTCTGACAATCTAACAATCATCTTTGAAAAAATTGGCCCCACCATTGAAAACTTAAAAAAAAAATCATAGAAACCTAAGATTTAGGTGATTCTTTCTTTCGTATTTATCGTGTCAAATAATTATATCTACGGCTTTTTATATACTTTATAATTAGTTGATGATGATGATATATATTTTAGTTTCATTTTAGATTACTTGTAAAATTTAGATAGTGTTTTCTTTTGTAAGTTTTTAACAGGGTACATTGTAAAACAGCTTGAACTGAATGTTTTACCCTGTATAAATATTATATAATCTAAATCTAAATCTTAATGCTTAATTTTGCGCTTTATTTTGCCAAATCGACTATGAAGACTCAGAATTCATTGGATGCCCTTTTGAATTTTCACTGGAAATGGAAGTTTTGATGACGACATGACTGAAACTTTTGAAAATAATATGACTATTTCTTTTCACAGGTATGTCTTATGTCTTATCGGCTTCTAACTTACGAAGTTGAATTCAGCTTTGTTAGACCTCTCGCATGATGTATGTTTTGCATTTTGGTGAAATTTGGAAAACATCAGTTATGTTGAGCGACACAATCTTGACATAATAGGAAATTGAAAACTCCATTCTGGCCAAAATTCGAAGCGGCACCCTGTGAGTTCTTGATCTCCATGTTCAATTTTGTAGAAATGAAGCATAAAATCAAATCAAAGGTCATGATAAATTTTAGTTTGAAAGATAATATCCCCGTCTAAATGTGATGTTTCGTTCACCCATGAAGACTGGAAAGTTCATGAAAATAGCACTCATAAATCCAGGAAAAGTAAAAAGTATAGTCATTTAATCCGAAAATCTGCAAATCAAAGCTGAAATCATACCAATAAATCTAGATGCCGTTAACAACCTTACCGAGAAATGTGATACCTCACATGAAATAGTTTCCCTGAATTGGTGCAGCCTCACAGAATATTTAGCCTACGAGTAGACCCATTATTCAAAAGAAGAAATGGTCTACGAAACAAAGACCAAATCTTGCTGCGGCTGCCCAGTTAGTTATTTTAATCCTCTGTTCACATAATATGCGAGACGCGTCTCGACAATGGCAATATAAATTAAATTCCAGAAATCTGGAACCCCCCGTCGCAAGTTTTGCTCTTTGTTTCGTAGACCCTTTCTTCTTTTGAATAATGTGTCTACTCATAGGCTACAGAATACTTTGTCCCCCGGATTTAGCATGACATAATAGGCCTTACAACGCTGTATATATGTGGTATTTTTGCGGGATACATTTTCATTTTTTCACGATAATTCATGAGCCAAATTAAACAGTATCAACAAGTTAATAAAACGATTTAAAAATAAAACTATAACTTTGTCAAATGTTTCGAAAAAAATCTTCATCAGAAACTGTTCTTAGAATGATTCAGCGACCTACCGAAAACCTAGATTACAATAAAGCAGCAACATGTCAGAAACCTAACAGGAGAGAGCATACCCAATACGAAATTTTTTCTAACGGAAATCGAGGAGAGCGGCCGGTAACACAAAGCCGATAGAAACAAAAGGTGGAAAGAAAGGTGGATACAACAAGGAAGCCAGACATGTATAACTTTTTTGTTCATTGTCACCCTAATGTAACCTAGGTTCTAGTCCATTGTTTCCCTGTGCTCTTTGACTGCTCTTGAGTCCGGAATAGATGGGGGGCTAGAATAAAAGGGATGGGTGGAAAATTTTCCATAATCTAATAAACGGGGTGGTTTGGAATAAGCGGCGTGGTTGGAAAATTTCCGAAGTCTTAATAAAAAGGGGGTCTGGAATTAGAACACACGAGTGTTGAAGACTGCGAAGAACATCACAGACAAGTTAATAATCATACAAAAATTATTAAATTAAGAAAAGATGATTTTACATGTTTCAAATGTCAAGAAACTCGAAATTGGTAAACTGGGGGGTCTGGAAAGAGGATGTCCTGGGTGGATATTTTTCAAAAAATTAATAAGCTGGGGGGGGGGCGTTTATTCCAGACTCAATAGTGGAATGATATCACTTCGGTCAACAGAAACTCATTATATTACTCTGGAAAAATATGTCCCTATTTAGGTCCTGCCCTGCCACAAAAACTGGTGGCGGCAGTCGACTCACAAGATTCGATGCATTTCATTGTGATTCAAGCTTCAATCGACAGAACTTTACGTTAACTAAACTTTTCGTTATGGGATTTCGTTTATGTGACGAGTGACGAATGGGATTTTGCTGCTTTTCGTTTCTACCAGATGAAAGCTAAGAATTGGCCTAGGCAGGGTCTTTTTTCACTGTTTCATTATGAGTCCCTGTAGAACAAGGTTTACCGCAGGGATACAAGGGACTTAGGTAATCAGTATAGCTTCCTTTGTAGGCCCCTGAACAATTATTGTAAGAACAGTTGTTGATAAAGATTTTATCTAAACAGTTGATTAAATTATAGTGTATTTTTGATCGTTTTCATTTTTCAGGTAATTTTGAAAAACATAATGGACTATTTTCATTTGATGTTTATGAAAAATCATCTAACTTGAATGGAAATCTCAAAGTCCATCAAAGCATGCATGCTGGAGAAGAGCCGTATTCATGTGATGTGTGTGGTATGAAGTTTTCAAGTTCGAGTAATTGCAATAAACATAAAAGGATACATACTGGTGATTGGCCATTTTCGTGTGATGTTTGTGGAATATCTTTCGAGCAGAGACGTCCTTTTGAAGTGCACAAAAGAAGGCATACTGGGGAAAGGCCGTTTTTATGCAGTGTGTGTGGAAAGTCTTTCATATCTAAAAATAATCTTAAAGTGCATGAAAAGATACACAGAGGAGAAAGGTCTTATCCATGTACTACCTGTGGAAAATCATTTAGTCAGAGTTCATATCTTAGCGTGCATGAAAGAATACATACTGGGAAAAAGCCATTTGTATGCAGTGTGTGTGGAAAATCTTTCATAGCTAAAAGTAATTGTAAAGTGCACGAAAAGACACACACAGGAGAAAAGCCTTATCCATGTAATATATGTGGAAAATCCTTCAGACACGGTGCAAATCTAAAAGTGCACGAAAAGATACACACAGGGGAAAAGCCGTTTTCATGTAATTTTTGTGGACGTTCGTTCACTCAGAGCACAAATCTAAACACTCATACAAGGATACATACTGGGGAAGAGCCTTTCGTTTGTGTTTTGTGTGGAAAATCATTCAAACAAGGTTCAAATCTAAAATTACATGCAAGGATACATACCGAAGAAAACTCAATTTTAATGTAATAATGTTTGTGCCCTTGAACTTATGCGTATAGGAGAAAAGCCTTATTAGTGTAATGTATGTGGGATGACGTTTATGATTTTCATTTCATTTCAATTAATATTCTTCATACACAAATTAACCCTTCAGCAAATTAAAATATATAACAACTACTTACAACGATAAAAGAATATACACATACAGCCCTATAAAACCTAACCATTGCTGATCTCCCGGGGAGTTGTGTTTGAGAGTCTAGCTCTTTAGATGCTTTTTAAGTTCTTTTTTAAAGCGATGCAGTGTTGGTAGCTCACGAATTTCGGCATGTGAGTCATTCCATATGTTGAGAGCTGCGTAGTGAAAGCCTTTTTTGCAAATTCAGTCCTATATCTAGGGATCTGGAGATCTTTACAGTACCTCGTATTGCAGGTCGAGTGAAAACATCTCAGTTGGCATTTATCCCATAGGCTTTCATGGCATAGTCTGTTCAGGGACCGCGCAGCCATTGGGCTAGGGAGGCTATGCCCCCCCCCACTTTTTTCAAAGATAGGTTACATTTGTTTGTACAAATATGGAATGTCTAGTTTTTCTCGTTAAAATGAATCGACGACAAGGAGAAAAACAACTCGTACACCAATTTATGTGTCAACCATGGTAACTTTAGCATTACGTAAGATTGGCCGTTAACACTTACTGTCACTACTTTAACCCTATAGTGGTTGGGCTATCTTGACTACCCTATTTTAGTTGGGGGGGCAAAAAACCCCCCCTATCTAACTGCAGATTGGCAACAGATATGAATACCTAAATTGGCCTGTATATAGCTCATAACAAGTACTTTCCAAAAATATATATATAATGCTAAAAATAGAACCATGAAATTGCTGACGTCAGCAAATATTGACTGTGTTCATCAAAAATTGTTGAATTTTGCATGTTTCAGCAAAATTAGCCAGAAAATTATTGTTTCTTATCTGAAATGCAAAATTTCGTCCTGATTTTGAAGAAGGATGCCTTTGAACCTTAACACCAAAAATATAGCGGAATTTGAGAATTTTTTGGCAATTTTTGGTGACAGCCAATTTTTAGCTTTTTCGCGAAAATTTAGAAGAATCGCATAATTAGCCAAATTTTGCCCATCCTAAATTTTGGCACTAAAATTACAATTTAGAGTGTTGTTACACCCAGCAATGAGAGAATTAATTTCTCTTTGATCATTTGGGCAGGAACAGTGAACATGTATGCGAAGGAGAAATGCAAGCGAACACTTTGGTGAAAATAATCAATGTCAAACAGTAGGATAAACCATATTGCGCAAGTAAACATTATATTATGTGAATAAATTGAATTAGAAATATACTTCCTTTCAATCAAAGACAATTTATTGAAAAAGAACCACACAGCTCTTCGAAAAAATAAAGATTACATAACAATCATAATTTTTCAAATTAAAAATTTTCAGACATCCCCTGCAAAAATTTGGTCCCAACCCCCTCCTAATTAAGTTTTTATTAAAAAAAAATTTCATTAGGTGTCTAAGACGTTTTTAGGAAAAGTCACAAAGTTTAAAGAAGAAATATTTACTCAATTTGGAGTTATTAATAAAAAACCAACATGGGGGCAAATTTGCCCCCCCCCCAACCAAAATAGGGTTAAACAAAAGAGTGCGCAGATGTAGATTTCCAGCAAGGCCTCTTTGCCAATCTTCTCATTTGATACGTGAAGCAAATGGGGGTGTTAATGATCGCTGTCTATGGGTATACTTATGATAGCTGGTTGTGAGCATAAACTGAAAAGTTTCGAGTTCTTTTTTGGGCTAAATCTCGATCAACGGCTATTTATACACACGGATAACTTGTGGAAGACTCGGAGGAAGACATTACAAGGAACAAAACTATCACCTATCTCAGGAAAGTGACTTGCACTCTTGACTAAAACAACTCTTGAAAATATTTGCAATATTGAAGGCTTCAATTCGTTTTACGATACAGTTTTACTGAAAGCTAAGCAGCACAATTTGATTGGAGAGCCACAGTTGCCCCGCAAACGATATTACCCTGTGAGATATGAGGAAGGAAGTCGTATGAGAAATTCATACGAGGAAGGATATGAGCCAGGATATGAGGAAGTCAGACGAGGAAGGATATGAGCCTTTGCAGAATCTTCACAATATTTATTTAGACACATCTATTTTGAAGCAGCTCATTTCATTGACCTCAGGTTTAGTCAGCCTTGCTTCAAAGCATATGAGCAATTGGAGACATTGCTTCTTACTTCTGAAGGTTTTGAAATCCGGAGGAGGAGTTAAGGTTTTTGGAGCAAAATTACGATGGCGATGTCGATATGTCATTTCTCACTGCCCAGCTTCCCCTCTTCAAACTGTTGTTCGGAGAGAATTAAGGTTTATGCTTCGACGACTTTCTGAAGAGGATCAAAAATTTTAAGCATGAAGAACATCGTCTCATAGGCGAAGTTGTGATTGTTTGCAAGCTCTTGCATGTTAACCCAGCAACGAGTGCATCTGCTGAGAGGTCTTTCTCAATGGTTAGACGGCTCAAAACCTGGCTTCGCTCAAATATGAAGCAAGCAAGATTCAATAACCTGGCAATATTAAACTTCCATAAAAAAACGAGCAGACATGATGTCCCTCTTGGAAATTGCTAAAGATTGCGTAAAAAATAAAAAACCGGTATCGCAACTTTGGAAAGTTTAAGTAGTAATAGTTCTTTCGTGAATAGAAACCCCTTGTCGTTAATTTTTTTTTGGTTTTTTATCTTGTCCAATAAAAGCTAGTTTTATTTTGTAACTTGTAATTCGTAGCTTGGTTCTCACTAATACCTAATAATTGTCATGATATGTGTCTCTATTCGTAGTGATTGAAATCTTCTCTGAACCGAACTGTATATAAATATGGACGTAAAGAGAAAAGTATTTTCTTAAAAGGGACGTTTTCCGACATTCTAATGGGCGTGGTCTCAAAACTTTTGTCCAGCCCTCGGACCCCTATTTTAGCTCGCTTCGCTCGCTGTTCAGCACCCCCCCCCACTTCAAAACCGCTGCGCGGTCCCTGAGTTTGTTCATAATGGTGTAGGTCTTGACATTCCGATCGTAACGGAAAAGATTTTCTGCGTTTAACCAGGAAGCCGACAAGTTTTCAAGTAATCGAGATCGAGTAATGAAGACATAAAAGGATGATAGATACCGGAGAAAAGCTGTAGGAAGTTTATATGATAAAGGAATTGTCAAATGCTTCATTCAGGAGAGAGATCGTGAATTTTGCAGCATTAAAAACCTTTTTTTTTGGCAATAGTATTTTTGGTATTTCTAGCCAGATATCTTTAATTTGCGATTGCATATAAAAGTTCGAGTCCTGCAGATAAAATTTCCGAGTTTTGCGCGTCATGTGAGCCACATCAATGACGTAAGAAACGCATGTATGTGGTAGTGCGACATAAAAGTTCACTTTGATCATGATTTGTTTTTTATTTATTTCGGAGTATGCTTCAAACCAGTTAGCTTCTGCAAGCACAAATTCGTACAAATGCACGTAAAGAAATTTCACGACTGGTATTATAATAAAATTTTAATAATTTTTTAAGGGTTGCAAGTTTTTTTTACTCATCCAATATTCTCGTTTTTATTTTCAATTGATAAAAGACAACATGCAGAAATCTCGTGTGGTGGCACAAAGTTTGCAAACCATCGCAAAGATCCAGGTTCTTCCTAGACGTCAAGTCCTAGACGTCAATTCTTCCTAGACGTCAATTCTTCCTAGGCCCCAAGTCCATTTCCATGCCTTTGCCTTTCCCAAAGTTCCTGCATCTGCAGATCCAACATTCCTTTCTTCCTTTACGGGATGCTAGAATTGCGGATCCAAGAACTGTGGGAAAAAAATCGGTCAGACGGACTTCAGGAAATAGTCTTGGGGGAATTCTAGGTTCTGCAGCTTGAAAGAATATCAAAATTTGCAAAGAAGCGTAGCGTTACTGTAGTTGGGGTCCATTAAATGGGTTCTTGGAAAGAAGGGAACTAACTTCCAAAAAGAAAAAAGCTATACCAGGTGAGTCAGAAAAACGTGGGGCGTTTAACAAGCCATATTTTGGTGGAAAAGAAGTCAACTCGGTTTTGTTGAGTTTTATTTTGTAGAAGTAATTAGTTATAGAAATTTAGTTTGTTAAAATCGGTCATTTCGTTCCATAGGTATTTGCAATTTTCTGCTATAGCTATTTTGATGAAAAATCATCGTTTTAAAGAGAACTTTCTGCTTCCTAACAATGAAAATTAAATGAATATTCCCCAAGGGATGCAAAATAATAAAAATAAATTTTCCTTGCGTGCTTCCTTTTATGCTCTAACAAAATGCACGCCTTGTTTTAATTCGTTGGTGGAGAAACAGTATGTTCGTCATGGTTTAGAAGTTCACAAGTGCACGAATATGAAACTATTTTGAGGCCTATTTTAGGAATCTTGCTAAACACCATTTTACTAAAATCGCTCGTAATTATGGAATGGAAAGACCGATTTCGACCAAACGAATTTTGATATCTAAGTTAGCCTTTCTTCTATGCAGTGAATTTTGAAGAAACGAATTTGCAAAGTAAACTGCATCAATAAAGATCGGCAAACACCCAACGTTTTTTCTGACTCACCTGGTAGATATTGTAAGATTAGTCTTTATCAGGTTTATTTCATAGATTTTGTTCTTAACGTGTAATATATAGTTACATTTGTAGTTATTAGCCTTGGCATTGCTTTGAATCTTATAGCTATATTTATATATTTTTGCCTTCCTATAGGAAATTGATAAAAGCAAAAAAGGATAAGGTAATGTGCCATTTAATCTTCGTTAACACAAGAGTAAACAATTCGTTAGAAGTTGGATAACGCATTTCCTATACTAATTTTAAACGCATCTTTAGTGATTCATCACTTTAAAATGGCATGAAGACCATCCAAATGTTTTAGGACATCTTCAAAGGCGCCGACTAAGTTTTAAGGTTACGGTAAACGTTTGTAGGCCGAAAAAGCCAATTTTCGGATTTTTTCAAATCTCAGAAACCCAACTTTTAAGAAACACAAAGATACCATCTTTGGAAGTAACAGACATGTTGAACAAGTAGAATTCTTGATCGAAGGAAGGATGCTACAACTTCTCACCCAAAGTTGTTCTGTGTGGTTTAAATTATAATCCTAGCGTTTTGACCTATTAAGTCGATCATGTGTTACAAAATAAACATGAAACCACATTTTATGTATCGATTCCTTTGTTTAAATGGATTGATTGCTTCTTAAGCGGTAATTGCTTGACCCGGATTACAGTGTGGTTTAAGTGACCTTAGTATTTACATTTTAAATGCCATCAGTAAAATTCCCTTTTTTCAGGATTTACAAATCCACTAGGTACAGGTACGAAAAAGCTATTTTGTACCCTATGAACCAATCGAATCGCTCCACATTTTGCACACTACCAGAGCGGGATTCAGGCAAGCAAAGCGTGTCTCAGAACTTTGGCATGTCCTCTGGTCCGCTTTTTATAGCCAAATATAACTGTACGAGGGCAGAGAAGTTATTTCCAAATTTATGACAGCGTGTATTATCAAGGGAAGGAGGACTTTAAAGAATCTGAGACACACTTTGGTAGCTTAGAGTCTGCACTTCCTGTTGATAGAAGTTAGATTTTGTTATGTTAAACGCAAGGGTACAAAATAGCTTTTGAGTGAGGTATACTCTCTTAAGCACTAAAATTGCCTGGAAAATATCCTTTTACAAGCTTTGCCAATTATTTTGATATGGTTAGAATCCCTACATTCTTACGCATCGAATGATGTATAGCTTAACTAGACCCCGCTAATAGTTTGGCTTTTGGGGAGAGAAAACCCAATCTTGTGCTGCAAACGTTTACCGTAACCTTAAGTCGAGGCAAAAATAGCCTGACATGACGCTTTTCTCCATCGAGTCACGTGTTTACTCTAGTGTGAACCAAGGTAAAGGTGTCACAATGAAAGTATCACCCAGAACTACTAAACTGTCCATGAAGATAATATTCATATATCCAATCCAGGAAAAGTAATAAGTATACTCATTGATCCGGAAATTTGCAAATCAAACGGAAAACATACTAATGGATCTAAAAATTACATTATATGAAGGAGGTGGACGGCAAAGAAAGATAATTTCTGGCACACTCTTTCGAATTTTCGAACCTACGTTCTCATCAGAGTGTGACTTTACATTTAAGGTTAGAGTGTATTTTTCTGTTACATAAGGCGTATAAGATTAAGCTGATTGACAGATTGATTTACGTCATTATCTGTTAACAGGTAATCACTAAGTTAATTTGATTTCTTAAGGTAAGGTGTCCATGTAAGTACAGCGGATTTACGGGAGGCATACCACTTTCACGTAATATTTAATATGATCAGTTCAACTAATGTACTTACGAGGTGACCACTTGTAATGTAAGCAGACTGATTACCTACTTGCGGTTGCTTTTCCAGAGCTGAACCCACAGGATTGACTGGACACATTTGATGCTTCTGCAGTTTGTGGCCGTTTGATCTTGAAACAACCAACGGCAGAAAAAATTAATGTACTTCGATATGCTGACGTTGCTTTGCCAACATCGAAGAGGCTCGAGCAGCGGGCCTAGCCGAGGCTCTGAAATTGTGGCTTCACCCCAAGTCTAACAGCCACTGAAGCAAACAGATAATTCGGATATATTTAAATCATTACTCATTCTGTAAACATCTTTCTTTCTTTCAAATTAAATAGCTCTCGATTATTATTTCGATTGTCTCCATCCATTGACCATTCAAAGCTTTGGACTTCTCAGCAGCCATTAGCGATTGTTTCTAAGGCCCCGTACGAGCATGGGCGTTTAGAAACGCGGTAGTTGTTGTTCCTACAGCAGTTTGTTCCTCCCTGTTTCCCTATGGCCCGTTTTCCTTGTATCCCTTGGTGCGAGGCTAGCTTTTCATGTGATCAGTTTTGCATCACAAGACAGATCTCCAATCGCAAGCCGTTATTTTGATTCATGACTTGACAGGTTGGGTATACGCAGTCCTTTTATATGGACATATTACCTTTAAAGCGTGTCCGCGTGTAAATAATCTGTTTTGGGAATCAAGCAGCGGAGTATCGACTTGTAATTTTCTTCCCCATGTGTTTAATTGCGAAAAAACGAAACATTGCTTAACTTGAAGATAAAAACTGTACATTTAATCACACAGCAACTGGGGAGGACAAATTTTAAAATGTGCTGCTGTTACAACTAGCCTTATTCTCCCCTATTCATGTGATGTTTATGAAATATACTGTAAAGGCTCTATTTAGCCCCCCTCTCTATTAAGCTACCCTCTCTAATAAGTCCCTCTATTCTGAGTCAAAATTATAAATAAGCCCCCCCCCCCACTTATATCAAATGCAAGAGGATACTGAAGATTTTCCGTTTACTAGATAAAAAAAGTTTGGATGGTAATTTTGACATGGTTTGGGATTAAAACTGCGTTGAATGTGTGTATTTGACTCGTAAAAGTGTATGTTGATTCCGCAAAATATGAGGTAAAAGACCTAAAAGCTATCGTTTATAGCCTTGTCATCTGACTTTGTAAAGAAGTCCCCCTTCTCTAATAAGCCCCCCTCTTTTAAGCCCCCCTCTGGAGTCTCAGAAATTGAATATGGTATTTTGATTTTGCAAGAAATTTCATGAGCCAATTTCCCTTAGCGAATGAAGGGTAATGAAACGATTTAGAAATACACTGTAACTTTGTCAAATGTTTGATAAAATCTTTATCAGTATCAGTAGCTGTTTTTGCAATGATTCGGAGGCCTACTTAAAACCCTAGATTACATACATTAAGGTAATAATATCTGAAGAAAGGAATTAAACACGAATTCTACCGGGTGACCCTAAAAAAGTGAATCGTTTTCAAAAATCATAAAAATTTGAATATATTGCCCATCTTCAAAATGTCTTTTGATGCATTCTTTTCAAGGACCGAATTAATCTTTGCCGTATTTGCAAGGACCGAATTGATCTTTGGCTTTGAATTTGTGCTAACTTGTGCTTTCACGAGCTACACGGTTTTGAAGCATAGTGCGCAATCATAAATTGGATTTTGTTTCTGCAGCACCATTTAATTTGGTTGCATATGTCCTTGTCAAAGGTCTTACATCATCTAGGGATTGAATTTCCATATCAAATTGAAAGATATAGATTTCTGGCCTAAAACAAAATTTAATCCAACATTTTTTTTATAGTATTGCTCAAAACATGGTTCTTTATGCCGCAATTAAATGAACTCTCTTTTGAAGAAATGAAATAAAAACCTTCAATTAAATTTATTTGGTGCAACTACACAAAAGGACAATTTATCAGAGCCAAGTTTGAGTGATTTTTCACTGGGTCACCTGTTAACTGAAATCAAAGCGGGCGAATCGGCAACGCAAAGCCAGGAGATAAAAAGGGAAGAGTCCCAATCTCGTCCCCACATCGTATGACATAAGAACACCCTGGGAACGAGGTTGGAAGAATCCTTGCAGTCCAGGTTTTAGGACAGGTCCCTGAATGATATTTTAATGGCAGTTATTGAAAAAGGTTTGTCGAAAAGTTTTAACAAAGTTATAGTGTATTGTTGAATCGTTTTTATTTTTCAGGAAGTTGTGAAAAACAAAATAGAGATAGGCCATTTTCATATGATTTTCCTGGAAAATCATTTAACCTGAGTGGAAATGTTAAAGATCTCGAAAGAATACATACCAGAGAAAAGCTACATTCATGTGATGTGTGTGGGATGAAGTTTGCGAGTTTGAGCCATTGCAATCAACATGAAAGAGTGCATACTGGTAAATGGCCGTTTTTGTGTGATATTTGTGGAAAAGCATTTAGATACAAGAGCTATCTCATAGTGCATGACAGGATACATACCGGAGAAAGACCGTTTCCGTGTAATGTGTGTGGACAATCATTCAAGGATTGTGGAACTCGTAAAAGGCACCAAAGCATACACACTGGACAAAAGCCATTTTTATGCAATATCTGCGGAAAATCATTTAGACAGATTGCATATCTTACCTTGCATAGAAGGGTACATACTGGAGAAAAGCCTTTTTCGTGTAATATATGTGAAAAATCATTCAGTCAAGGTTCAAATTTAAAAGTGCATGAAATGATGCATGCCGGAAAAAGGCAATTTTTGTGTAATTTTTGTGGAAGATCATTTAGAAGAAATGAAAATCTTAAAGACCATGAAATGATGCATACTGGAGAAAAGCCTTATTCGTGAGTTGCAAAATGCATAAAAGGAGACATGCTGGAGGAAGGCCGTTTTCTTGTAATTTTTTGTGGAAAATCGTGCAAAAACTGATAGACATCTCAGAAGGCACGAAATAATACCCTTTAGGAAAAATCTTTGTTCATGTAATGTTTGTGGAAAATCTTTCAAAAATGGTGGAAATGTTAAAATCCACCAAAAGAAACAGTGAAGAAAAGCCATATTCATGTGATTTGTGTGGGGTGAAGTTTGTGGGTTCGGGTTATTGTCAAAGACATAAAAGTATGATGCATACTGGAGAAAAGTCGTAGGAAATTTGTAAGAGAAAGAAGCTGTGTGGGATGAAGGTTTTTTGATCGAGTAGCTGTAAAGTGCGTAAAAGGACATTATATTGGAGCACTGCCTTTTCCTGCAATGGTGATTGAAAATCGTCCAAGAACAGTGCTCGTCTTAAAACGCACGAGATAAAGCTGGATAGAACGCACCAAAGGATACTTGCACCACACCAAGAATTATGACAGAGTGCTGAACCAAAGTCGAATTTTCTGATCGAAGGACCACTCGAACATCTTGGAGAGAAAGTAAACTCTTGGTAATCATGCACTTTTCGTTAAGTGACTGCGAGTACGATGCAGATGATGAGTGGAGTGGGAATGAAGAAGATGATGTTCGTTGCAAATGGTTTTTTTACAATCAAGTCGATGAAGGGTATGATGCAGATGTTGGAATGTCATTGGTGAGTAACAGTTTATTGTTTATTTCATTTCAAAATATAATCAGAAACGTACAGTATTAAAACAGTGCACCTTCACTTGGTGAATAATGCCATACTTATCGATCATCTTTATTTGCTTGTAGATATAATTGAAGTAGAGTAGCCAATTCGAGTTCAGAGACCACACCATGAGTAATAGTTTGTGAAATCTTTGCCAAGGTTTCATTGTGGACTTTCTACCGGATCAGTCAATAAAAACTATCCCCGTTTAAAAGGTCACTGCTCAAGACAATGAAATTGGCAAATATATCATTTAATAGTGGACATGCTCAAATCTATTTTAAAATTTACCTGACTGAAATAGGCCACTCATAGTTTCCTTTTCTTACCCAAATGTTTGAACAGATCTAAATTAATTCTTGCAATGCTGCAAACTTTTTCAATCCATAGTTCGGCGAAATGTCTGAAAAATATACCAATAGTTCCGCAATTTTTTAGATAAGAGTACCCCCTTACAAATGGCACACGCCCGTCTCCCTCCCTCTCAGGTGAATCGAACTTAATCTTTTAATCTTTGTTTTGATGTTTTATACTGTGCTATACTTGATTTTTTGAAAACAAAATCTTTCCGTGGTTAATTGAAATTTATTTTTCTCCCGCTTTTACAGTTTCATTAGAAGAAAAGCCACACATTATTTTCCAGTTGAGCAGCGGGAGTTAGGGTCGGATTTGCCGACAAATTCTCTACCTGATACCGGAGAGAGAATGGACTTATCGGACATATTTGAACTTGTTCTTCGTTGTTGCAAGACGTCGACTATTAAAAATAGACACCGAGGATAGTTGGGTTGTGAAAGTTACTTGATTAGTTAATTTGTTCATTTTCATTCTTTATTTTAAATTTGCTAACACCTCTATATTTTTTGCACTCTTCTTTGAAATGCGACCTGATAATTACGGATAAGTTTGAGATCAGGTTACATCCGGGCTTTTCATGTCATTTGACTGGTCTGACTTTGATGTAAAATTCTTTATTTTATTTTATTTTTTTTGTATTCAATTAAAAGATTTACAATAACGAATTACCTAAAACACTACATTTAAACTACTTTACTACACTACAGGGACGATACCACAGGGAGCAAAATACAATGACTACCCCCATGGCAACCACACAAAACATGCAACTGAAATTACAACTAAATGATACAACTACGAAGAACTACACATAAACGATTAACTACTAATAAATACTGGAGCCTGTTTTACATTGGATGTCAGGCCAGCATAGGCAATAATGCTGAGTAACAGAAACCCCGACCGAGAGGACAACAACGACAACAACCGCCGCCGCCACTGCTCCCACCGCAGAGTCCCTATCGATCAAGACACTGTGCCTATGCTGTGCCTATGTAAAATTGTGTTTGTTGCAAAGCAGCATTACTATTTGTTTTGAATTAGAAATTTCAACCGAAAGGCGCTGTCGTGAATAATTTTGCCTAGATTCAATGGAGCTGTTCAATGAAATGTTGCGTTCAAAGGACCCATACAATAATTTAGTTTTTCTATCAGTCAAAAGGCTGTTTATCTTTTTGTAGCTTTGAAGTCTTAACCCTTTGCGTGATGGGCACTCATTAAAGAACCTACCAAGGTCAGGGGCGGCGCCAGCCCTGAAAAAAAATGGGTGGACAAGGGATAGAATTGATTGCCAGAAGGTATACCTAATGTTTTTTACACCGGTTTTGCTTAAGAATAAAACCGACCTGAGAAAAGTGGGATGGACATGTCCACCACAGTCGACCCTCTGGCGCCGCCCTTGACCAAGGTTTCCAGGGCAGTGGGCTTTTTAATGCCAGACTATAGTAGTTTCAGGTATTATTGAACACTTTCTGAACAATGTGCCAACATACCCAAGGTGACGTTCCAAAATACCAGAAACTACTCTAGGCCAAATGAAAATATGTACTCACGCTTTCCAAACTCAGCCTCTCCTTGTCTTGTGCATTGATTGTTGAGCCAGCAACTCTGTCAGTTCAGTTGAGTGTCAGTTGTTGTCTTAGGTATCGTTCGTATAATTAAATTCTGGCATAGAATCTCCCACCTAAATGATGATACTCTTGTCAAAAAAGCTTTAAATGAGGAAGGATCCCTTGCAAGCAATATATCCAACTGGTTTAATTCAGTTAAATTAGCACTAGACGCTATAGGACTTTTTACCCTCTGGAACGACCCTTCCTCTCTCAGCCCTAACCAGGTAAGCAAAATTGTTAAGGATAAGATTTTCACAATTTTCCATAATTTTTGGAAATCAGAACTAACCTCGTCACATCAAGGCTCCTTACGACATAGCAAGCTGCGCACATACAAAACTCGATTTCTGTTGAATTAAAGCATCAGATTTTAACGTTCTTTTCGACCCCTTTTTTAGCTGTCATGAAATTTCAGGAATTCTGTTTTTGTAAACAATATCAATAGCAAATCACTGTGTGCAACACGGTCACAGCCTAACCACTCAAATCTGAGTAAGGATTTTTGCAATAGACTGCTGTTTGAATTTTTATAACAAGCACGTTGATTTACTTCAATGGCTTTTAGATCAACAAACTACCGGATGTCCCAAGAAAAGTACTCTCGCTTAAAAAATCACCAAAACTCTATTTTCAAACCTATCGTAAAATTTTCTTTTGGTCTGTTTTTTCAATGATCCAACAATATATAAAGACCATAAATTGTAGGTATAAAATTACAGGTTGAAAAACCTTATTCTAAGATATACTCTGTAAACAACATTGTAAATCTTGCCTTAGAGGCACAATTTTGAGATTTTTCTTTATCTCTCAAGTCTCCAATGATAGTTTGCATTTCTTTCTGATATTTATGACTTCATTAGAAGCTTAAATATACAAAAAAAAAATTAATCTGGTAATCATCAGTGCTTTTTGCAGTATGCTTCAAAACCAGGAAGACTTAAAAGGGGCTAAATTCGCTAATTTGTATACCAATCACAAGATTAGCTATACCTGGGAAAATAATTTGGTCTTTGATCTATTTGCGAAAACAAGAAATTTGAAGATCGACGATGTAATCAAATGTTCGTAATTTTGAAACATGAGTACTTTTTTGGCACACCCGGTATATTTAAGACACCGGGTATTAATTATGAAGCATTTTTGTGAATTTCTTTGCAGATTTACACCCATCCATCAAAACGTTTCTTGAAAGGCTGAGAAGTACAGAAAGAGCTGAAATAAATAGTCGAGATTCTAAGCGTAGCAATGGTACAAGGCGGAGCGGGAATAAAGATGCATATAAACGTCGCTCACATACATGTACTCTTTGTGGAAAGCATTTCGCTACGTCCTTTAATGTAAAGAGACATAATACTAAGCATGCTAATGCAAGGCTGTATTCATGTGATGTTTGTGAGAAATCATTTAATACAGACGTGGTCCTTCAAATGCATAAGCGTATGCATACTGGAGAAAAACCATATTCTTGTGAGATCTGTGGGAAACTGTTTAGCCGTCGTGCAAATGTTAATAGGCATAAAAGGATACATACCGCAGGGAAGCCATCTTACAGAGGTGGACACCGTAAAGGACACAAGAGTATGCACAAAACAGAGAAACCTTTTTCATGTGATATCTGTGGGAACTCATTTACACTAGCTGGGGCCCTTAAAATACATAAAAGGATACATATTGGAGAGAAAGCCTTTTCGTGTGATGTTTGCGGCAAAGCATTTATGCAACGTGGGCACCTTTCAAGACACAAGCGTATTCATACCGGAGAAAAGCCAGTTTCTTGCCGCATCTGCGGGAAGCCATTTACCCAAGCTGATGCCCGAAATGTACATGAAAGAATACATTCTGCAGAGAAAGCTTTTTCGTGTGATGTTTGCGGGAAAGCATTCAAGCAAAGTGACACCCTTTCAAGACACAAGCGTATTCATACCGGAGAAAAGCCAGTTTCTTGCCGTATCTGCGGGAAGCCATTTACCCAAGCTGCGGCCCGAAATTTACATGAAAGGATACATACAGGAGAGAAGGCTTTTTCGTGTGATGTTTGCGGGAAAGCATTCGTGCAAAGTGGGAACCTTTCAAGACACAAGCGTATTCATACCGGAGAAAAGCCAGTTTCTTGCCGCATCTGCGGGAAACCATTTACCCAAGCTGATGCCCGAAATGTACATGAAAGAATACATTCTGCAGAGAAAGCTTTTTCGTGTGATGTTTGCGGGAAAGCATTCAAGCAAAGTTACACCCTTTCAAGACACAAGCGTATTCATACCGGAGAAAAGCCAGTTTCTTGCCGTATCTGCGGTAAGCCATTTACCCAAGCTGCGGCCCGAAATTTACATGAAAGGATACATACAGGAGAGAAGGCTTTTTCGTGTGATGTTTGCGGGAAAGCATTCGTGCAAAGTGGGAACCTTTCAAGACACAAGCGTATTCATACCCGAGAAAAACCATCTTACCGAGGTGGACACCTTAAAGGACATAAGAGCATGCACAACACAGAGAAACCTTTTTCATGTGATATCTGTGGGAATTCATTTACCCAAGCTGGGGCCCGTAAAATACATAAAAGGATACATACTGGAGAGAAAGCTTTTCCATGTGATGTTTGCGGCAAAGCATTCGTGCAACGTGGGCACCTCTTTAGACACAAGCTTGTTCATACCGGAGAAAAGCCAGTTTCTTGCCGTATCTGCGGGAAGCGATTTACCCAAGCTGCGGCCCGAAATATACATGAAAGGATACATACTGGAGAGAAAGCTTTTTCGTGTGATGTTTGCGGGAAAGCATTCTGGCAAAGCGGGAACCTTTCAAGACACAAGCGTATTCATACCGGAGAAAAGCCAGTTTCTTGTCATATCTGAGGGAAGGCGTTGAACTAAGGTGGGAACCTGCGAGGAATTGGCATTTACATTGTATATATGGTGTGGTGTTTGTGACAAATTTGTCAATCGTTGCGAATAACTTCAGTACGAAAAAAAGATACATAGTTGAGAGAAAATCACTCAACTAGAGCGGGAATCTGTAAGTATTAGGCCTAAGCGTATCTATAGTGTTTTGTGTTTATATTTGTGGCAAAGTTTTCAATCTTTGCGCACAGCGTACAATTTCATAAAGAATACCTGGCGCACTTCATAAACTATTTTATCGAATTCATTAAAATGGAAAGGTGGGAAAATAGCCGAATTTTATGCTGACGCTATTGGTTAGTTGACTCATTATCTTATAAGTTTTATTCATTCTATTTTGAGCTGATTATGGGATGGCTTTAATTGACGATAAGGGTAGGCCAATTTGGCAGTTGTACTCGCCCAAAATTGTGCTCGATCAGATCAGGACCGTAAATTTCTATGAGGCAATCGAGGCAAACGTCTTTCTTAAAATGTCTATACCGCCAATAATTAATCCCCATCTGGTAATCATACGCCTTACCGTGCAACGTGCAACGTGCAACGTGCAATTATTAATCCCCATCTGGTAATCATACGCTATGCCCGTTTTGCTTCGGTAGGCATTCAGACCAATTTACGGCCCTGTCGATCTTAGATTTTAAGATTAGCGGTTATGTCAGAGGTATTCCTTTTGGCATTCTACGTTTACCTTGAAATTATTATCCTAATACTCGTTTTTTTTAAGAAACTTGGATCAGGCCATGGTACTACAAGTTTCTTAATTTAACATGCAAATTTCTGCAAAATTTTCCCAATTTATTTCTTATTTTTAAAATGCATGAATTATCATGTAGTTTCCAACACTGCTGCAGATAGGTTTCTTGACATACAAAACATCAGGTGGGCAGAAAAAGGGTATCAAACCACCGATAGACGATAAATCGTTTGGGAACAAACAGGTTAAACGCTATCAGCAGTTTGCCAAGTAAACTACTCAGACAACGTGCAACAGTTTGAAGTGATCTGTTCGTTGTAAGCGAATTCAAGGAGTCAACAATTCTGACTATGGTTTCTATCTTGTCTAGATAGATCATGCATCTTCTTCTTCATCGTCAAACATCGAAGCGCTTCGTGCGAAGCGATTGAAAAGAGAGAGAGAAGAAGGAAGAAAAGCCGAACAATTGCTTGCTGGAAAGAGCGGAAAACAAGAACAGACTGAAAAAACTGAATATGATCCGACGAAGTATGTTTCTACTTGCTTTGCAGATTTCTAAACCTTTTGTACTCAGAGCAGCAAAACACCATAGTACAACGATATATTTATCATGATATCTTTGAATTTTGCTTTTGGAGGTTTCTAGCTCTTTCCGAACTTAGTACTAGAGTTTCTTAAATTTTTGGCCATCCTAGTACTAATTCTTATAAACCAGTTTCTTATAACATAAAAACGTGTATCTCATTTCTAACAATTTTGTTGATGTTTTAAAGTACATGATCATCGCAAAATGCATGCAAATTCGTCCCCAAATGCGATATTTTCCATAACATGTGTGAGGACCTCTGCGAAGGCCCCCTATTTTTTTGAAGAAACCAACCAAGAACTTACCCCCCGAAGAGGACCTTTAGATTATTATTAAAAAGATCATGTAGAGAGTTGGTTCGAGGTTTGAATTACGAAAGGTTGCGAATGGAAAATGCTGTTTTGTTTGTTTATATTCTACTTTGTTTTGGATTCGTTTAATTCGTGCCGAACCGGGCCACATTTCTGGTGACCTCGACGTGACAAGAAAATTGTAAGTACAAAATCTTTCAATTTTTCTGTTCAAATTTGATGATTTCAAGAAAAAGAAGTTACACAGAAGAGCACAGAAGTCGAGAAGATGCATCATTTGGCAATGTCGTGTCAAAAATTTGTTGTTTTTCGCATTCGATTATTTGTGTGTATTATGGAGGAACAGGCTTGAGTCTGCTTTTCTTGTGTTTGTCTCAATCTCTCTGTCGGTTTTGTTTACGGTTAGGCCCGTTGACATTGTGTCGATAAGTATAGCCGAGACTGTACGTGTGTGTTTGAGTAGTATCAAAATGGCACAAAAGAGTGAAGAAATCGATGAGTTATTGTTAGAAACTCATGGTTTACTCGCAGGGATTGGAAAGGAGAAACTTTATGAAATTTGTGATAAATTGGGAACGATCCCAGAGTCAAGTTATTTGAACAAAAACCGTCTAGCCACCGTAAAATTGATTGTTGAGGAAATTGAACAACAAGTGAACCGAGAAGGCAGCATTTCTTAAGGATATTTTTAAACAAATTACTGAGACAAAAAGCGTAGATGCTAGCGTGGGAGAGGAACAACAGACACATGATTCCGTTAGACAAGACTTGGAAAAGGAAGTAGCGCTGTTGAAAGAAAAACAACAAAGCGAGATGGAAGCGTTGAACGATAAATTAAGTGCGATCAAAATGAGGACGGGGGACGACGTTCAAACAGGGAATGAATGGAGTGAAGCAGCAACTTTCGAAGTAAATTACAGGGGCTTGCAATCAATTTTGAAAAGGGATTTCCGAATTGTCGGGACGGTGGGGGCTCAAGGGCAAAAAGAACAGTTGTCTTATTTAAGCCTAACTAGACAAGTGGAAAGTGGAAAAGAAAGAGGATATTCCGAAAAAGAGTTGGTCGATGGGCTGATCAAATGCATTGTGCCAGGACTACCCCTCAAAGATTATTTAGAAGCCATGCGCGAAATGGGGTTGGAAACTCTAATGAAAATAATTCGCGCCCACTATCAAGAGAAGAATGCTAGTGAGCTATATGCTAGCCTCGCAAATTTGGCCCAGTCATCAACGGAAGAGCCCCATAATTTCCTATTGCGCGCCCTAAATCTGAGGGAAAAAATAATTTTTGCATCGAAGCAGGAAGGAAGCAAATTGAAATATGATACAAGCCAGTGTCAGTCAATGTTTCTGCATGCAATCGAGACTGGACTTCTCAGCAATACCCTGAGAACGAGGATGCGACCCCACCTACAACGCCCAGACGTCACTGATGCTGAATTGATTGCGCAATTGAACCTTGCTGGCGCTGAAGAATCAGAAAGAAACGCCAAATTGGGGATAGGTCAGAAAGGGAAAGCAAAGATTGCACAAGTTTCTTTGGAAGAAAATCCCAAAAATAAATCTGAAACCCCCAAAAAGATCAAAGAAGAAGCACCCTTCGCAGAAAAATTGCTGTCGGAAATTCAAGCAATAAAAGCAGAAGTGGCCTCTCTAAAACAAGATGTAAGTCGCAGTCGTGCTCAGTCCCCCGGGGAGGAGAACAGAATATCGACTCAAGGAAAAGGAAGGCCCCTTCGTGAAAACCGTCGGGGGTGCAAGGAATGTTTCAAGAAGGGCCTAGGACACCAGTGCACCCATTGCTGGAAATGCGGGGACAGTGCCCATTTTGCCTACAACTGCCCCCAAAGACAAGGACAAGGGCAGGGAAACTGCCCCCGGCTGCTGTCACGGGACAGCCAGTAGCTGAGAAAAATGAGGTAGAGTCCCACCATTGTACAGGCTGCCAGAAACTGCACACAACTGTTTTTATTTGTGCTGGATGTAAAACATCAAGATATTGTAGTAAGGCATGTCAGGTAAAAGACTGGGCTAATCATAAAAAGATTTGCCAAGCGATTCATGAACTTTCCGAAAAGTTTGAAAAGGCTGAGCCTGGAAGAGGTGATAGTGAAGATAAGAGGGTTTTTGTAAGCCATCTCACACCTCAAGGGCAAGAAAAACTGTCGAAACTAGTGGGCAGAAAATGTTTGATCAAGTGCAATATGAATGGTGTCGAATTACCCGTGTTGTTCGACACAGGGGCACAAGTGTCAATTGTGAGTTCAAAACAATTGAAAGAACATTTTCCACAGTTAGAGACTCAAGATATCAGGGATCTTTTTGATCAACACGTTGAATTAGAGCTAACAACAGCCAATGGTTCAAAATTGCCGTACAATGGGTGGGTTAAGATGAATTTCCAGCTTCTGAATTCGAATGGAGATTCTGTAGAAGTACCAATGTTAGTGACTGA
>REGM01000030.1:1423179-1463355 GCA_004194415.1 Aurelia aurita
CTCTGAACCTTTTGTTTTCTCCGCCCAGTAAGTCTCATCTTTTTTCAATGTTTGATCCAACTTGTTTTTGAAAACAGCCATCATTGTGAAGGCGTAATCTCTAATTGAATGCCTTCTTCGCGAAACTGCCTTCTCTAAATAAAAATTAATGAATCGATGGAAGTGTATCAGGTATTGTCTCCAACAGAAGATCTTGAGTGGTAATCTGCAAAGTTCAACTGGTACTGCTAAGTAATAAGTTGCTGCAACTTTTATTTGCACCTGATACATTTTTGCAAAAACGGCTATGCAGATGGATTAGAACACTTTTCAAGGAAGGCTGTTGAGCCATAGGGCCTACGAAGAATGGTAGGATGTATGCCATCATTAGCAAAATTTTAACTTTAATTTGTTGCAAACTCTGAGCAAGACTCTAGAAACAGCAAATATTCATGCAATTGAAAAGTGGAGTTTACTAAGCATAGGATACAAGAAGGAATGCGAGCGAAGCGAGCAGAAAATTTTTGAGAAGCATAAGTCGAAGTTCGTTGGAGTAAACCCTAAAGTTAGAGTTTAGCTAAATTTCTTAAAAGCAATACGAGAGCAATACACTTGTCGATGAAATTTAAGGGAGGCATAAGTCGGGTTTATAAATTTTGTTAGTGCTGAATCCATGGGAAATTGCAGAAAAATTGCAAACAAGATTATAGAAGACATTGCAGAATGTATTCGAACCCAAAATGTGCGTATGGGAGTGCGAGCGAAGCGAGCAGAATTTTTTTGCATCCTTGCATAGGCTAAAATCATGCCAAGATGTCATTTATCGCCATTTATCATTTCAAGAACTTCCTAGGTTCTGCCTTTTTTGACGAAGAAATGTTTTTAACAGGAAGTTCTAAAATGTTCCCTGCTCCCTAAAATAGTTTCTAATGTTCCCTTGATCCCCGTTAAAAGTACAAGATGTTTCCGTGTTCCCATTAATAAAAATGCCAAGTTCCCCTGTTCCCCATAACCCCTTGGGGGGGCCTCGAAATTATAGCTTCCAAAATCATTCTGTTTGAGACAATGTTTAATTTCTCATCGCCAAACAACAAGAGGTTACCAAGTACCTCATTATCCAAAACTGAAACGTCCAATAGCGGGATGTCTCCAAGCTGACCAAAGAGATCTCTACGAGCATTTTCAAAAAGAGGGCAGTGCAGGAGGTAATGTTCATTATCCTCATTTCCAACACCGCACATACACAAGGGACCTAAACAATCAAAGTTATGCCTAAATCGATGCTCANAATGTTCCCTTGATCCCCGTTAAAAGTACAAGATGTTTCCGTGTTCCCATTAATAAAAATGCCAAGTTCCCCTGTTCCCCATAACCCCTTGGGGGGGCCTCGAAATTATAGCTTCCAAAATCATTCTGTTTGAGACAATGTTTAATTTCTCATCGCCAAACAACAAGAGGTTACCAAGTACCTCATTATCCAAAACTGAAACGTCCAATAGCGGGATGTCTCCAAGCTGACCAAAGAGATCTCTACGAGCATTTTCAAAAAGAGGGCAGTGCAGGAGGTAATGTTCATTATCCTCATTCCCAACACCGCTCCGCACATACACAAATTTGGTATTCCAAGTCTATTACCGACCGCCGACCGTAAAAAGCTACCCCGTTCAGGCAAAAGGGCCTGGTGCACTCTCCTCCGCAATCAGATCAATCTGCGGGGCGAGAGAGGCTGATGCACTGACAGCCCATTTTTCTGAGTAAGTATTAACTTGTGAACAGCATGATGATAGGGACTTTTTATGAAAGGGGCAAGTCTACAGCTCACAGCCCAAGAACTTTACCTTCCAGACAAAGATTCGTGATAAAAACACATTTTTACTTGTGTGGCCAAAATTATGCTTTTTCGCCGTATTAAATCTGGCCAACTTCGATAATTTTTGATGTATCTTGTGTCATATGTAGAGGAGGAGAACGCACTTATTTTGTTTTTATGATTGCCAGCTTGTTTTGCTTGGCATCGGGGCCAGCGTTAAATTTCTCCCGTTGTTGCACTTTCGCGTTGTACTTTTTGCTAGGTGAGCGGGGGAATAATGAACCCTCGTCTTTCTGACCATTTGTAAACGAGGCTAAAAGAAAATGTTCGGCAGTGGAAGTGCGGGAAACAGAATTTCATCGTTTAATTGTGACCAAGCGGTAAGTTCTGCTATTTTCAGCAATAATTTTATGCTCTTTTAGAAATATTTTGGTATCAGTTTGCATCAAGAGTTTGCGCTTCTGGCAGAGTTTTGTTGAAGGTCTTCAAAGATTAAGGGCGACATATGATATGCGGATCCAGACGCGCCGGTCAGATTTTCATTTCATAATAATCACAGGTTACAGAGTATATGATATGTATGGTTGTAGAATTCACATAAATAATTGTTATATACAACCTTCGTTGGTTTTCTTGTCGTCTTTCTCTCTGTTATGATGCTCCTCGTGTCTCTCAAAGAGAACGAAGGTTGTATATAACAATTATTTATGTGAATTCTACAACCATACGCTAGTCAAAATCTATGCATTGTCTATTTGTTTCACAACATAATTTGTGACATCATTTTCTTCTCCCATTTATCCAACACAAACTGTCTTCACACATCCTGAAATGCATTCCTCGATTCCTTGTTCATGCAGCGTCTTTGCAGTTTGCTATTTTGGGTAGGCAAATTGCGGTATTTTACCCAGGGTGCATTCCATGTAAACTCCACACCGAAGGTTACGCCAATAACAGCGTCATTCACGCCAGGAAAACAATAGATCTATTGAATTCAATTATATTACAATAATGTTCTATTGATTCAAGCAAATTTTCACGCCAATACGCCGAGAAAATTTCTTTTCCACGCCGAAGATCTTCGGGCCTAAGTGCATGGAATGCACCCTGGTATCTTACGGACCATTTTATATTGAAGAACAAAGCACAGCCATGTTGCTTTTGAAGTGTGATACATCAGTTTATTCCGAGCCCCTATGACCCGTATATTATGCCCGTAGAAAAGCCATCTAGCCATTAAAATCTATCTTCACCGCGCCGGTGCTCAACGTCATTTTCACCGGTGCTCAATGCAATTTACCAATCAAATACCGGGGCTGGCAGACCTGTATGGAAAGTTGCATTTTTGTGCACCGCACTTGTGCACCTAGATCCAAAATTTAAAAAAAGGGGCTCAACATCAAAATGACATCATTCGATCTGGGGGAGATCGTTCTCACTTACTAGATTGAATCACGCAAGTCAGCAATCAAAATGGCTAACGTGAAGCTGCAGCTTGTGTGCTCCTGCAAATTGGAGAAATGCAACAAAGCAAGTCAATCACTGAATTGCTGCTGCAGGAGAGACAGCATCCAATAAAAAATAGAGGAGAAAAGCAGGAAATGAAATCCGCTGCTGCGCTTGGCTATCCCGTATCCCGCTAGCCAGGAATGATACATCCCGTATCTCGCTCATCAAAAGTGGCTGATCCCGCATCCCACCAAACCTATTGTGCACCCTCAGGTAAATGCATAAAATGAAATGATCAGAATTGTACCAAATTTATGTTTCCATTGTTTGCCATAACCTGAGCTCTGAAGTAGAACAAAACACAAACAATTTTCAAATCGGAACAGTACAATCCTTGCACACATTAACATGCTTTTCCTGCCTAAGAATTCTTGAGAATTCTTGAGAATAATTTTAGTTTCTTAAGAATTCTTGTTTAAAAAATTACAGTCTCATTCGACTCAAGAATTCTTATCAGAATGTGCAGAAATTTTGAAATTTTTTTAGAATTCTTGAGAATTCTTACCATGCTAATGTGCCCAAGGCCTGTACTTTTCAGTGTAGGGAAAATCTTTTTCCGAGTTACTGCAATGCCTAAAAGTTGTAATTTGGACTTCTTTCTTGCCAAAGCAGGGCATAAAAAGTAGCAGTAATTTTCAAATTCCAACTTCTTGGTTGTACTCACTCGATTTTCATCATCTTTGTTTTGGTTAACAGATTGCCAGTTTGCCTTGCAGAATATGCATTGAAGTGGTTGATTGAAAATTTTATCTTGAGATGTGCAAATTTTGTGAATCCATAATATGGTAGCCAAACATTGAAGATATTAAAACTGATTCATTCATGAAAACCAAATTAATTGAAAAGAAAAAAATGAAATTCCTTATCATGTATATATATAATGGATCTTATGTTCACATTTTTCACTTTTTACATAGTTATTTTTCAATAATTTTACAATATTTTTGTTGTTTAGATAAAAGAGTTTTTTGACCAGGTTTCATCTCATTTTACAAAATGAAGAGCAGCTGCGGTAAGCCAGGATTTTAAATTTGTGTACTATTTTATATAGATTTATATAAATTATTTCCTATCTGCAATAAACTGCATAATGTTGTATTTTCATTGCTGCAATATAACGGGTGGGCCAAAAGAAGTAACCCCTACTGTATATAAACTAAATTCTAGAAATATTTTTGAAAGCACTATTTCAATTAAATCTCTATGGCACTATAAGTACAGCATACAGTAATACCCTGTATTGAGTGAAAATCAGTTCATTATCATAGCTGTATACAAAGAAATGAGGTTTTGAAAAAAGATGGTCACTGTAACAAAATCACAAATCATCAGCAATAACCCACCAATCCATTGTTTGATAATTGAATAATTTCTGTTCAAATAACGTTTTTCATAATTTCTTGTAGCAACAAGATTGTTGATCCATTGTTTGATTATTGAATAATTTCTTGTTCAAAGAACGTTTTTCATAATTTCTTGTAGCAACAAGAGGGGATTTTTAAATTGATCTTGTTGAAGGAACTGAATGTATCTTTTTACAGTAGTAGGATACCTTAACATGATCGGTATGTAACACAATGATCTTATGGTAAAAATTGACGTTTTCCCAATTTTGACTTGCTGAATCATTATTTTGCGGTGCCTTTCGTTTGTACGAGTATCTTGCAATGTATAGTGATTATTTTTATAAAAAAGATGCAAGTTGGAGTGGAAACAATGCATGACAGGAAAAAATGTGTTGTATTAGACACTTTGTTTGGTCAAGTTGTGCCTTTTATGATTATTGATTTTGTTACAGTGGTTTTCACAACCATTTTTCTTGAAATTCTCATTTATCTGTAACTACAGCTGATAATGGACCGATTGTCTCTCAACAAGTCTAATTTGCATTGTACTTAGTGCCATATAAATTTCATCAAAATCTTGCATTCAGAAAGTTTTTCAGAAATGGTTTTATCTTCGGGGTTGCTTTTTTGGCTCAGCCGTTATGAGAAAGGCTAACCTTTATTTGGAAATTTGTTAATGCTAAGCATTGCGACACCAGATATGGGCATCTGAGGAAGTTTTCCTTCCCGGAGATGGTGTATTCTACAAACGAAATGGGAGCAACAAGTGGCTTGGTCCAGGAAAGGCCATCTTTCAAGATGGGAAAGTTGTCTTCGTACGACACGGTGGAACATATGTGCGAATATCTACAAACAGGCTTGTCAAAGAAACTCCAAATTCAGAGCATGCATCTCATGATCCCAAAAAAGAGAATGAAAACCACGTACTGACCAGCGTCCACCATCAGACGAGACCACAGCTGACCAGACCAAAGTGAATCACCATTGAGTTAGCGGGTACTTTAATTGTTTTCACAGCTTTTGCATGAATTGTTTCAATAAGAGAAAAATTGCAATAATTCTGAAACTAATCAAGATTATAAATATTGCCAATGAACACTTATTAGAAAGTACCTGAAGTTCCTTTCAAGCCATCAACTCAAGTGGAAGATGCATCAACAAATCGTGTAATGTTGTTTAAAGATTTGATTCCTATGCTCCATTGCAATGCTGAATTAACCAAATCAAAATAGATGTAGTGTATGTCAGCAATGTCAAACAACAATATTGTCATTATCGATTATTAGTGTTCAGGAGCCTATAGTATTGTATGAAGTCTATTTTGCATTGCAGGAAGTGAGTTTATAGTCAGTGTGTCTATATTTGAATGTCAACTTTGTGAGGTGTTTCTTCGTAACCAGCATGACATTGTAGAACATGTTGATACAATTAAGCATCTGGCAAGCCACAAGGTAAATACTCTTGTTCTACAATAAATTAGATTTGATACGCTACTTTACAGTTACTCTTTACAATTATTTTTCATATAAGATTTAGTACCATTGCAGTAAATATGATTGCTCGAAGTTACTATTTTATGATGACTATAACTTCAATTGTAAACATCTAAAAGAGGAAATTAGGCTGCTGTTGCCAAACAAAGCAATTGATAAGAAGCAGGACCCAGAAGTTTGTCAGCATTCATTTCAATATATTAAAAGCATTTTCGGCTCCCAAATCCTGCGCTCCAATCCATAAATCTATCGCTGATTAAGCAGAAATAGTTTCATTGAAGGTCAAATCGGGCCTGTCATGATTTTTTCATATTTGTAACTTTAAAGCATGAGGATGTCAATGAGCAAGAGTAGTTTTTGTCATGGAGGAGCAAAATTTATGATTTGGGGCTTTGAAATGGTGTACTCCTTCATGAAGTGGTGTCAAATCCAGCTCTAGAGAACCCTGCAAATTTGCAATCTATCGCTGATTTAGGAGTAAGCTTCCTATGCAAATTTTGGCTCACTTTTGTTTAACAATGAATGTCGAATACAATGATTGCTTGAATGAAGTTATTACTTCATGCTGACTATATTAACTTCAAATTGTACTCATGTTTAGAAATATTTGCAAGACAGCAGAAATGAACATGCATACTCCAAACAAAACAATATTGATGGACAAGATGCAAGAGTTGACCTAGATTCGTTTCAAAATGTAAGTCAGTATCAATTCGATCCTACGAAGTGTTTCTAAATGCATTTGCACAGTATAGTAATTCGTAGCATTCCTTTGGTCATTTGTCTATATTGTAAGGTGATTTATCTAAATTTATCACTCATTTGAAAATATTCTTGATTAAGTTCAATGCATACCAAGAAGTCATTAACTATACTGGAAGTTGTTTTGCAACCTGTTTAGAGGCTATATTTCCATAGGCTAAGAAATTTATGCTCATAATGCAAGGAGGAGGTGGCCGAAGGATCAAGAGAAAACAATAGACGATTTCAGAAACATGGCGTCGGGGGCATTTGACCAAGATGCATTGCGTTTTATAATGGAATCAATAGTGATTCTATAGAAATTCGATCATCAAATGCAATGCATCCTGGTCAAATGCCCCTCAACGCCATCTTTTCCGGAATCGTCTATTGCCGAACTTTATTTGGGATTCTGATTAAAGAAGAAATAATCATTCTTCAAAATTACCCTTTGTATACGACTTATCATGGCCTGTCTAATCTTGTCTCTTTTTTTGGTGCACTCAGTATATTCAATTCAATTCAACTTTTTTCATGGAATACAGGGCTAAATGCTATTACAGGTATATATAAAAAGATCCATATCCTATACAACCAAAGTAAAGCATAGCTTATCTAGCTTTGGCCGTTGAATTAAAATGTTGTGCAAAAGAACAAGAAATATGAGTATATCAAATATTACAGAATTGTTGAAATAGAGGTACATAGATTAAAGATCAATTGTTCATACAATGATAATTCGGATTTAAGGTTTTTACGATTGTTGGTATTTCACTATTTTAAACGCTCTATAGCTATTTTTGTTAATTATGCTTTTTATCGATTTGGGCAGATTGTTCCATAATCGTGCACCCTTGTTTCTAAAAGTTTCATCCTGTAAATGAAAATGGTAACAAGATAACTGATCCTAACCTAATTGCCAACAACTTCAATGACTATTTTATCAATGTTGCTAACAACATTACCAGTTAAATTCTCAAGGAATCCAAATTCTCCTCTTAGATATTTAGCTCCTTCTAATAACAGCTGCTTCTTTATATCTCCCACTGTTCCTGACGAGGTTTCTTCCATAATCCAGTCTCTTAAGAAGAGTAAATCTGTTGGGCCTAATAGTATTCCAGTCAAATTATTGAAAGTGCTTGACCCACATGTTTCCTCACAGCTCTCCCAAATCATTAATGAGTCATTTCTAAATAGTATCTTTCCTGACAAACTAAAGATTGGTAAGGTTATTCCTATATTCAAAAAAGCGATGCCTCTAAGAACTCAAATTACAGACCCATCTCTTTGCTGTCAGTATTCAGTAAGATATTTGAAAAGTTCATGCATCAACGTTTATACAATTTTCTTGAACTCCATGAAATTATATTTCAGATGCAATTTGGATTCCGAAATGGACACTCCACTGATCGTGCATTGATCAGTTTAAGTGAGAGAATAAAATCTAGTTTGGACTCAAAGAGAGTTGGTTGTGGAATATTTATTGACCTGCAAAAAGCCTTTGATACTGTCAATCATAAAATCCTACCACAAAAACTTTGTCACTATGGAGTAAGAGGCACATCATTGCACTGGTTTGAGTCCTACCTTACAGGAAGATTACAGTATGTTTCAATCAACAATCAGTCGTCTAGTCTTGGAAAAGTTACTTGTGGTGTTCCTCAAGGTTCTTTACTTGGCCAATTACTGTTTCTAATCTATACCAATGACCTGCCTAATGTATCCAAAGCCCTTTCTTTCTTCTTGTTTGCAGATGATACAAATATTTACTTCGAGACTGAGAACATTGAAAAGCTTCAGGTTAAAATCAATAAAGAACTGCTAAAAGTAGAGTCCTGGCTTGAAGTAAACAAGTTAGCTTTGAATATTGAAAAGACTAATTTTGTTATATTTCACTCCCCTAGAAAGAAATTGCCTGAGCATATCTATATTAAATTTGGTAAGAAATTAGTAACCAGATCTAGGTACGTTAAATTTTTAGGCGTACTGATGGATGAGCATCTTTCCTGGAAATTCCATATTTCTGAACTAACTAAAAAAAAACTCTCAAGGACATCTGGGATCTCTTTAAGATCAGACACCTCCTTCCTCTTGATATTCTGAAAAATCTCTACTATTCCATTTTCTCTTCCTTTCTGAGTTATGGCTCATCAACTTGGGGTCTCTCCTATGATACTTATCTTGAACATCTTTTCTTGTTGCAGAAGAAAGTACTTAGGTCTATCTCCTTTCAGCCCTTCTTCTCTTCTTCGACACCAATCTTCTTTTCCCTCAAAATTCTTAAACTAAAAGATAGGATACATCGTGATATACTTAAATTTGTCTGTACAAGTCTCTTAATGGTCTCTCACCTTCTCATTGTAACAACTATTTTCAGCTTAGTAACACTGTTCATAGTCATGAAACTCGTCAGGCAGCTAGGGGTGACATTTTTCAATCTATAAGAAATACTTTCCTCTATGGTCTCAGGTCAATGAAATATTTTGGTGCAAAACTATGGAATGGCATACCTACTTTTATTAAAATGTCAGTTTCATTTGATATTTTCAAATCAAAATTGAAAGAATTCCTTGTCAATGGTTATGGTCTTTAACTTTTTTCTAACATTGAGTTAAATCTAACATTCAATTATCTTGTTCTTTGGAGGCAATTCTAGCTTTTTGTTTTTTAGCATAAAGTTTTCTTTGTTTCAGTTTTTTGTTGGGGGGGGGGGGGGCTCTCTCTCGATCAGTTTACCTTTTAGAGAGCCCCCCTTAGACAAATATATCTAAATANTTTGTGTTTTTTAGCATAAAGTTTTCTTTGTTTTAGTTTTTTTGTTGGGGGGGCTCTCTCTCGATCAGTTTACCTATTAGAGAGCTCCTCCTTAGACAAATATATCTAAATACATATGAGCATGGGTTTTGGGTGTGGTCTGGTGTCTGGTGGGACAGTTTGGGATGGTTGTTTTACTCTTGTCCTGGGTTGTCCTCTTGGGCGGTGGATTGCTCCTGAAACCTCTGCTCATTCTTTGTTTTGTAATGTACTGTACCTCTTTTTTTTTCATCTCTTTGATATCTGGTGTAGGTGTATTTTTGTATTAGGTTGTATTAATGTATTGTATATGTGTAAATTGTTTGTTTTATTAAATTTAGGTAAATTGTTATTGTATTTGTATTTTCTGATGTATTTAGGAATATTTGTTAATGAAAACTGAAACTGAAACTGAAACTGATGTATATGTAGATTTAGGCTCACTTTTTATTTGATAAAACATCACAAATACATCGATTGCTTGAATCAACTTACTATTTTATGCTGACTATATTAACTTCGATCTTACTTATGTTTAGAAACATTTGAAAGACAGCAACGAACATGCAGGTGCCAAACGAAATAACGTCGACGAAGAAGACTCAAGAGAAGACCAGGAATCATTTCAAAATGTGAGTGTAGAATACAACCTAATATACGTAGCATTGTTTGAAAAGAGATGTGCACAGCATGATAATTCGTAGCAGATTTATGTAAACGTAATAAGTTGTTCCTTTTATTCCTATGGTCATGTTGATTTCTTGTTTTGCTGTTTAAAATAAATTCACATATGTCGAGGTTCATAGATGAGATGCAGTAGCATGAAGTAATGTTTGATTCATAATTTTTGTTCCACTTCGAAAGAGCAGATTTTAAATATATTGCAGTCATCGTTAAATTGATCATTAGATAATCTGTGATCAAGATAAAATCAAATAGAATTATTTGAAAGATTTTTGGTCCAAAAATGCACACGAAAAGGCTGCAAATCCGTAAATATATCTCAGACTTATTACATGAGCGAGTCCTTATTTTCCCTAAGGATACCCCACAATACTAACAATTCAGTTCAATAGAGCACAGCTTAGACTCGTGTCATCAGTCTAAATCCCTCACTTAGCTGTAATCTTCCTTAAAGACGGTTTGCCAGTATTTGAAGGTCCATAGAGATTTAGACCATCGCGTTTTTCATAACAGATTGCAAAGACAGTGATTGCTTGAAGTTGCTATTTTTATGCTGAATATATTAACTTAACTTTATTCATGTATACTTAAAAACATAAAAAACGTAAATGGCAGTGAAGATGGAGGTACCAAAAAAAGTAAAGTTGATGAAAAAAGCTGACCAGGATTCATTTCAAAATATTTGAAACATTTTAACTCTCTCCCAAATCCGGCACTCAAGAAACCTGCAGAGCCGAAATTCTATTGCTGATTTGGCAGTGAACATTTTTCAAAGGAAATTTTTTCAGAATTTGAAAGCATATGGGTATTTTTATGCTGACTATATTATTGTAACTTCAATTCTACTCATGTTTAGACAAATCTAAAAGACAGCTTTAATGAACATGCTTACTCCAAGCAAAACAACGTTGATGAACAAGACTCATTAAAAGACCAGGATTCATCTCAAAACGTAAGTCCGTGGCAATATACGATCTTACATGCTATTATATCTAACGGGATTTGCACAGTATGATAATGTGTAGCAAATTTCTTTAAAAGTAATGTGTTGTTCTTTTTTCCCTATGGTTATTTGTTTCTGGATATCCCCCCCTCTCTATTATGTAATAGTGTGGTTAGTACCCTGGAGCACGGGTTCTCCACCATTTTGTAATAGGGATCGAAGTTTGGTTATTGGATCGATGTGCGGTTTAACGTGCGCAGACACGGAGACAGCAAACGACGTTGTTGTGTGACGAGATCATTATACTGACTAAAGAATTTACATGCTACGAGAACTTAAATACATAACGGAAATGACTATACACATTAGAATACAATAGAAAGAGATGACATGATAACGAGGTTACATAAGTGAAAGTGAGGCTTTAGGAGCATACTTGTAGTCCTGCTACAATTATGCCATCCCCCATTTGTATCAAATACACANGTAATAGTGTGGTTAGTACCCTGGAGCACGGGTTCTCCACCATTTTGTAATAGGGATCGAAGTTTGGTTATTGGATCGATGTGCGGTTTAACGTGCGCAGACACGGAGACAGCAAACGACGTTGTTGTGTGACGAGATCATTATACTGACTAAAGAATTTACATGCTACGAGAACTTAAATACATAACGGAAATGACTATACACATTAGAATACAATAGAAAGAGATGACATGATAACGAGGTTACATAAGTGAAAGTGAGGCTTTAGGAGCATACTTGTAGTCCTGCTACAATTATGCCATCCCCCATTTGTATCAAATACACATTGGTAGTAAAGATTTTCCATTTATTTCACTAAAACGACTTAAACGCCTTTTTGCAAATGTTTTGTGTTTTATACTTCAATAAATTTATGTATTTGATATCTTCAAGTTGATTTGCAAAATGGTCGGTTTATTTTGGAAAATATGAGGTGAAAGTCACCCTATTACTACCGGGGGTGGAGGGGGGGCACATAGTTCCCGCAGCAAATATGATCTATTTTAGTGTCGTCACTTCGACAGATAAAGAGCCGAGGTTTTGTGACTTCTCCTAAAATTTAATACGCTAGTTAAAAAATTTTAAAAATTGTAGACACTGATCACGTGACCAACGTCTTTTCGACTTGTGGTCGCGTGGTAAATTAAAGAAGTTAGTCTAGTTTTTGCCGAGATGATCAGAGATCATCTGGAATACCACCATTCGATAGCTCTTGATGAGAGCTTTCAGATGATGTATAATTTTATTCATTTTGGAATACGGAATACGTCAGCAATCTTAAATTTAATGACGTCATCAAAGTTTATGACGTCATATATTTAAAAGCAAATGTACTAGATTAAATCTTATTATCAAATATTGTTCTTTGGATCGTTTAAATGATTTTAAGGCATTTCAAAGTTGCTGCATCAGTAATTAGGGCTTTTAATGAAACAAGGAAAAACAGGTGTAACTAAATAATGAATAAATGAAATAAATAATGAGTTTAAATAGATACTATATTGCTGATTTTTGCTCCTTGATGATTTTTAATACATTCTAGAGCTATTTTGGAAAGAATTACTAAATAACTTTCAATATTGCCAATATTGCCAATAGTTAGAAAATATTGCAATTTTGCTCCATTATGACGTCTTAGTGACGTCATGGATGTTATGAAGAATAAAAAAAGTGCCCTATTGTGTAGATTTTGTTACTGTGCACCATTGTACCAAGTTTCACCCTCATATCTGCATTATCCACGGAGTTATGAAGTGGGGGGACTATGTCCCCCCTTCCAGTACTACAAGGGTCCAAAAAGCCCGGTATTAATAGAGTTAAGAAGATATCATTTAGAGCCTTAAAATTTGAATTTTGAATTAGCACCCCCTCTCTAATATGCCCCCTCTCTTTTAAGCTCCCCTCTAAAGCCTTCAAAATTAAATATGCCCCTGGTTGCTTAATAGAGCTTTTACTGAATTTATTTAGTCCCAAGAGAAGGGAAAAGAATAGAGTCTAAGCATGGTACAATAGAGCCGCGGATACAAGCGTGCCAGTGGTTGTAAGTTGTTTCTTGCACGTGAAATAGTGACAGTATAAATAGTTTGTACATGAGTCTAAAGGTCACACGGTCGATAGCTCGTTGCTGATCAGAAACCCCTCCCCACCCCTCCCATACCATAAGATTTTAGTGTACCAGCATTATCAAGTAGTGGATGTTAATGGCATTTGATTTATCTATCGATATTCGATTCACCATATCATAATGATAAGCCCTGACAGGCTACTGAAATGATCTAACCTGGATGGCTCATCAATTTTTTGTGATTTAAATTTAAGAGTATGCTATGTGATACAACTTTGTAGAATTTTCGTTTTGTCTTATTTACCTAATTTACTTGTATGTCATGCACATGTCTTTTCGCAAATTGCTAAACTGACCAGTACTACTGTTATGAAAGACTCTTAGATATAACTGTAATTAGATACTAAATAAATGTAGTTATTTTCGGTTGAATGAAATGAATTAGAAAATAACGGTATTTAAAAATATTCATAATCATATTCGAAGCACGAAATGTCTCGCGGGAGGGCGGTGCTTAGTATATTTGGGCACTTTGGATGTGCTCCACCCAAAAAGGTAATGCTTTTTCAAGATTTGTGTGTAAACCTAGGTCTTGCCTTCTTGAAGATTGGTATAAACAACGAATTAGGCGTTAATTTTGAGATTTTGGTATAGACATGGGTAAACTGTACATTTTCAAAAATTTGGTACAAATATGGGTGGGGATCTTATTTCTTGGGTGGCAAATCCCTATCTAAAACCAAGTCAAGTAACTCCTCCCCTGGACAGGAGTCATAAAATAGAATCGTTTTGCAAGCTTTTTAGGATCTCTTGTTTGTATTCAAACATTTGTCTGCAAACACTCTAGTGCTAATATCTCTACAATTTCCATACCATTTTCCATGAACAGTTTTTAAGTGTTGAAGAATCGAGATTTGTTTGCTTTAAGCATAGTATTCCAATAATTATCCTCTATTATCAAGCAGACCGGGGGTATCTTTTTTGTACATCTGTCAGGACATGGCTGATGTCTACAGTCAAGGAAACTGCCCAATAGCTTGTTCTCCAAAGACCACAATAGACAATTGCGCTAAAGTTGTCAGAAGTGAAGTTTTTACCGTGATCCTTTGCGCTCTATGATAAATAGACCAATTCAATCAATTGAAAGTTATTAAGACTTAAAGTATCATGGTAAAAATTCGCTGATTCCATCAAAAGCGGAATCGTCTATTGAGCGATATTTCTATTTTATGACGAGTGTATCATTCACTTTCAGAATCAAACATTGTTGGGTAGCAGAGAAGAAGAATCATCCCCAATTTTACCTCCAGATGCTAGCCTATTTTTAAGTGATGACGAAACTTATCCTGCATCTCCATCAGTAAGTGAAACAGAATCGCGACCAACTGTAAGCTTTGAAATCCTACAAACACAAAGAGACAGCGGAAAATCAGCATCAAAAAGTTCTGAAAAGACAGCAACAACTGTTCTTGAGATGAACGTAAACAATGACATGGATGTCGATTTAACTGTTAAAGCACGCGGTGACACAGATGATCCAAAAAACGGTAATTTTTCATTGAGTTCCATTTGGTATTTACCGGGTGTGCCATGAAAGGTACATTATTTTGACTGGCAATGTTAAATCGATTGTCTTGTGTTAAACGTTCGCTCGGCTAGCAGGTAGCAAGAGCAGTTTTCGTAACAATTGCATACATTCAAGTGGAAAGCGCAGTTTGACGAGAAATCGTAGGATGAAGCAAGCGACGACAATCATGGTAAATTTATTCATTTCATCATTTCATCGACATTCCAACAAAGACAAATCCAGAAGACGTAAACGGTTGAGACGATTAAAATATTAATTAGTTAATTTGACATAAACATGTTTTGAACGTTTCGAACCAAACTTGGTTCATCTTCAGCGAATAATTAAAGGTACACGGCAAATTTATACCCTAAGACAAACAAGTAATTCGAGGCAAACAAGCGTGAGTTACATTTCCTTCGCGAGGGGGAACCCGGGGCCTAAGTCCCAATTGAATAAAATTGCTTACATGCTTTCAAGTTACCTGCCACTACGGGGCAATTAGTGATTGGGAAGAAATAAGATGCCTTGAAACTTTAATTTTTGGCTCACCCAGGCTGGATGATAAAAGGGGTTGTTAGGGCCTGTTTATATGAGCTCGGTAAACTGGCGGGCTCTGTTGGTAAGATACTCTTTATCTTGTGTTTATATGGGGAAATTCCAGTCCCTTACTGCGACAATAAATGAACACATTCCAAACACTGACATACGCTTCATTGTTTAAATATGCAGTGCATGAGCAGTAAAGATATCTTCGTTTCGGTAGCCAGGATGGAATGCTTTTTCTCGATATCCCGCCAAAACTGCAGTGAGATCTATCTTTCCTTGTTGGCTCGCATCTCCTCTCCATATAAAAGAAAGCCAATGTTCCCGTTGATTCCCGTTGATTCCTTAACCTTTTCCTACTTTGCGTCTAGACTTATTACGTTGAATCCTAGTAATCGCTACCACCCACATACCCACTCTAATCGCTCATACTAGGACTCGTGGCTTTCCAGCACAAAAGTTGGCCCTGTGAAGCACGTGTCTCGTTTCAAAATTGGGCAGCGCTAAATTACGGAACAGCGCAGAGCAACAACAGCAACAACAACAGCCTGCCAACTGCCATCGTTTCGATGGTTTTAACCGAGGTGTCGACAGACTTGCTCGTGTTGACCGCTTCGCTTGGCTTTGATTCACATTTGGACGATCTTGATCAAATAAAGGTAAGTTAAATGTTCTTTCCTGTACAGTTTGTTTAGAAATGCATCAAATGACAATAAGACAGCTGGCTGATATCGTTCTGGCATGATTTAATTAAATTGTTGGCATCATAATAGGCCTAATTAACCAACTCTAGTTACTCTTGGTCGAAAAGTTTTAAGGGTTTTCAATAAATGTTTGTTGTTGCTATGAAATTCCTTCGGTCATAGGAAACAAAAAATAACACGGGAAACGCAGCAAAGCCACTACTACAACTCGTCTCAATCAATTTGAGTCAACATATCATTATTATAAAGATTGCAGCAGAATAACACAGTAGCTGTGAAAAAATCAGAGAAGACTCAGAGCAGAAAAGTTGAGCTTCCAATTAGGAAACATTTGCTTTTTCATTTGATTGACGAAGGTTCAAAGAAACTGAAGAAACAGAATTTTCAGTAGAAAATGCAGAAAATGATTATGTTATCATATGAACTTTCCTTTTATTGCATATCTTTTATCAACAGATGAAAATCCTGGCACTTGACAGAAACAAAATTGCTTCTATGATAGAAACCAAGCAATTGATCCTGAAGTTTTGGTCCATGGCAGAAGAAGAACATTATTATCTTAACAATAATAAATATAAATCTTTGCCTCAGCTGAAGAATTAAGTGTAGGCAGACGCTGAGACATCAAAAGTATGACTTTCTGAGTAATCTACCGGGTGTCCCAAAAAAAAGGTAACGGATTTGGTTGGCTCCAGCAATGTGAATATAGCTTTGATCGATGGCTAATCACTCTCAAAATGTTCCTCGATAGTTAACTTGAACATAGATACCTCGTTTGTTGGTATTGGTGCCTTGAGAGCAGAGATATTGATCTGGATAGCTCAAATTTGTACCCACGTGCAAACCAGAGCTTTGGCCTTTTGGCCTAAGCAAATTCTTGATGCATCTCGAAATTAAAAACTGAAATTAAAGAACAATAAAAAAACTGCCCATTGGGTGACTGGGGGATGATTTTTGGCAAACAGAATGTAATAATATGTAATATTTTTCAAATTTTATGAAGGATATCGTTGATTTATTCGCTGTGTCTCAAGAATTTGCTTAGGCCAAAAGGCCAAAGCTCTGGTTTGCACGTGGGTACAAATTTGAGCTATCAAGATCAATATCTCTGCTCTCAAAGCACCAATACCAACAAACGATGTATCTATGTTCAAGTTAACTATCGAGGAACATTTTGAGAGTGATTAGCCATCGATCAAAGCTATATTCACATTGCTGGAGCCAACCAAATCNTTTGTACCCACGTGCAAACCAGAGCTTTGGCCTTTTGGCCTAAGCAAATTCTTGATGCATCTCGAAATTAAAAACTGAAATTAAAGAACAATAAAAAAACTGCCCATTGGGTGACTGGGGGATGATTTTTGGCAAACAGAATGTAATAATATGTAATATTTTTCAAATTTTATGAAGGATATCGTTGATTTATTCGCTGTGTCTCAAGAATTTGCTTAGGCCAAAAGGCCAAAGCTCTGGTTTGCACGTGGGTACAAATTTGAGCTATTAAGATCAATATCTCTGCTCTCAAAGCACCAATACCAACAAACGATGTATCTATGTTCAAGTTAACTATCGAGGAACATTTTGAGAGTGATTAGCCATCGATCAAAGCTATATTCACATTGTTGGAGCCAACCAAATCCGTTACCTTTTTTTTGAGACACCCGGTAGGATTTAGAGTGTTATCAATACTTGATTTTCTTGTCAGAGAAAACACCACCTGTTGAATTTTAGAAGATATTGTCCTCCTTGCAAGTTTCCTTGTGTTTCTTTGACATAATATTTCTGCTATCATCTAATCTTATGGGTTTTTCTGCAATAACTGCTTCCTCTTTCTGCTATATGGGCTTTTTTAATGTGATTTACCAGCACTTCATTTTGTATCTTTGGCAAGCTGGCATCAAATGCTGTGTCAAGCAAAGGGGCCCATGAGATTGTGAAGTATACAACATGTGAAAATATGACCACTATGATATAAAGAATCTACTCCCAACATTAGCAAATCAAAGTATTTCAGAACTAACTTAATAATTTTGGCAGGCATTGGAACAAAAATATTTAACCAAATCCAAAATTCTATAGCCAAGCTTCTAAAATTCCAACAAATTGCTAGCCTATCAATCAATATGCAGCAAAAATTATATTTATAGCCTACCTTCATGGAGACAACATAAATCAGCTAAATGCTGATGTTTGAAGTCGGCCTATACCGTATTTCAAAATGCTAAAAACCATATTCCTTTCTGAAAAGATTTTAGGAATTTGTTGTATTGACTTACCTGCTGGCACTGGAAGCAGCTTTTGAATTCCTTAACTGATTTCTCCAAAGTATCATGTTATCCCAAGTTTCTTCCGAAATCAAAAAGTTCAACAAAAACTGCACAACATGGACCGATCGACCGAGACTTTTGTACACTGTCTAGACTAAACTCAATCACTTACTAATTAGAAAGGTAATGTTCCTCATCAATGTCTACCACTGCGGCAATATAAAATCAAAGCTCGCCATTTTGCAACGAAAGACGATTGTTGTTGTGGTACATTTGTCTCCAAAGCCTGAAGTGCTTCGTCCTCGCAGCTTTGCGAATCGTTTGCCGCCATTGCAAAAAACCAATCAGTGGTCTGCAAAATACTATTTCTAGCCTCGAGTTGGCACTGACTGAAATAAGCCAATCATTAGCAAGAAAAATATCATGTGACCACAATACAGCTCTGTGATTGATACCACAAGAAGTTGTGGTGAATGGCCTAAATAGTGCCAACTTTTTTGCTGGAAAACCATGAGTCCTAGTATGAGCGAGTAGGGTGGATGGTTGGTAGCGATTACTAGGACTCAGCATAATAAGTCTACTTTGCGTCCCCAGATGGTCCCAACACCAAAAGTGACCAAAATAAAATTAATCTGATTCGCTTTAAATTTGGTAAAAAGTACTGCTGATTTATAATTTGTTAACGGTTTTTTAATTTTTATTGCAAAAGTTGCACAAGTGCATTTAAATGGCACAAAATACTTTCCTAATTATCAATAACTAGCAACTATCCAATTTGTTCAATATTTGGGGAAAGATACATTTTGTATTTGCTAATTACATATCTCACAACAGTTTTGCTAAATCCCTGTCTAAAGTGGAACAGAATAATTGCTCCCACACGTGTCCACACAGATAAACGACCAAAGATAAAGTTTAGCCGACTAATACAATTTAAACCTACTGATTTCAAATCTGGTAGCAATTTAAAAAATATTGACACAAGAGTAGAATATTAGACAGTTTAATAAGTTTATAGGATAAATCTATTGCCTTAATTATTTTTGCGATGAAAGGTGAAAAATCTTTAGTTCTAAGCTGAAAGATTCATCTCGTTCCACCAGACATTAACGTCATTTTGCGAGTCTAGTAATCCTTTGTTAATTTTAGTAACCGGGTGAATCATAAAAAATAACTACTTTTCTACTTCTTTTCCTTAGATGTTAAAGCAATAACATTGGCAAATTTTTTGACCTGACTGAAATCGACCACTCTGTTCTGAATTTATGAGGGACTTTCTCGAAACCTTTCAGGCCTTTCAGGAATCCTTGTCAATCATTTTTTACTAACCTGTAGTTTAACATTTTATCCAAATTTTTGTCGCAAGTCAGGTTGTGAGTGTCTAGCNTAATTATCAATAACTAGCAACTATCCAATTTGTTCAATATTTGGGGAAAGATACATTTTGTATTTGCTAATTACATATCTCACAACAGTTTTGCTAAATCCCTGTCTAAAGTGGAACAGAATAATTGCTCCCACACGTGTCCACACAGATAAACGACCAAAGATAAAGTTTAGCCGACTAATACAATTTAAACCTACTGATTTCAAATCTGGTAGCAATTTAAAAAATATTGACACAAGAGTAGAATATTAGACAGTTTAATAAGTTTATAGGATAAATCTATTGCCTTAATTATTTTTGCGATGAAAGGTGAACAATATTTAGTTCTAAGCTGAAAGATTCATCTCGTTCCACCAGAAATTAACGTCATTTTGCGAGTCTAGTAATCCTTTGTTAATTTTAGTAACTGGGTGAATCATAAAAAATAACTACTTTTCTACTTCTTTTCCTTAGATGTTAAAGCAATAACATTGACAAATTTTTTGACCTGACTGAAATCGACCACTCTGTTCTGAACCTTTTAGGCCATTCAGGAAACCTTGTCAATCATTTTTTACTAACCTGTAGTTTAACATTTTATACAAATTTTTGTTGCAAGTCAGGTTGTGAGTGTCCAGCAATTTTAGTCTCAGAGATTGCTGTTACTGATGTGATTGTGTCTCGTAAGAATAATAGATTGGAAAAAATTTGTTAATGCTTTCTATTGTTGTTACTCTCGCGTTGTTTGCGGGCAAAGATTAATTTAAAATTTCACTATCTTAGAACCAAATCGAAGATTGAGAAGGTCGCTTCGAATGTGGAGAACGACACCAAACGAAGAAAAAGATGAATCCAACAAAGTTGTTAGAATGCAGAATAGTAATGCATGTGGTGCAGACGAACGTAGCCCTGTGACCTCCCAACCAATCTCCCATATATGTGATATATGTGACAAGTGTTTCACAACAACCATTGAGTTCAAGAGACATGAGAGTGTACATGCTAACGAAAATAGATGTTCATGTGTTGTTTGTGGCAAATTATTCAGTACTCATGAACGCCTTAAATTACACCGAAGGATTCATACTGTAGAGAAAGTTTATTCGTGTGATTTTTGTGGCAAATCTTTTAATCAACGTAGAAATCTTAAGGTGCACGAAAGGATACATACTGGAGAGAGGCCTTTTTCGTGTGATGTTTGCAAGAAGGCATTTGCTAGAAATGGAGGCCTAAAAAGACACAAGCGAGTACATACTGGAGAAAAACCATTTACATGTGATATTTGTGGGACAGCGTTTACTTACAGTAGCATTCTTGCAATACACAAGCAAAAACATACTGGAGAGAAACCATTTTCTTGTGACGTTTGTGGGAAAGAATTTATTGAAGGTGCAAAACTTAAAAGACATAAGCTAATACATACTGGAGAGAAACCATTTTCATGTGACATTTGTGGAAAAGAATTTCCTGTAAGTGCAAAACTTAAAATACACAAGCGAATACATACTGGAGAGAAACCATTTTCATGTGACATTTGTGGAAAAAAATTTCCTGTAAGTTCAAAACTTAAAATACACAAGCGAATACATACTGGAGAGAAACCATTTTCATGTGGTGTTTGTGGGAAAGCATTTATTGAAGGTGCAAAACTTAAAAGACACAAGCGAATACATACTGGAGAAAGACCTTTTTCGTGTGAAGTTTGTGGAAAGGCATTTACCAATGTTGGAAACCTAAAAACACATCAGCGAATACATACTGGAGAGAAACCTTTCACATGTGACATTTGTGGGACAGCGTTTACTTACAGTTGCAATCTTAAAACACATAAGCAAATACATACTGGAGAAAACCCATTTTCATGTAATGTTTGTGGGAAAGCATTTATTGAAAATGCAAAACTTAAAAGACATAAGCGAATACATACTGGAGAGAGACCTTTTTCGTGTGAAGTTTGTGGAAAGGCATTTACTAATGTTGGAAACCTAAAAACACATCAGCGAATACATACTGGAGAGAAACCTTTTTCGTGTAATATTTGTGGGACAGCAGCATTTACTAACAATAGCAGTCTTAAAATACACATGCGAAAACATACTGGAGAGAAGCCATATTCGTGTAATGTTTGTGGGGAAGCATTTATTGAAACACGGAGCCTTAAAAGACATAAGCAAATACATACAGAGAAACAATTTTCGTGTGATATTTGTGGGACAGCGTTTACTTACAGTAAAAGTCTTAAAATACACAGGCGAATACATACTGGAGAGAGAGAGACCATTTTCGTGTGATGTTTGTGGAAAAGCATTTATTGAAAGTGCAAAACTTAAAAGACATAAGCGAATACATACTGGAGAGAAACCTTTTTCGTGTGATGTTTGTGGGACAGCGTTTACTCACAGTGGCAAACTTAAAATACACAGGCGAATACATACTGGAGAGAAACAGTTTACGTGTGATGCTTGTGGAAACGCTTTCATTTCTACTGAGAGCCTTAAACTACATAAGCAAATTTATACAGGAGAGAAACCTTTTGTTCGCGATATTTGTGGGAAAGCATTTGTTCAAAAGGGTCCACTAAAAAGTCATCAGCGAATACATTCAGGAGAGAAACCATTTACATGTGATTATTGTGGAGAAACGTTTGCTCACAGTTACTCGCTTGAAAAAGATACGCAAATGCTTGCTGGGGAAAGCCCATTTTTCGTATAAAATTTGTGGAAAGGCATTTACCCAAGTTGGAGACCTAAAAATACATAAACGAAAACATACTGGAGAAAAACCTTTTTGCTGTGCAGTTTGCAGAAAAGCGTTTGCTGACAGTCGCTCATTTAAAAGACAGAAGCGAATACATGCTGGATAAAGACCTTTTTCGTGCGATATATGTGGACAAGCATTTACTGGCAGTGGGACCCTTGAAACACACAAGCGAATATATACTGGAGAGAAACCATATTCATGTAATTGTTGCAAGAAAGCGTTCATTAAGCAAAGTGGGAATCTTTAAATAGACAAGCGAATACATGCTGGAGAGAAACCATATTCTTATGACGTTTGTAAGAAAGCGTTACTGACGAGTTTTTGCGGCACTTTGGAGGTTTTTGCTGAAATATTTGACCACTAGAAAAAGCGATATGTTTAAAGTTTTCTTTGTTTGTTTTATACTAGAAATGTCATACATTTATAGATCGTGTTTTATTTTAAGTTTTCGAAGTGTTCCTGGTCAGAAATTTCCAGAGAATGATTATTGTTGAGGATAATGAGAATGATTGGTAAGCTGGATTTAGTTGCAGAAAATATAGTGTGTTGTCACTAATCAGCTATCTCTGCACATTTTCCTTTCCAATGCAAAACGTTTCGTGAGCAAGACATTGCGTTTTCAAATATTAAAAGTGTTTTACTGTGATATTTCTATACTGCAAAGGATTTCGGACGCTAAATGTTTCGGACTACAAAAAATTGTGGACATTAAAATTTTCGGACGTTTGAAATGTCCGAAAATATTAGTGTCGGATTTTGCGTCCAATGTACTTCATTTAATTGTACGCGTTTTTTATTAGAAACTGGTTTATAAGAAGATGGCAGAAAATTTAAGAAACTCTAGTACTTAGTTCGGAAAGAGCTAAGAAATGTTAAAAAGCAAAATTCAAAGATCTGGTAGAAAATTTTTCTTCCCATCTGGTGTTTTATAAATGTGAAGCTGGGTTAGAAACTACATGATAATTCATGCACTTAAAGAATAAGAAACATTGAAAGCGTGTATGCCTAATGTGAGTTTACTGGGGCAAAATCTGTGGCGAGATTTACCATTGCACATAAATGGTCCCGATCTGTAAAACATTTAAAAAAGGAGATTAAATTTTGGACTTTTGCATGCAATGCAACTGTAGATTATGTAAGATTTTTATATCAAATTTAGGTTATAGTTAGGTTTCATTTTAATTATTCACACTGTTGTATTAATAATGGTTGGCATTAATTAGCCTAAGGAGGCCTAAACAGCAGCTGTAACGAACTAGGACGTTTTAATTTTAGATTATTTAACAAAACAAATTTGCCGTATACATTAAAATCGAAAACTTTCGGACGGAAAAGTTTCGGACAAATAACTTCGGACAAAAAACTTTCGGACAGACCAAAAGTGAATTGTTGACATGATAACAAAACATATGGTAAAACTAACTATAATTTTACGATATATAATCAGGAGCTACTCAAACTAACTATATAGATGTAATAAAAGTATTAAACGAAAGAGGAAACTAAGAAAAGATTGGAGAAATTCCCAGCATCGGAAAGTTTACAGCAGGTTTTTTTTATATTCTTGTGATACTCAAATAGTTTAACGTTATCTGCAAAGTTAGCTATTTATCGTGCTTTCCAAAAAATGATTATGAATAAAATCTTTCGCTGAAATTTTATGTTAAGCCAAATAGAGCTATCTGTCTACCTAACAGTCTTTCCTGAGAACTCATTACTGATAACTAACAATGTTGAAACAAATGTAGGAAGAAGCATCGTCGATGACACTATTTCTACTTTTGACTCTGAGAGAAAGAGAGTAATTGAGAGGAAGAGAACCATGACACGAAAGAAATCGATGATGAGAACAATATCATTATGGAAGACGAAGGTGTGCTCGATTAAACTGGAGAAATTCTTCACGAAGGACAACGGAGACCACAAATTATCGCCATAGATGACTAACTATATCTATATGATGTATCAGTTGTTTGTACGTGCGGCTATAATTATCCAAATGTAAACGAAGATATTGATAAAAGATAAAATATAAGCCTTGAATATAATGATTAGACGTTTCGGGCATAACCCTTCATCAGTAATAACGAAGTAGAGTACGATAAAGTAGGAAGACTAGAAAAAGAACGCTTGGTAGAACAGGTATATTAGTAGAATGCAGAAAAGAATACGACGCAAGAATGCGACGTAAGAGAAAGAGTAGAAGATTCAAAAAAAGATCTTACTACAAAATGAAGCTATCAAAGATACTAGGATATAAACGAAAAACGTTTGTTAAGTCCATGTGGCAGAAGAGTCCCCAATTTAAAAATTATTCTTTTCTCCACTGTCTTTCTCTTTGTAGCATCTTTATCTGCGTATAACAGTCCCAAAACCGACTTATTCTCCGTGGAATTTTCCGCCGTGGAATATGCCGCGGGGTTGCTATGTATTTCCATGCTCCCTGTGGCATCGTCTTGTAATTTTGTGATTGTTATTGTAAATTTTATGAGGATATAGAATGAAAAAAAAAATTTCCTTCTGAGTTGAAATGTCTTACGCAGATAAAGATGCTGCAAAGAAAAAGACATTGGAGAAAAGAATAATTTTTAAATTGGGGACTCTTCTGCCACATGAACTTAACAAACGTTTTTCATTTATATCCTAGTATCTTTGATAGCTTCATTTTGTAGTAAGATCTTTTTTTGAATCTTCTACTCTTTCTCTTACGTCGCATTCTTGCGTCGTATTCTTTTCTGCATTCTACTAATATACCTGTTCTACCAAGCGTTCTTTTTCTACTCTTCCTACTTTAGTTTATCGTACTCTACTTCGTTATTACTGATGAAGGGTTATGCCTGAAACGTCTAATCATTATATTCAAGGCTTATATTTTATCTTTTATCAATATCTTCGTTTATATATCTATATGATGTTTATAAGAAAAGCGGCGAGTGTGGACTATGCGTTTCATTGTGTTTTTCTGTTTTCAAAGAATTTAAAACTTTCGGACGAAAAAACTTTCAGACCAAACCAGATTTCGGACAATTAAAGATTCGGACAAAATTTTGTCCAAAAGATTGATCGTCCGAAAATTTTAGATTTTAATGTATTTAGAAACGCCACATTATTAGAACATCGAATTCTACAACTTAGGAGAAAGTTTAATAAAACTTGATATTCTCTTGTTGAACGTTTCTTAATTATTAGATTTATAGAATGCTTTCATTTAGTGACTGAAGACGATATGCGATGTATCGAAAATTTTCACACAAGCAGTCTTGTTTTACTTTGTTATTATTATTATTATTATTGTTGTTGCTGTTGTTGTTATTATTTAGTCACGCCATGTGGTGTTTTGATCAGGCTTTGACCTACGCCCTGCCGTTTCTATTGATCTCAAACACTATTTGTGCGTCTCTATGTCCTAAAATCTTCTATAGGTGACTGATCCAGCCTTTTAGGTCCAACTTGTCAGAGCATTTATATGTATCTCCGAACAGAACATACGTCACACTCACAATAGAAAAATTATACTCGATGATTTCATATGTAATTCTTTTGGAGGGTAGCCCTTCATCAGAAGCTGATTTTCAAGGGGCTCTCCGATAAACATGCAATTACAATCTATAAAACAACTATTATAAAATCAAATGATCAAATCATTGGCTCAAAACACCAGTGACCGAAAATATTTTGAAACTATTAATTAAATCAAATCATAAAACCCTATTTACAATGTCTAAAACCTTTGAAACCTATATACAATAATTTTCAAAAATTAAAGTCGAGATAAGAAATCCTGATCACTAAATTGTTTTTTTACTCCATAATCTGCGGATTAACCCCCACGGCCCTTGGACCGTTGGTAACCTTTTGTTCTAATTCTGAAGAAGGTACAAATAAAGAGACTGAGTTTGGCTGCTTTTGCGGTCGTAACTGGCATTCGATATCTAAACAATTGAGAAATTATACGATCCCCTAGGTCAGCAAGAGAGGTACCATTTGTCCTAGGTAACTGGCAGGAGGCAGGAGGTAAGGCTAGGTAACTGAAATGGGGGCACTTGAACGATCTCGAATAGGTCTAGCAGGAGTTATTTTTTGCCTGAACGACCCGGGGGGACGGGAGTGCAGGAATAAATTGGATGCACGTAAAACCTATTATCTAAGGGAGGGAGGGAGGGAGGAAAACTTTTACGACTGACTTGAACGATGTGCGTGAACGACTGACTGTATAGCGGAAGCAGTGGGAACGAGATGACTATTCCGAGCGAGGGGACTAGGACTACTCTGAGTTGCGGGCCTGGGACGTTAATCTCACATTAAAACTATACATGGAGCATGCCTGCTTAGACTTAGACTTGCTCTAAGTCTACTCCGTTGATCAGTGGTCTATTTGCGCTAAAGGAATATATTGACTTCTGCGGGGCGTATGAAAATAATGTTTTCTCATATTTTCTGAAAGTCTTGTTCTGGAAGGATAGAACCTATTTTTCCCTTAGCCAATCAGCAGTCGCAGTAATGGTCTTGATGGACACAGCGTAGTGACCGACCTCACCCAATTCAATAAACGTAGCGGAGACTGGGACTGAAGTAGTTAATCTAAAGCATTTTGCTCTTCTTCTGCCCCTGTGTGCACGTGCCCCCTTGCCCCAAGACTTAGACTTGTACATGGTCGAAGTGTTGCTCCTTGCCTAAACTAGACTTGCTCCAAGTCTTGTTCGTTATCTTATTCGGATTCGGGCCTACTCGGTCAGCAGTGGGCTGCGGAAGTCAGTGAGCTGCGGAGGTGGAGCGAGCGGAACGGGCAGCGAATGAGACTTGTAAATGTTGGACCCTCATGAATATTAATGAGATTTCTAATTGCTAGCGGTCAAGATTCTGACCGCCGCGGTAGCTTTTGAAGTTAAATCTAGCCAATCAAAGATGCCAGAAGACAAAAGTAAATCAATCTTGAGAGAGAGGCAATTTTAGACAGGGGGTTAGGATAATGAGCAATTAATTCATTATAATGAGCAATTAATTCTCTTTCAACTTAAACTAATCTACGTCATTCCTTGAATAGTAATTTATATTTTAATTGAATAGCAGGATGTCGTAATTTCAAGAAGAACGCTTTGGCGACAATGGTTGTCTAATGTAACCCCCCGACTCATTTGGCCAATTAAACAGCCTCGGTTGTATTAAGAATCTCATTAATATTCATGAGCGTCCAACTCCAACATTTACGCTTCGTTTGCTCCACTTTCGCAGCTCACTGTTGACCGAGTAGGCCCGAATAAGAGAACGAACGAGACTTGGAGCAAGTCTATGCCTAAACTGATATATCTCTACAAACCTTGCCCCCCTTGCCCTTGATGGGACGCGGGAAACATTTCATCTTTCGTGTCATGTTTTGTCATGTTGTGTATGGTGCAAGACGAACGAAAAAAGGTAAGTTGTTCCATTCTCAGCAATACTTTTCATGTTATTTTACGGCAAATACCACAGTGGGCCCTGGATTCTATAATCATGCAGAAATATTTCAGTAATAGTCTGGCAGAGGCTTTTTGTTGACTTGAATTTCCCCAGAACAAGATTCACATTCAGATTCAGAACAAGATTCAGACAAAGTTCATAATATAATAACAATAACACAAAATGTAAGAGTCAGATACAAACCAAAACTAATTTACTGATTAGATCACTGTATTAGCTTTCCTTTGAGGGGTCGTAAAGTTTCACACCTCTTGGGGGCTTTTAAGGAAAACGGGGAATATGTCATAAAGTATGCAAAGAGCAAGTATGCCCTTGTACATTCACCCCCGTCTGTTATCGGAAAACAGTAAGATTTCTCAATCAATACTAATTTACTGATTAGATCACTGTATTAACTTTCTTTTGAGGGGTCGTACGATTTCACACCTCTTGGGGGCTTTCCAGGAAAACGGGGAATATGTCATAAAGTATGCAAAGAGCAAGTATGCCCTTGTACATTCACCCCCGTCTGTTATCGGAAAACAGTAGGATTTCTCGATCAAAACTAATTTACTGATTAGATCACTGTATTAGCTTTCTTTTGAGGGGTCGTAAAGTTTCACACCTNAGAAAGAGCATCTCAGTGTACAAAATGAAAAGCAACTGTGGTAAGCCAGGCTCTTATTTTCAGATTTGAATTACTTCCTAATAACATAGACAGATACGAAATTGACTTTTTTGCCACCAGCTAAGTAAAAGATGTGTTATATCTAGTATGTACAGAGTGTATCGAAAAATAGCTAGCGGTTAAAAATGTAATTTTCTCTGGAATTAAAAGTCTGACATAAACGAAACAGTAATTTTCTGAAAGCCTGACTCCTGTGCTTTCATTTCATGTATATAGTTTTTGCAAAATTGGTCTCTAGGGAATTCGCAAAGAGGAAAAAAGTAAGCATATGTCAAAATGAGGTAGCATTTGTTGGAAGAAAGTAACTAACATATATACAGTATATACTGTAGCAGATCCTTTATATTTCTGTAATTGATGCAAGAAGCTTGGACATTAATAACATTAATAAATTATTTAAGTAGTTTGGACAAAATCAATACCGTTATTGATAACAACTTTCCCACAATGACAACTCTTCAAGAGGTTGCAGCAACGAAAAATCTGTGAAACAACTTTAGCTACACCACGATTCTTCGACAGAAGTCCTTAAAGCAAAACATTTCTCATCTTGTGTGAGACATTTTCTGACAAAGAGCTGCTTTATTCACAACTATGTTATTTGCTGCTTGCTTTCCAACTGTCTGATAACTTAACCAAAATGAAGGATTTGAACTATTCAAATATTCGGTAGTAGGTTTACTGAATATTCGGTGAACAGGGGCGTGGTGTGGGTGTGGCTCCGAAAAATCGAATATATATATTTTGTATTATGGCATTTGTCTATCAAGAAATCTCCCCCAGGCCAGCTGCAGTGCTATGAGATTACATTATGACTTTAATTTCATAGTACGTCATTTACAAGAATGCTTAGCTCAGCTTCGCCATGATTTCGCCCATAAAAATAGTAATACAATAGAATAGAGACAGCTGCAGAGAAAAGACACGCTTACAATACGCATTGTTTTGCATAATAACATGCTTGCCACTGCCCGTTCGCTACGACTGTCTAGACAAAGAAATTTGCTCTATTCGATCAGTCACAATATTGCTTTATGTAACATGTCGTTCTATTGGGATTATTCGCTATGTCTACCTATTCATTTTTCTTTGAATGGCCATTTTGCATTCCAACCAGTCCACTAGTCATACTATCCGAATGATCAATCTATTCGACTGGTCATTCAAACTGAATAATCGTACTATTCGGTTTGCACCGAATAATCGTTTCGCTTTATTGCTATTTGAAAACTGTTCAGATAACCGAATAGCAATTATTCGACCTTCGGTGGACACGCCTAGTTTAGAAGCTCATTGTATACCTAGTAATATATGAAGTCTGTTTTCCATTGCAGGAAGTGAATTCATAGTCAGTGTGTCTATATTTGAATGCCAACTTTGTGAGGTGTTCCTACGTTATGAAAATGACATTGAAGAGCATGTCGATACAATTGAGCATCTGGCAAGTTACAAGGTAAAAACTTTTATGTTACAATTAACTATATATTAGCATTGGTACAATTACATTTGCTCTTTAGAATTTAGGATTTTAGTACCAGAATTTAGGATTTTAGTACCAAACATGAGCTGCTAAAGTTGTTGACCAGGATTCTTTTCAAAATATTTGAAACATTTTAGCCCCACAAATCCTGGACTTGAGAAAGCTGCACGTCCATCAATCTATCGCTGATTTAGTTAAGTGTCCTCGAAGGTCAATCCAGCCTTTGGTGATTTTTTCACATTTTTAACTTTAAAGCATGAGGATATCAACGAGCAGAGTAATTTTTGTCATGGAGGAGCAAGAAGTATGATTTGGGGATGGTGTACCCTGCCATGAAATGGTGTATTCAAATTCCAGCGCTCGACAAACCTTTAAGATCTGTAAATCTATTGTATTGCTAATTAGCAGAAGCTTTCTCAAAAAACTTTGGTCAGTATTTGAAAGTATATATGGAAATTTAGGCTCATTTTTGTTTGATAATGGATGTCAACTACAATGATTGCTTGAATGATGTCACTAATTTATGCCAACTATATCAACTCTAATTTTACTCATGTTTAGAAGTATTTACAAGATAGCAGAAATGAACATGCATACTTCATAGAAAACAATGTTAATGGACAAGACTCGAGAGTTGACCAGGATTCATTTCAAAATGTAAGTTTGTATCAATTCGATCCTTCTAGTGTTTCTAAAGTTATTTGCACAGTATATTAAGTTGTAGCATTCTTTTGGTGATTTCTTTACATTATAACTCAACTTTATTTTGAAAATATTCTTGATTTAGTTCAATGCATACCAAGGAGTCAGAAAACATCTGTTGGTTTGCAACCTGTTTAGGCTGTTTCCATAGACTAAGATGTTCATCCTTATAATACAAGGAGGAGGTGGCTGAAAGATTGAGGGAAAGAATTGCTGAACGGTATTTGGGATTCTCATTAAATACGAAATGATCAATCTTCAAAAGTACCCTTATTGTACGACTTATCATGGCCTGTGTACTGTTGACTCTTTTGTTGGTGCACTCAGTATATGCAAATTTAGGCTCACTTTTTATTTGATAAAACATCACAAATACATCGATTGCTTGAATCAACTTACTATTTTATACTGACTATATTAACTTCAATCTTACTTATGTTTAGAAACATTTAAAAGACAGCAACGAACATGCAGGTGCCAAACGAAATAACGTTGACGAAGAAGATTTGAGAAAAGACCAGGAATCATTTCGAAATGTGAGTGTGTAGCAATACATCCTTATATTCGTAGTATTGTTTGAAAAGAGATTTGCACAGCATGTTAATTCGTAGCAGATTTATGTAAAAGTAATAAGTTGTTCCTTTTATTCCTATGGTCATGTTGATTTCTTGTTTTGCTGTTTACAATAAATTCACATATGTCAAGGTTTATAGATGAGATGCAGTAGCATGAAATAATGTTTAATTAATAATTTTTGTTCCACTTCGAAAGAGCAGATTTTAAATATATTGCAGTCATCGTTAAATTGATCATTAGATAATCTGTGATCAAGATACAATCAAATAGAATTAGTTGAAAGATTTTTGGTCCAAAAATGCCCACGAGAAGGCTGCAAATCCGTAAATATATCTCGGAGTTATTACATGAGCGAGTAGGCTGCAAATCCATAAATATATCTCAGACTTATTATATGAGAGAGTCCTTATCATCACTCCATTCCCGTAAGGATACCCCACAATACTAACAATTCAGTTCAATGGAGCACAGCTTAGACTCGTGTCATCAGTCTAAATCCCTCACTTAAGGTTACTGCCCTGGTTAATATGACCAAAAGTATCATTTTAAGTTTTTTCCTTTTATCAATAATGCAGGGTCGAAGCTACAATTTGAAACCCTGCCAGTCAATATCTAAGCACTGGAAGTAATGAAATAATTCTTAGTTAAAGATGAGAAACTAAAAGTTACAGTAGAGATTTATTCCTAAATAGGAAGGGATTAACGATAATCACTTGACCTTCAAGATGAAATGATTGCGTGTTAATCCACCTGTGGGATGTCAACTTTCTCAACTTTGCCACGTTGTTTCGATTTATTGACATTAGTACTTAGTCACACGCTTCATGTTGCTAATGGCCTTGACCCGGTTTATTTTGTGGTCTGAACAACATTGAAGTCACGTTTTAAAGAACTTTCACTAAATGCCAGCTTTCTCGGAACTGAAAAGTCCTCTAGTAGTAGGTACTAAGTTTCTATTTAGAACCCGCATGACCAATCAAATGATGAGAAATTTGGCACAGTGGGAGATAATGCATGTAGCTGCCAAAGTGTGTCTGCGTTTTATTCACGATCAACTGGTCTGGATTTTAGACAGAACAAAGCTACCAGGAGGGCTAAGAAACTTAATGCAATTATTGTGGAAGCTATAGCTTACGAATTGGATATTATATCAAAATTCTCAGACACCCTTTGGTAAACAAGGAAACGATCTATCGGCTTAAGTTATTTTCATGATTCTACGGTGTTGCTGGGGGTTCTAAATAGCCTTTGAAGGAAGGGTATTTTAAAATCATGATAACTTTGATAAATGATTTACTGACGCTTTTTTCAACTGGATTTCCACATGGGGGTATTCCTAATTAAATTACGCATCGAATGATGTATGGGTTCGCTATCATTCACGCACAGTACGGTTCCTCGGAGGAAAAAACTGAAATTACTGCCGTGAGGGTGGGCAGTAACCTTAATAGAAGACATATATGTCATCTTCCTCCAACTTACAAATATTTCTCAAAGCCTGGAAAAAATAATTGTACAACACTTTCTAATTTGAGGCAGACTTTAACTTCCTTAGGGCAGTGCCTGCTGAGATCCAATTGAGTATGCATTGTGTTGACCTGTGTTTCACTGGAACACAGGCTAGCATTGTGTGTTTCAAAAAGTGATTATGAAGTCTATGAAATGTATGTTGAACTTTTCCAGACTGTTGTCATAGCTCTAAACGTANTATATCAAAATTCTCAGACACCCTTTGGTAAACAAGGAAACGATCTATCGGCTTAAGTTATTTTCATGATTCTACGGTGTTGCTGGGGGTTCTAAATAGCCTTTGAAGGAAGGGTATTTTAAAATCATGATAACTTTGATAAATGATTTACTGACGCTTTTTTCAACTGAATTTCCACATGGGGGTATTCCTACTTAAATTACGCATCGAATGATGTATGGGTTCGCTATCATTCACGCACAGTACGGTTCCTCGGAGGAAAAAACTGAAATTACTGCCGTGAGGGTGGGCAGTAACCTTAACTGTCATCTTCCTTAAAGACGGTTTGCCAGTATTTGAAGGTCCATAGAGATTTAGACCACCGCGTTTTTTCATAACAGATTGCAAAGACAGTGATTGCTTGACGTTGTTATTTTTATGCTGAGTATAACTTAACTTAACTTTATTCATATATACTTACAAAAATAAAAATAAAATAAACAGCAGTGAAGATGCACGTAAAAAAAAGTTGATGAACAAGGCTCAATAGCTGACTAGGGTTCATTTTGAAAAATTTGATCTCTCTTCCAATTCCGGCACTCAAGAAACCTGCAAAGCCATAATTCTATCGCTGATTTGGCAGTAAACATTTTCCCAGGAAATTTTGTCAGCATTTGAAAGCATATGGGAATTTTTATGACTATATTACTGTAACTTCAATTCTACTCATGTTTAGACAAATCTAAAAGACAGCTTTAATGAACATGCGTACTCCAAGCAAAGCAACTTTGATGAACAAGACTCGTTAAAAGACCAGGTTTCATCTCAAAACGTAAGTCTGTGGCAAGATACGATCTTACTTGGTATTATATCTAAAGAGATTTGCACAGGATGACAGTTCATAGCAAATTTCTCTAAAAGTAATGTGTTCTTCTTTTTTCCCTATGGTTATTTGTTTCTGAATATCCCCCCCCCCCCTCTCTCTATTATGTCAACCCCCATTTGTATCAAATATACATTCGTACTAAAGATTTTCCATTTATTTCACTAAAACAATTTAAACACCTATTTGCAAATGTTTTGTGTTTTATATTTCATTGAATTGATGTATTTGATATCTTCGATTTAACTTGCAAAATGGTTGGTTTATTTTAAAAATTATGAGGTGAAAATCTTAAGAAGATATCATCTAGAGCCTTAAAATTTGTATTTTTAATAAGCACCCCTTCTCTAATATGCCCCCTCTCTTTTAAGCTACCCTCTAAAGCCTTCATTAACAGAGCTTTTACGGTATTAAAAATAGTCAGAATCATATTCGAAGCATGAAAAGGCGTTTTGCGGGAGAGGGGGTGCTTAGTATATTTGTGCACTATGAATGTGCCCCATCCAAACAGGTAATGCTTTTTCAAGATTTATGGGTAAACCTGGGTCTTGCTTTCTTTAAAATTGGTATAAACAACGAATTAGGCGTTAATTTTGAGATTTTCGTATAGACATGGGTATACATGGGTACACTGTACATTTTCGGAAATTTGGTATAAATATGGGTGGGTGTCTTATTTCTTGGGCGCCAAATCCTTATCTGAAACCAAGTCAAGTACCCCCTCCCCTGGACAGGAGTCATAAATAGAATCGTTTTGTAAGCTGTTTGTGATCTCTTGTTTATATTCAAACATTTGTCTGCAAACACTCTAGTGCTAATATCTCTACAATGTCCATACCATTTTCCATGAACAGTTTTTAAGTGTTGAAGAATCGAGATTTGTTTGCTTTAAGCTTAGTATTCGAATAATTTTCCTCTATTATCAAGCAGACCGGGGGTATCTTTTTTGTACATCTGTCAGGATATGGCTGATGTTTACTGTCAAGGAAACTGCCCAATAGCTTGTTCTCCACAGACCACAATAGACAATTGTGCTAAAGTTGGCAGAAGTGAAGTTTGATCCCTTGCGCTCTATGATAAATCGACCAATTAAATCAATTGAAAGTTATTCAGACTTAAAGTATCATGGTAAAAATTCGCTGATTCCATCAAAAGCGGAATCGTCTATTGAGCGATATTTCTATTTTATGACGAGTGTATCATTCACTTTCAGAATCAAACATTGTTGGGTAGCAGAGAAGAAGAATCATCCCCAATTTTACCTCCAGATGCTAGCCTATTTTTAAGTGACGATGAAACTTCTCCTGCATCTCCATCAGTAAGTGAAACAGAATCGCGACCAACTGTAAGCTTTGAAGTCCTAGAAACACAAAGAGACAGCGGAAACTCAGCATCAAATAGTTCTGAAATGACATCAACAACTGTTCTTGAGATGAACGTAAGCAATGACGTGCATGTCGATTTAAATGACACAGATGATCCAGAAAACGGTAATTTTTCATTGAGTTCCATTTGGTATTTACCAGCTGTGCCATGAAAAGGAACCTTATTTTGACTGGCAACGTTAAATCGATTGTATTGTGTTAAACGTTCGCTCGGCTAGCAGGTAGCAAGAGCAGTTTTCGTAACAATTGCATACATTCTGGTGAAAAGCGCAGTTTGACGAGAAATCGTAGGATAAGGCAAGTGCCAACAATCATAGTAAATTTATTCATTTAATCATTTCATCGACATTCCAAAAAAGACAAATCCAGAAGACGTAGACGGTTGAGACGATTAAAACATTAAATTAGTTAATTTGACATAAACATGTTTTAAACGTTTCGAACCGAGCTTGGTTCATCTTCAGCAAATAATTAAAGGTACACGGCAAATTTATACCCTAAGACAAACAAGTAATTTGAGGTAAACAAGCGTGAGTTACATTTCCTACGCGAGGGGGAACCCGGGGCCTAAGTCCCAATTGAATAAAATTGCTTACATGCTTTCAAGTTACCTGCCACTAAGGGGCGATTAGTGATTGGGAAGAAATAAGATGCCTTGAAACTTTATTTTTTGGCTCACCCAGGCTGGATGATAAAAGGGGTCGTTAAGGCCTGTTTATATGAGCTCGGTAAACTGGCTGGCTCGGTTGCTTGGTAAGATACTCTTTATCTTGTATTTATTGGAGAAATTCCAGTCCCCTTACTGCGACAATAATTGAACACATGCCAAACACTGACACACGCCCATTGTTTAAATATGCAGTGCATAAGCAGTAAAGACATCTTCGTTTCGGTAGCCAGGATGGAATGCTTTTTTCTCGATATCCTGCCAAAGCTGCAGTGAGATCTCTCTTCCCTTGTTAGCTCGCATCTCCATATAAAAGAAAGCCAATGTTCCCGTTGATTCCCGTTGATTCCTTAACCTTTTCCTACTTTGCGTCCCCAGAAGGTCCCAACACCAAAAGCGACCAAAAATAAAATTAATCTGATTCGCTTTAAATTTGGTAAAAAGTAACGCTGATTTCAAATTTGTTCAAGGTTTTTTAATTTTTATTGCAAAAGTTGAACAAGTGCACTTAAATGGCACAAAATACTTTCCTAATTATCAATAACTAGCAACTATCCAATTTGGACAATATTTGGGAAAGGATACATTTTGTACTTGCTAATTTCATATCTCACTACAGTTTTGCTTAATCCCTGTCAAAAGTGCGCTAAAGTGGAACAGAATAATTGCTCCCACACGTGTCCACACGGATAAACGACCAAAAAGAAAGTTTAGCCGACCTAGTACAATTTGAACCTGCTGATTTCAAATCTGGTTGCCAATTAATTTATATTGACACAAGAGTAGAATATTAGACAGTTTAATAAGTTTATAGGATAAATCTATTGCCGTAATTATTTTTGTGATGAAAGGTGAAAAATCTTTAGTTCTAAGCTGAAATATTCATCTCGTTCCACCAGAAATTAACGTCATTTTGCGAGTCTAGTAATCCTTTGTTAATTTTAGTAACCGGGTGAATCATAAAAAATAATTACTTTTCTACTTTTTTTCCTTAGATGTTAAAGCAATAACATTGGCAAATTTTTTTGAATTTTACCTGACTGAAATCGGCCACTCTGTTCTGAATTTTTGAGGGACTTTCTCGAAACCTTTCAGGCCTTTCAGAAAACCTTGTCAACCATTTTTTACTAACCTGTAGTTCAACATTTTATCCAAATTTTTGTTGCAAGTCAGGATTTGAGTGTCTAGCAATTTTAGTCTCAGAGATTGCTGTTACTGATGTGATTGTGTCTCGTAAGAATACTAAATTTGAGAAATTATGCTTTTTTTATTACTCTCGCGTTGTTTGCGGGCAAATATTAATTTAAAATTTCTCTGTCTTAGAACCAAGGTCGCTTCGAATGTGGAGAACGACACGAAACGAAGAAAAAGATGAATCCAACAAAGTTGTTAGAATTCAGAATAGTAATGCATGTGGTGCAGACAAACGTAGCCCTGTGACCTCCCAACCAATCTCCCATATATGTGATCTATGCGACAAGTGTTTCATAACAGCCATTGAGTTAAAGAGACATAAGAGTGTACATACTAACGAAAAACGATCTTCATGTGTTGTTTGTGGCAAATTATTCAGTACTCATGAACGCCTTGAATTACACCGAAGGTTTCATACTGTAAAGAAAGTTTATTCGTGTGATTTCTGTGGCAAATCTTTTAATCGTCGTAGCAATCTTAAGTTGCACGAAAGGATGCATACTGGGGAGAAGCCTTTTTCATGTGATGTTTGCAGGAAATCATTTACTCAGAGTGGAAGCCTAAAAATACACAAGCGAATACATACTGGAGAGAAACCATTTTTATGTGATGTTTGTGGGAAAGCATTTACTGACAGAAGCAAACTTAAAAGACACAAGCGAATGCATACTGGGGAGAAACCATTTTCATGTGATGTTTGTGGGAAAGCATTCACTCGAAGTGGAAGCCTAAAAATACATAAGCGAATGCATACTGGGGAGAAATCATTTTCTTGTGATGTTTGTGGGAAAGCATATACTGACAGTGGCACTCTTAAAAGACACAAGCGAATACATACTGGAGAGAAACCATTTTCATGTGATGTTTGTGGGAAAGCATTTACTGACAGTACCAAACTTAAAAGACACAAGCGAATGCATACTGGAGAGAAACCATTTTCATGTGATGTTTGTGGGAAAGCATTTACTGACAGTGGCACTCTTAAAAGACACAAGCGAATGCATACTGGAGAGAAACCATTTTCTTGTGATGTTTGTGGGGAAGCATATACTGACAGTGGCACTCTTAAAATACACAAGCGAATACATACTGGAGAGAAGCCATTTTTATGTGATGTTTGCGGGAAAGCATTTACTGACAGTAGCAGACTTAAAAGACACAAGCGAGTGCATAGTGGAGAGAAACCATTTTCATGTAATGCTTGTGGGAAAGCATTTACTCAAAATGGAAACCTAAAGTTACATAAGCAAATACATACTGGAGAGAAATCATTTTCTTGTGATGTTTGCAGGAAAGCATTTACTGACAGTAGCAAACTTAAAAGACACCAGCGAATGCACACTGGAGAGAAACCATTTCCATGTGAGTTTTGTGGGAAAGCATTTATTGACAGTAGCAAACTTAAAAGACACAAGCGAATGCATACTGGAGAGAAACCATTTTCATGTGATGTTTGTTGGAAGGCATTTATTGACAGTACCAAACTTAAAATACACAAGCGACTACATACTGGAGAGAAACCTTTCACATGTGATATGTGTGGGACAGCGTTTCCATACAGTAGCAATCTTAAAACACATAAGCATATTCATACTGGAGAGAAACCCTTTTCATGTGATGTTTGTGGGAAAGCATTTATTGCCAGTTCAAATCTTCAAATACACAAGTGAGTGCATACTGGAGAGAAACCATTTACATGTGATATTTGTGGGACGACATTTGCTCAAGTTGGAACCCTTATAAGGCATAAGCGTATTCACACTGGAGAGAAACCTTTTTGTGTGATATTTGTGGGAAAGCATTTGTTCAAAAGGGNCACAAGCGACTACATACTGGAGAGAAACCTTTCACATGTGATATGTGTGGGACAGCGTTTCCATACAGTAGCAATCTTAAAACACATAAGCATATTCATACTGGAGAGAAACCCTTTTCATGTGATGTTTGTGGGAAAGCATTTATTGCCAGTTCAAATCTTCAAATACACAAGTGAGTGCATACTGGAGAGAAACCATTTACATGTGATATTTGTGGGACGACATTTGCTCAAGTTGGAACCCTTATAAGGCATAAGCGTATTCACACTGGAGAGAAACCTTTTTGTATGTGATATTTGTGGGAAAGCATTTGTTCAAAAGGGTCCACTAAAAGGTCACCTGCGAATACATACAGGAGAAAAACCATTTACATGTGATTATTGTGGAGAAACGTTTGCTCACAGTTACTCGCTTAAAAAACATACGCGAATGCATGCTGGAGAAAGTCCTTTTTCGTGCGAGATATGTAGAGTAGTATTTCTGGAAGCCGGACCCTTGAAACACATGAGCGAATACATACTGGAGAGAAACCATATTCGTGTGATTAAATATTAAAATACACAAGCAAATGCATACTGGAGAGAAACCGTTTTCATGTGATGTTTGTGGGAAAGCATTTATTGATAGTAGCAAACTTTAAAGACACAAGCGAATGCATACTGGAGAGAAACCATTTTCATGTGATGTTTGTGGAAAAGAATTTATTGACAGTACCAAACTTAAAATCTGTGCTTGTCGCTCAGGTAAAGAAGATAACGAGCACTATCTCCTGCATTGCCCTCTCTTTGAATTGCAGCGTAGAGATCTCCTTGGTCAGCTCGAGGACCTTCCTGGTATTGACATTGAGAGTTTGGATAGTAAAACTATTTGCGAATTACTACTATTTGGTAGCCCAAACGTAAATGTGATTGTGAACAGAATAATTCTGGAAGCGACCATTTCCTTTATCAAATCAACACAGCGATTAGGCTAAAATTAAAACCATCAAATCACAGCGCACCCTACCAGGTGAGTCAGAGATATATTTCTTTGACGTACCTGGTACACCAAAAATTTTTTTTTTT
>REGM01000030.1:1463459-1477270 GCA_004194415.1 Aurelia aurita
TTTTCTCTATTTTAGTTTAACTGTTGTCGTTGCTTTGTATATCTTAAAATTTTATAGATATAAAAAAAAAAAAAAAAAAAAAAAAAAAAACTTAAAATACACAAGCGAGTACATACTGGTGAGAAACATATTCTTGTCGTAATATTGTAGAAAAAAACATTTAGCCAAGATGTGAACCCTAAAAGCAAAAGCGAACACATACTGGAGAGACACCACATTCCCACATTCATCATTTTTTTGAAGTTTGTGCGCAAGCATTTAACACAGACACAGGCGTATAGCTACTGAACTGAAGAGAAGCCTTTTTGTGTAATATTTGTGGGGAAGCATTTAACCTTGAAAAGGAACCTTGAAAGACACAAGCGTATATATAACATTTAAAATCCTCATTTCAACCAGTTGATTCGCAGTGATCTATGGCGCGATTCTCCAAGACACCCGTATACAGAAGAGAAACTGGATCGGCTCCGAACGATGTGGAACCAGTTTTGGTACAGTAAAAGCCCTCATATCAGAACCTAGGTTTTTCAATTTAGCAGGGCTCAAAAAATATTTCCTTCCTAGTCACGAACCAAACACCACCTAAACCTTCCTTTCAAACTTTTCACGATACAGGTCACAACAGGTGCAGAAAATATGTTGCTTTAATCTCTAATACGTTGACCGTTAAGGCGAACAATTTTGATTATGATTGGCCAGCAGTTACTATTGATACTCTCATCCATTAAATGTCGACGAGTAAATAAATGACATTTGTCAAATTTTGAGTGCAGCAGATCACAAATTGATTCTACAGATAACTGTGCCCTACTAAAAACTGTTCAAAGCCAAACCGGTTGCTTCATATGTAGGTTGCGAATCTACAATCGTTGATTTAAAGTTAGGCGTCAGTCATCCATTGTTAGTTACATGTAATGATATGATATCCCTATCCTTTTTACACCAACTAAAGGTGAACAAAGGGAACATTCGATTCATTTTGCTGTATCTTCTTAGTTGTCGTGCTAACTGAGCATATATCAGTTTATCTCTCCTTGTAACAACGTTCCAATCTTTAGATACTGCATGTTTACTTTTTGAAATTGTTGAAAACCTCTTTTACTATTGAGTCACATTGTTGTGCAGTGGCCCATTCTCCCCAAGGACCATTTCAATTTAGTTATTTGCTTGTTCTACTTTCTACAGCCGACTTGGCTGCACATTTGACAAATAACCAAAGCTCGAGTATTAAGCCTATCATTAAAATTTAGTTTGTGATCAATTTTGTCAATGATCCTATACTATTTAAGATCATAAACTGTTTGTTCTTGTTACTTAAAAGGGTATATCATAACACGTTGAAAACCTTATTCTGAGCTATACTTTTCAAGCAACATTGTAAATCTTGCCTTTTAGCCCAAAGTTTTAGCATTGCTTTATCATTTAAGTATCTAATGATAGTGAGCATTCCTTTTTGACATTTACAACAAAGTAGAAGCTAACTACAGACAAATAGATTAATCTGGTAATCATCTGTGCTTTTTGCAGTATGCTTCAAATGCAGGCAGCCCAAAAAAGAGCCAAGTTTGCTGAGTTTTGAACCAATCAAAAGATAGCTATAACTGGGAAAATGATTTCATTCTTGATCTACTTGTCAAAAAAAGAAATTTGAAGATTAGCCTGTAATTAAATGTTGATGTTTTTTCAAATGTTGGGGTCATCTTGACTGCTTGTAGGATCATCTTGATTCCATACAGCCCCTTTCCTCTAAAAAAACCTGGTTGTTAGTGCGTTACTTTTGTTTCTGCAAGTTCTTTATCTTTCATGCTTCTTTTTCCTGTTATTCTGCCCAGTCCTTTTCTTTCGTTCTTTTCCCTTCTTTTCCCCCTTCTTTTCCCCTTTCTGTTTACCCTTTTTCCTTCCTAGGAAATGCGAGCATCTCAGTTACCTTCCTGGCAGCGCCACTACCACGTTACTTGGTTTTTTTTAGCCCCTCAAATTAGCCCTGCTGTCTGCAAATTACCCTGTTTAGGTTCTTACAAATCCGCCTGTTTAGTTTCTTATTTATGTGGGGATATCATTTTGTATGTTCTCAGCACAGGGTATAGGTTCTTAGATAAAGAACACTTGATATGCAAATGAACAATTTCTTTTACGTTGGCAACACGAAAAAAATATATATAGCTAATAAGCTAATTAATGCCAACAAAATAAACCAAAAACTTAATTTACAATTTTCTACTTTAAAATCAACAAAACCCTAAATCTTTAATGAAAACTTTGCACAATCTGCAGATGCAAGTATTTCCATTCAATAATTTTATTTTTCGTTTGAATTCAGCTAGTGTGTTGGAATCTTTAATTTCCTTCGGTAATGAGGACCACAAATGGTGACCTCTGAACTCTATATTCTCTATTCCGTATGTTGTTGTCTTCACTTTTGGCAATTGCAAATGATTTTCACATCTCAAACTGTAGTAAATATTTCTCTCAGTAAAAATGTTTTTCATGAATGTTGGATTTAGATTGTTTTTCGTTTTAAATATTTCAATCATTAGCAACTGCAGATTGTGCTGATGAATGGTTACANTTAGATTGATTGACCCGAGGATTTGACTATGCATTTGCGTACCCTTCATAAAAAGGGGGGATACTTTCGCAAAACCAGCATTTGTTATGCGTTTGTGTAGCCGGACACTTTTGCATACAATTATCTGACAATGAGTTTGTGTACCCTTCATAAAAATGGGGGACACTTTCGCATAACCTAATTTTGTTATGCGTTTGTGTACCAGGACACTTTTGCATACGAGGATTTGACTATGCGTTTGTGTACCCTTCATAAGAAAGGGGGCACTTTCGCATAACCAGCTTAAATGCTACGCTCCATCTGCATAACTATTATACAGTATAAGGATATGGATAATGAAAATGATTGCTAAGATGGATTTAGTTGCAGAAAATATAATTTGTTGTTGTTTTCTAATCCACCACTTTGTGGTGGAAACGAATTTAAATTATTTACCATTTAATTTTACGGAGAATTAAGACAAAAAAGAGTCGTTTTTAGGTGAATTGGCGAGGTCATCGTACAAAGCTAAACTCAACACAACACAATAAATAAACGATACAACTGTTAATTGCGTTCAGATATACCCTTTAATTAATTATAAAATAGACCTGTACCCTCAGATAAACAACTATCTATTAGAAAATTCTGATTTTGGAAAATTAACCTGCCTGTGTATGAGCTTAGGCCAAGATGGATAACTGTTTGGTTACTCTCATTTTATATCAATGCGTTCGTGTGGGAATGCTGCAAGCATGCGTGATTTGGAACTCGTGAGGGAAAAGGGAGCTATTGAAATAAGTTATTTCAAAACAATAATTTCCTACAAAAACAATAGTAAATATATTCACTAATCAGCTATCTCAGCACATTCCTTTTCAATGCAAAACGTTTCATGAGCAAGACATTGCGTTTTCAAATATTAAAAATGTTTTACTGTGATATTTCTATACTGCAAAGGATTTCAGACACTAAATATTTCGGACTACAAAAAATTGAGGACATTAAATTTTCGGACGAATAGTAGCGTCCGAATTCTTTTGTTCGATGTACTTAATTTACAGGTTTTTTTTATTAGAAATTGGTTTATAAGAAGATAGCCAAAATTTAAGAAACACTACAGAGTGTTTCAGAAAACGCAGCCCAACTATAATTGAAAATTTTAAAAAATAACTACATTTGATTTATATGTAATGTATACCATCTGAAAGCACAATCTTTCTTCTTATTGCTATGCAGTTTGGATACATCAATGGAATTATTTATCACTTAACTGACGTTTCAATAAGGATGGTNAAATATTTCGGACTACAAAAAATTGAGGACATTAAATTTTCGGACGAATAGTAGCGTCCGAATTCTTTTGTTCGATGTACTTAATTTACAGGTTTTTTTTATTAGAAATTGGTTTATAAGAAGATAGCCAAAATTTAAGAAACACTACAGAGTGTTTCAGAAAACGCAGCCCAACTATAATTGAAAATTTTAAAAAATAACTACATTTGATTTATATGTAATGTATACCATCTGAAAGCACAATCTTTCTTCTTATTGCTATGCAGTTTGGATACATCAATGGAATTATTTATCACTTAACTGACGTTTCAATAAGGATGGTCAATTTTAGATGCAGGAAAGTGGTACGACTTTTGCATAGGCGAAAACCTATCTTTGTGAGAGCTTATTTTATCATTTTTAACCAATGTGTCTCATAGGAATAAATTTGCATGTTTCCTTCCTAAGGACATCACCTCAAGTGCATCTAGGCCTGAAATATTTTCATCAAATCTGTTCTGTACTTTTTATACTAAAAAAGTTGTTGCATTTAAAACCGACCATACTTACTAAAATGTCAATTAAATGATGAATAATTCCATTAATGTATCCAAACTACAAATCATTGGAAAGAAGATAGATCGTGCTTTCGGATGGTATATAGTACATTTATTCAAATCTTATCATTTTTTCTATTTTCAATAATAGTTGGGTTGCGTTTTTTCTGAAACACCCTGTAGTACTTAGTCCCGAAAGAGCTAAGAGAAGTTCACAAGCAAAATTAAAAGTTTCTAGTTTTGGTAGAAAACGTTTTCTTCCCACCTGATGTTTTATATATGTGAAGAAACATATCTGCAGCTGTGGTAGACACTACATCAGGCTCGTCGGAAGCGGGGGGCTTCAGCCCCCCCAATATTCTGCTGAAGTTTGTTCCTGTAAAGCTTATGTAAATTAAGACTTTAACTTGTTTTACTAGAGGCAGTTATCAGAGTTATCAAGCTATCACGTTTCTATTAAAAAACAGTCTATTTCTAAGTGATTTTGAGGTCCTATTTTCAAAATTTTCCGGGAAAGCCTTCTGTTAGTTGCAATCCTTTGCTCCTTTAGATGGCAGATTCTTCACAATAGAGGCGTTTTCCAACGATCTAAAGGGCGTGGTCACAAAAATTTTTAATCTCTCCGCTCGCATCTAGTTTCAGCCTCCCCAATATGAATTTCGTTCCGACGGGCCTGTACATGATAATTCATGCACTTAAAGAATAAGAAATCGCATCTTTGAAAGATCCATACAGAAGCACGCTATAAGGTATACAGAATTCTTGGGTGATGGTGACAGCAAAGCTCGCACTCAGCTAGTAAATGAGAGGACATATGGAGATTTTTTGGTTAGCAAACTTGAATGTGTGGGCCACATTAAAAAACAAAAGGGTTCAAGGTTGCGGTCCCTGGAGAAAAGACTGGGCAAAACAAAACTTTCTGATGGTAAATCCATTAGTGGAAAGGGGAGGCTTACAGACAAAATGATAGACAGTCTCCAAGTTTATTATGGAAAGGCCACCAGGGGCAACACTGAAAGTGTGCAGGCTGTGCAGAAAGCAGTGATGGCAATCTGGGATCACAGGCGATCCACAGATGAAAAGGTATTCCACCAATTGTGCCCAGAAGGTAAAGATTCATGGTGTGGATTCCAAAGACACATGGCAAAGGGCACAAAGGAGTACAAGCATGATAATCCTTTGCCAGCTGCTGTTGCAGATGAAATCAAATGTGTTTTTGATGCTCTAAGCAAAGAATCCCTCTTAGTTTCATGCTTACATGGTGGCACTCAAAACCAGAATGAGTCATTCAATGGTTTGATTTGGCAGCGTGCTCCAAAGATAACTTATTCTGGCCTTCAAACTGTTGAATTAGCTACCCACTTGGCAATTGGTATCTTCAATGATGGCACAAAAACAATTGTCAACATACTAAGAGAGCTTGGGGTTGAACCAGGATCACTTTGCAGGAGGCTTTGCACCCGAATTGACGAAGAATGCATGTACCATGCCACATACAAAGGTGCAGAAAAGGCAAAAAAGAGAAGAAGGACTATAAGGAACAAGAAAAAGGGCTATTCTGAGGTACAAGAAGTCAGGGAAGGAGTTCAGTATGAAGCTGGAGCATTTTGAACAGATAAAAGTGAAATACTGTATGCGATAAACATTAGTAAACTTTAAACGTGATTTCCAACAAAATTTCTGTTTTTCGTGCAATTTGAAGGTTTTGGCAAATATATTTCAAAAAGTGTACAAGATATCCCCCTCAAATTTTCAGTGTATGTTTACCTATAAAGGACCTGTGCAATAACCTAGAATGGGGCACATTGGGTCACCATTTTCAGAGTAGTGACCTTTTTCCATGAAGCAAAATTTGACATATCTGTCATAGGTAAATCACCTGTGAAAATTGCATGCCTTTATCTCAATTCGTTTTTTAGCAATCAATGCCAAAAAATGATGGGGTTTTAGATGGAACTTTACTTATTTGGAAAAGAGGGACATGGATATAAATAACAAATTTGACAGATTTTTGGGAGAACTTAATTCTTTGACAAAAACATCTAAATTAAAAAGCGGAGTAGAAGGGAATTAAAACTAAAAGATAAACCGTGGATAAACAGCAAAATACAAAAATGATGAGAATCCAAGACCGTAGTTTGCTTAAATTAAAAAAGAAACCAACTGATGATAACCTCAATCTCTATAAAAAGTTTAGAAATCGAGTATCCAATGAATTAAAAGTATCCAATGAATCAACCATCCCCAAAATGTAAAGCGAGGCGGTGTTGGTCTTTATATGAAAGATTCCTTCCCCTCTAAAAATCGATCGGACCTCGTGACCCTTCCCGAATGCATTGTTTGTGAGATTCAGCTTAATAGGAAGAAATATTTCTTTGCAGTGCTCTACAGGAGTCCTAGTCAGACTTCTGTAGAATTTGAAGATTTTATGAACAATTTTGAACTAATGTTATCCAAGATGTCTGCCGAGAACCCATACTCTGTGATCATCACTGGCGATTTTAACTGTAGATCTTCGCAGTGGTGGGGAAACGACATTGAGAATGAAGAGGGTAAAATTTTTGAACCTTTCACGTCTGATCTTGGTATGCATCAGCTAATTTCTGAGCCAACTCATATCATGGGTGATTCTAGATCATGCATCGATGTCATTTTCACTGATCAACCGAATCTGTTTCTTGAATCAGGTGTTCACCCCTCGTTGCATGAGCAATGTCATCATCAAATTGTCTATGGAGAGCTCAGTATAAAAAATTTAACACCACCCCCATATCGTCGTAGAATTTGGTTTTATGATCGCGCAGATGTCCTCGCAATTCGAAAAAGTATTCAAATGTTTCGTTGGCGTGAAAGTATTGGAGAGCTAATTTGTCCGAACCAGCAAGTTGAAATGCTAAGTGAAACTCTTTTGAATATCTTTTCCAACTTTATACCTAACAAAGTAATCACAGTTAAACCTCGCCAGGCACCTTGGATAACACAGTCTATCAAAAACTTCATCCTGAAAAAGAACAGAGCATATAAAACTTTTGTTAGAAATGGTCAGCCCAACAACAAATTAGAGGCCATGAACGACATGATATCTCGAGGATCCAAACTAATTGAAGATGCTAAGGNTTAGGGATTTGAAAACCATTTTTAGTGTCTCAAAATCAATCAATTCCCTAACCGTGGGCCATCCTAGGGCACGAAAGAGTGGCAAGGCTGACTGGTCATATCGACTGCCGGTAACTATTCTGGCAGCACGATTTTGTAGCTTTTGGAGTTTATTAAGAGAGGTCTCACCAACATTCCCCCAAACAGGGCAGCAATATCTAAAGTAAGGTTCCACGAGGCTTTTGTACATCTGTTTAACAGTGGATGCAGGCACGTACCTTTTAGCGTATCTTAATATGCCAATACCTCTGGAAATCTTACTTGTTAATGAGGCCAATTGCGAAGACCATTTTAATTGCTGATCTACTTGAACTCCTAGGTACTTAGTATCCTCAGCCATTTTAATATCGTCCTCCCCGATTTTAAACTGAGGTTTAACTGAGCCAGGTGAAGTAAGTTTTTTCAGTTTACCTGGGCGTCCGATAATCATGCCTTCAGTTTTTGCAACATTTAATGATAGCTTGTTTCCTTGTAGCCACAATTTCAAAGCAGCTAAATCAGCGTTAATAGCGTCATTGATCTCAGAAACAGAATTAGATGCAAAATAGATACTAGTATCATCGGCATACATAGATACATGGGAATGCTTCAAGCATTTTGGTAAATCATTAATGTAGACCAAAAAGAGGAGGGGCCCAAGACAGGATCCCTGAGGAACTCCGCAATCTATAGGCTCGGTACTAGATATTTGTCCGTTAACCCTACAAAATTGCCTCCTGTCGGCAAGGTAGGAATGAAACCATTTAAATTCCTTCCCTTTAACACCATAGAATTTGAGTTTACTCAATAGAATCTCGTGATCAACTGTGTCGAAGGCTTTCTTGAGATCAATATAGACAGCTGCCGTATATAAGCCCTTATCGATATTAAGGTACCAATCATTCGTGCACCTGAGCAGACTCGTAAGGGTTGAATAGAGTGATCGAAAACCTGACTGATCCGAAAATATTAGTTTGTTGTCGTTGAAATAGGAATACAACTGGTCAAAGACTAATTTTTCAAACAGACGTGAAACGACGGGGAGTACTGAAATCGGTCTATAATTAGACTTATTATCAGTGGACCCTTGTTTGAAGATAGGCGCAACTCGTGCAGTCTTCCATTTGTCAGGAAAGCGTCCAACAGACAGGGACCAGTTGAACAGCAGTACAAGGGAGGGCGCCAAAATTTCAATGCCAGTTTTTAAGAAAAAGCTGGAGATCATATCAGTACCAAACCCATTGGATGTTTTGATTTTCGAAAAAGCTTTGAAAACTTTCGCCTTGTCGAGGGGGGAGAACGAAAACGAAGATGAAACAATTTTATCACCAAAATCTCCATTAAGAAGAGGATTTTTTGTCGCCGGTATCTTGTCACTGAGATCTTTTCCAATGTTGCAAAAAAAGTGATTCATAGTTAATTGCATACACTTTCTTCTGTTTTTTATTTGCATGAGGCTGGATTGTTTTGGAAATTTGAACAACGATTTCAGGCTTGTTTTGACGGATTTTGACCTTGTAATTATTTTACAACAATGCGACCGATTTTGGCAAACTAAATTTTCTTATCTAATTTGATATGTTAGCTACAAAGGTATTATCAGTTTATAGGAATTCAAGAAATGGTTTTGAGAGCTACAAGCTTTCAACGTCTAAACATTTTTCTGACTCACCCGGTAGCCAGTGGCGTGGTGGCCGGGGGGCAGGGGGGGCACTTGCCCCCCCAGCGACGTGAAAAGATGGGGGCGCCGAAGGCGCCTAACGTTTTAAGAGGGCGCTAAAATATAGGCGCCTTTGAAAATGTTTGGATGGAATAACTCTTTAAAAATGTAAAGTAATTATACTTGGAAGCAATAACTAAAATGCTCTCACTCTCGCTCTCACTATCCCAATCTAGCGCGTTTTGCTCTAGTGTGAACCAAGCATAACATGGGATTTCTTCGAAATTTTGATACTCTAGTTGCAAAAATTTGCCCGAGAAGCCTCTCATTATCGCGTTCCTTTTTCTCAGTTAAAAGGTGAAAGTTTCACAAGAGGGGCTTTTTCCAACGATTTAAAGGGCGTGGTCTCAAAAATTTTTGCTCGCTCCGCTCGCACTGAGCTTTAGTCCCTCCCGAAACTGTATGATATTTGTTAAAATGGGGCTGCCAAGGAATTGTCATCATATGGTTTCAACGCATTGTCTGAAGAAATAATTAGCTTTCCAAAATCTGGATATGTTGTACAACAGACAATTGTCACAATTTTCTGGGGGGCGCCAAAAATTGGTTGTGCCCCCCAGCCAATTTGGAGCCACCACGCCACTGCCGGTAGCAACTAAAAACCAACAATTGTTTCCAATCGCCAACTATTTCAAGCATTGCTCTTAAAAACACTTATCCATAAATTACCTGGCACTTTCTTCCACACGATATCAAAATTGTTTCCAATCCCCAAATCAAAAAACTTGAAGCCAGTCTTCTGCTTTGCGACGACCTTGCACGAATTGTTCATATTACATTGAAATGCCTCTTCTGACAATGCTAGACTGTCACTTCCAGCTTGATCTGTGACCTCAAAGAAGCCACATAAAGCCACTCGGAGTAAATATGCAAGTAGCGACAATGTGAAAAGCATGTTTGCAGATAAAATGTTGGCTCAGATTCGTAAAAGTCTACAGGCGTGGCTTTTGTACGCTCTTCTGAAACTGCACGTTTGGCTTTGAATGCAGCATTTCATTTCTTTTTTTCATTTTAACTTTTTTATCCATGGTAATCCACTCAATATTTAAATACTGTTTTACAGGGAGCCATGCTAAAATAAATAATTTGATAATAACTAAATACATAATATAGACCTATTTACAATATACATCGATTAAAAAAGAAAGAAAAGCGAGTTGATTCATAATTGGGCTTTAAATTTACTTCGAAAAGTGTAGAGGGAGGATGACGCTTTGACACCACTATCTAGGGCATTCCAGAGCTTGGCCCCTCTGTAGGCAAAAGATTTCTGACCAGTTGAAGTTTTCAGTAGAGGTACCCTAAGGCTTGTTTTAGAGTTCCTCAGCTGACGGTCAGTAGCTTCAGATACCTTTTGAAAGATGCTTCCCAAGTAATCAGGGGCAAGGGCATTCTGAGATTTAAATACCATCTTACAAGTCTCAAAATCGATCAGTTCTCGAATAGTGAGCCAGCCGAGATTCTTGATTAATGGCGGAGCCGACGTGTCATAGGGGCTATTTGCGACTATCCTGGCGGCTCGATTTTGAAGTTTTTGCAACTTATCGAGGGCCGAAGCACCGCAAGATCCCCACACAGGGCAGCAATTCTTATTCTGCCCTGTGTGGCAGAATATTTTACCTATTTTAATAACAGATAACTTCTTCTTATTCAGTTCATCTGTTCATCACTATTCCACAAGCCAGGCCAGTCAAGGTTAAAGATTGGCTCACATAGAAGTACCGCAAACAAAATCAAAATCGGGGTCCCACAAGGATCTGTCCTAGGCCCCTTGCTTTTTAACATCTTTATTAATGACCTCTGCCTCATCAACCTAGACTCTGAGATTTGCAATTTTGCAGATGATAACACCTTCCAACAAAAACAAATGAACTCATGCTTAGGGCATTAACAATGCAAGAAACACACAAGAAGTGGTAGCAAAAGTGTCCTAAAATTAAAAAAACTACCTACCCTGGACTCAAACACTCCCCAGACCTAAGTTTCTTATAAAAATTGAATGTAGACAGGCAGTTTCCACAATCACTTTGAATATCATATTGTGACTGTGGTGTCAACAAAAAAGAGTGACCAGCAGTTTGTGATATGTTTTATTATTTGCCTTTTTGAAGTATCTTTTTCAATTTGATCCACGATAGAAAAATGATATGATTAATAGTGCTCTATTGGGAGGAATAAAATATGATTGCTAGTGCTCCATTGGGAGGGATAAAATTGAAATAAATGAATTCCTAATTCATCAGGGAGTGATGGATTGTTTTTAATACATTGCGAAAAAATATTTGCTCCTCTGGAGGTACACCTGGATGAGGATGGTCGGCGGTATGACTTTCCATTTCTTCACTTTTGAGCAGCGGGCCTACTTGCATCCCTACAAATGTTAGCAAATGTTACCTTGCCATATACACACCCTTACGAACTTCTCTACAACAACTGCATTCCCTTGCAGAAGCCAATAACCCAGTGCTGCATTTGCCACACTGGCACGTAGCAGATAAGAAACAGAAGCTATCATCATTCCCGTCTAGCTAGGTAGGTCTATCTTCACACAGGCCACCCAATACCAACAGTGGCATGCACTAACTACACTATTCAGGGCGGAAATCGAGGACTGCTGATTTGAAACTCTCAAAATGAATGTTGAAAGAAAAGATTGAAACTCACTGCTGGTTGATTGCAACGTCTTCGTTGTATTTGTCTCGAAACTGAGAAGGTCGTACGTCTTCAGGTTCGACCTTCAGGTTCGTCTTCAGGCTCGACCCTCTCACCGCCATCATCAGACTCCTCGGAAGAAGTCGCTAATAGTTCGTGCTGATAGGGAAAAATATCGCCCACCATATGCTCCAATTAACTCTTCTACCGCACTGGATGATGACTGTGCTGTCATAGAGGCACCTTCGCTGCAATCAGACATTTTGTTGGGGCTATTCGCTTACTTCGTGCTTCAATTTTGGTGAACTGCGTACTGATCTTGCTTCGAATGAATCTGTTTGTTTACCATTTGTAAACCACCTGACGTCACGAAATTGCTCTCCCACGCCTTTCGCCCCAGACCCCGCGCCGCTTCTCGATGACTTCTGTACCCCCAAAATGGGTGTTTCTTCAAATAATTTAAATTTTTCGATTGAATTTTCGAAATCTTTACATTTCCTTACGTCAGATTAGTACAAAAGACATTTCGATTCATATACACTTTAACCAATGAACCTGACCCATCTGATAGCTTGCATAATTTCACAACTATGATATGATCACGCAGATATTGTAATTTCTCCAAAGTTAATCGATAATACTTTAGGATAGGGGGTGCTCTCTCCTCGATTAGTTTACCTATTGAGAGAGCTCCTCCTTTAAGTAATTCCCTGCATACAGTTTATCTTGTTTCTTTGTTGTATTTGTATATTGTATTAATTTCCGTATGATCGTATTAATTTTATGTAATATTGCCTTATGTTCTTGTATTTTAGTTGTTTGTTTGTATAGTTATTTTTACTATTAATTGTATGTAGTGGAATTTAAAATATGAAACTGAAACTGAAAACTGGTATCATTTGAAAGAATTCAGGTGGTGCAACTCGATTCTTACAAGCTTAGAAGTAAAATAAGATGTTGCTTGCTTAAGGGCAAGGGGGTTTATTATCTTTTAATCCTATTACTACCGGGGGCCGGCCCAAAGTGCCCGCGGCGAATATTATCTGATGTAGTGTCGTCACTTCGAAAGATAAAGAGCCGAGATTTTTTTTCTTTTCCTAAAATTTAGTAGGCTAATTAAAAATTGAATTTTTTTTCAAAATGGTAGACACTGATCACGTGACCAACGTCTTTTTGGCACGTGGTCGGGTGGTAAATAAAAAAAAGTGAGTCTAGTTTTTGCCAAAATGAACAGAGATCATCAAGAATACCACCATTCGATAGCTCTGAATGGGAGCTTTCAGATGATGTATAATTTTATTCATTTTAGATGACGTCAACAATGTTAAAATTAATGACGTCATCAAAGTTTATGATGTACGCAGAGCTCGGCTGGGAGTCGCTAAGTTCCCGAAGGTGGAGCAGACGCCTGACTTTGTTTTACAAGATTATGAATAATCTCACCCCTTTGTATACAAAGGAGCCAATCCCACTACTTCATCAGTCAAATTACTCTCTTCGCAGCCAGGATGTTACTGGGCGAATAAGGGCAAGAACAGAAAAATTTCAATCTAGCTTCTATCCCAACTGCATCTCCGAATAGAATAAACTTTATCCGGTGTAACTAAATAATGAATAAATGAAGTAAATAATGAGTTTAAATAGATATTATATTGCTAATTTTTGCTCCTTAATGATTTGTGATACATTCTAGAGCCATTATGAAAGGAATTATTAAATAAAACCTTAGATATTGCTAATTTTGACAATAATTAGAACATATCACATACTTTCCGCCATTATGACGTCATAGTGACGTTATGGATGTAATGAAGAATAAAGAAAGTGCCCTATTGTGTAGATTTTGTTACTGTGCACCATAGTACCAAGTCTCGCCCTCATATCTAAATTATTCGCGAAGACTTTGTGGACCCCCCCCCCCCCC
>REGM01000030.1:1488124-1517311 GCA_004194415.1 Aurelia aurita
TGCACTTTTGACATGCCACGATAAATCGTACACTAGACCGATTTTGAAGAGTTATGACTGAATCTTTAGCTAAAATCCAGAATTAGATTCTGGTATTTTTTTGTAAATTTGTTAGTCTTCTGCTTCTGGAGCTATAAGCGAGTTTCTTAAAATTTCCAGTCTCGAAAACACTGAAAATGACCATAAATCGTCGATCAAATTTTCTAGATACTCGACATGAATGGACAAAGAGGAAACTTTTTCGTGGTGATTTGGGATTTAGAAATCGATTAGTTATATTGTGCAGCACGAGTGTTAGTTAAACAACCGCCATGTTGCGAAATTCTGGAGTAGTTGCAATGACGCGCCAAGCCAAGCAGTTGCCTGCATGACAATTCAACGAGAGTCAATGCTTGCTTGACCTCATGGTGCTTCATTGCTCGTCTTTTTAACTCCATTCACACAGGAACGCAGGGCCTACTACCTGCACGAAAGTATAAGATCAATGCAATTACAAAGAGAACGACATTTCTTCGTATGATTGAAAGTAATTTTACATTTCTCCCAACATTGAGCAAAGGCTCATGTAGCAAAGTATACCCAATCGATTTCTAAATTCCCAAATCACAACAAAAAAGTTTCTCTTTGTCCATTCACGTTGAGTCTTTACAAAATCTGATCGACGTTTATTGACCGTTTTAAGAGTTCTCGAGAACAAAAGTTTTAAGCAACTCACTCATAGCTCAAGAAACAGAAGATTAAAAAATTTACAAAAATACTAGAATCTAATTCTGGATTTTAGCTAAAGATTAAGTCATAAATCTTAAAAATGGGTCCATTATACGATTTGTCATGGCCTGTCAAAAGTGGATTTTTTTGGCACACCCCGTAGGAAAAGCAACGAGTGTGATCTAATACGTTTCTTTGTGTTTTCTATTTTCAAAGAATTTAAAACTTTCGGACGAAAAAACTTTCGGACAAAACTAGATTTCGGACAATTAAACTTTCGGACAAAATTTTGTCCGAAAGTTTGATCGTCCGAAACTTTTCGGTTTTAATTTATATGACACAGAATGCATTTACCAATGGGAGGCAGATGCTTTTGGAAGACATCAAAAAAGTATCCACAGTGCAGACACAACCAAATGATCGCACAGAAGAAGACGCCGATGATGACGAAGGTCCAGTGTCAAAGAAAAAGAAACCACAGTCTCTCCAAGATGAAATTCATCAGGATTTTTCTTCATGCTACGACGAAGTGCGTGTGCGAAAGAAACGAATTGGAGTCCAGTTTTCAATCTGACGATGATGACGAAATGCTGAGTGAATCTGTAGCAAGAAACAGAAGCCATTCCTCCCTGGAAGTGCTGTTTTCGGTTTTAGTTGCAGAAATGGAAGGATATCTCAATATGCCTGCTATTGAAAGGAGTGAAAACCCCTTTCTGTGGTGGAGACAGCACAAAACAGCATTTCCACGCATTGCAAGATTGGCTCAGCGAGATATGTCAACGCCAGCGTCTGCTCAGAGAGGCTGTTTTCCGAAGCAGGAAATATATTTGAAGAAAAGCGTTCAAGGCTCCTTCCTTGAAATGGCGAGAAATTGCTGTTTTTGCACCACAATCTTGGCAAACTGTGACAATTGACTGTTACTTTAACTACCTTTTTTTGACTAATTTCATTACGAAAGGATTTTGTTGTTGGGTTGTCCCAAACCAAACCTCACCATTTGTTAAACATTTTCGTCTGCCACTGGTTACATCAAATTATCAGTTAACGCAATAAGAGACAATTTATTAACTTGACATTAATCAATCAGAAAGCAAACTTTAGTTTAGATGGTGTAAACATAGATAGTGTAAATAAATTTTTAGCGGGCTAATTTCAACATAGCAAGCACTCTGATTGGCTAATTTAATTAGGGCAATGGTTTTATTTTTGTTTCTTACGTTCCCTATTTTTCGGGAGATTTGATGTGACCGGTGTCAGAAGAAAGTATTTACGAAATATTGGCAAACGGAATAGTCAAGTTTTGTAACACATAAAGATTTTGTTATAGAAAGCTACATCCAGCCAAATCATGCAAAAACAAAGACCAGTCAAACATTTACACCTGATCTTCATCTGATCACCCCTGATCAACACGCAAAAATATTTTAAAAACTGCATTAAAATTCCCACATTCTTCAACAGAACAACTTAAAAATATTCCTTTCCGAACTACACTATCTAATACTGAAAGCCCCCATTTTCGTCAGTATAAAGGTTTTACGGAAAGTCGATTGTACTAGATATTTTCCTAGTTAGTTGGTAAGATAAATACTTTTACGTGTGAGCAAATTAATGTTGTAGGATTTTACTCTCCTTTTGATCAAATTTTTTGTTTGCGAAACTACGCTTTGATCATTGTTCGTCTCTGTAAATTCAGGATCTTTCTATGTGCCTCTCTCTAACGGTCACCATACGGTATGTCTGTCAAAAGATTTCTATTTTTGAAAGAAAAGTTATTTTGTTCCTTCGTATTATCGCAATATCTAACACATCTTAGTTATATTTATTGANAGATATTTTCCTAGTTAGTTGGTAAGATAAATACTTTTACGTGTGAGCAAATTAATGTTGTAGGATTTTACTCTCCTTTTGATCAAATTTTTTGTTTGCGAAACTACGCTTTGATCATTGTTCGTCTCTGTAAATTCAGGATCTTTCTATGTGCCTCTCTCTAACGGTCACCATACGGTATGTCTGTCAAAAGATTTCTATTTTTGAAAGAAAAGTTATTTTGTTCCTTCGTATTATCGCAATGTTTGATAAATATATTATTGCTTTGGGAATTTTCTATGAGATCTGACCAAACATAAGATGATTGTGTGAAAAAGATCTGAAATTCAAATGCGTTTTTCAAATTTGGGTGATTTTCAACTTTTCTAGAACACCTTGTACGTCTTTCTTGAGTTTAACGCAAACTTACAAAATCCGGCTAAAATCCGGCCAAACCTTCGAAAATCCGGCCGGAACCGGCGTCAAGAAGGATTAGAAATGTTGATTTTGTCAAATTTTTCGCTTCAAGCAACCATAGCGCCCATAACCGTTCTATAAAAATGAAACAAATCACAAACATGTAAACAGTGTATTCAAAAATATATGCGCAATTTCTTAGAGATGTTTCAAGCAATTTCATCATTCTAAATTTGCAAATTGGCAAAAGTGAAATTGTAATCTCTTACAAGCAGTACATTGAAATTTGTGGATAGTTCATAACTGCACATTTCGAAAAAAGTTGATACTTTTTTACTCAACTGGTACTCAGGTCATAGTGTTCAAAAAGTTCTTGAATACGAAAATGTAGCTGAAACTAAGAATAGCTGACAGATCTCAGTGGTAGAGATGGTAAATAAAATCCTCAAACCTTTAAACTGTTGTCAATCGTATATCCTGGCATTAATTCTCCTGTGTAATGTTCATCGTGGTTATGTAAGTCAACATCAGTGTCCTCTAAAAATCCCTTGATTATACCATCTTCATCATCATAACTCATCATAATCATCATCATCGTTTTTTTCTTGTTTGATCTTTATAGCTGTGTAGGCCCCTTCTTGCTCTTCTTGAAAAGAAGTCTTTGCAACGTTGCACGGATACCTTCTCCTTGTATGTAATTCTGTGATAGACACCCTCTCATCCAATTCTTTGTTGTCAATATTGGCAACTTCAATTTTCACGTTCCTTCCTTCAAATCTACCCTGCCTTTCTTCTTCGTCTAATAAGGGATTGCATCTTTCAATTGGATCACTTATCCCTTCATCTGAACCTGATTGGTCGAAATGGCCATCTGTCACCTCATCTGTATTCCTAACACCAGGATAAATTTCTTCCTCGCGACTTCCACCATAAACCTATTTATAAGAAAATGCAATCAAACTGAATTAAGCACTACCAAAAACTGCAATTTCAAAAAGATCCAGTTCTTTATCCTGTTTTTAGCTAGGTGTTCAGAGTGAAATCAGGCAGAAAAGCAAAAGATACTGTATTTAGCCAACTTGTTTCAAATGTTTGGATCTATGTGGTCTCTATCAATGAACTGTTTTTACAATAATGTGGAATCTAAAATCAGGAAGAATAGAGTGTAAAGATGACATAAAAATGAAATTTAGGACAATATTAACAAGGAAGCAACTCCTGAAATTCCTCGCTTTTGCATTCTAAAAAGAAGAGCACATGGCATTCTAATGGAAGCTTGGATCAAAATCTGAGACGATTCACACCAAAAGTAAATCACTAATTAGAAATGACTTTTTTCGAAGCTTTCATTCTTAAGCGACTGAGCCCTGTTTTCCAACCTCGACATCGGACTGATGGTGCCATAGTAGAACTTCTGACCTAATACTTTCTCCTTAGTAAAGTTGCCTTGAGAATAACATTATTATTGATTTTGGTTGGAAAACACGTGAGCGATTGATATGACCCTGATAGGTCTCTACCACAGCCTATGAAAACTAGTCCAGCAGTCTCTAAACTGTGTTTACCAGGGCATCAAAATATATGTTACTTCCTGCGGCAGGACAGAAACCGATTCTTAAATTTCCTGCAATACTAGAAAAGTTAAAATATACGGCTTTCTTGAAAAGAGGTCAGGTTCCAAATCCAAAGATATCTATGCAATAATGCAATAACGTATACCTGGTTTTATGTAAATGCATTTAAGGCCTCAAGAGGAATAAATTTCTATGAAGTTGGAACCCCATCAAAGAAAACATTTATGATTTCTAAAAGGCGTCAGGGAAAATTCAGTTCTTTACTGATCTTGTATTTATTGTATACAATATGAATACAAATTGTACTTGAGATAAAATCTATGTTCTAGGTAACTTTTGCTTGACTTTATAAGTTGTTTTCCTTATTTTGAAAAATTGAAAAAAAGAGAATTTTATAGGAAAAGGCATATTTTTGAAAATTTCCTGCAGAACATTATGCATTGATGTTCTTGATTGATGTTGAAATTTCCTGCAGAAATTTCCAGCGACCGCCCGGTCGCATGGTCGGGTGGGTTTTCATGCCCTGGTGTTTACGGAGCTGTGGGATCTCCATACTACCAAAATCGTGCCAATTTCTTGTGCTGCCTATCTCAATTCTTATTTATTTCAATAAAGTGATACACACCGTAGCTTTTTCAACATAGGAGAAATGTGCTTACAGGACAATAACGCAAAATTGATCCATCTGGGTAAAATTATCACAGGGCAAATTATCACTAATTACTGTGTACTTACAGAATTTCTTTTGAAGTGATGTCTAGCAGTATCAAATTCTTTAATGCCATGATTCTGGCTTGCAGTGAGATGATCTTCTGTACTCTTTCCTATGATATTGGTATGGTTGCGATTTGCGCCAGCTTGATGCTGAACATGGTCTTGTAAATGTATCTAAAATAACACAAGAAGCAGTACATATATGGCATTCAGTATATCATGCCTAAATTATACTGAACTTCCAGCAACTGGGCGATTCATTTTATCTGAAGGATGTTTCAAACAGGGTATATAGAAACACAAATATCAAAGAGTAAGCATTAGTGCATATGCATTAAATAATTTGGGCTCCGAGTCCATATATTATTTGAATCTATCAAATCTAATTATTAAAATAGTTCTTAATTCAATTAAATTCAATTTTATTCATAGAAATACATCCTAATACAAAGTTATCAGTAAAAAATGTGTATTCTATAGGACCCAAGAGAAGCATAGCTTATCGATACTGGGCCGTTAACTTAAATGAAAAAGGTAAAATTAAAAATAAAATAGTACTAGTATCAATACAGTCTTCTAATTGATGTTGCATATCAATTATATGCTGTAAAGTTTAAGGAGGCTCGACAGCAGCCCAAAAAGATTTTCTCCATTATACCTGAAAAGACATTGGACTTCCTTCAAACATTTCCTGGGAAAGATGTTTTAAAATGCTTTATTATCCTCTGCAAATCAGTCCACTGGATAAGCATCAACAATTTCCTAAAAAGTGTAATGGTTTGTTCACCAAATGTCTACTGCTGGTTCTAGGCTTTTAGATGATCACGGCTCTAAATATCTTACTCAAATATGTCCTCAAGTTGAATTGATTCTTCATTACTGTGTAGCTCTAATAACAAGAACTTTCTAGAAGATTTGGCACTGACTCTATGTTTTCAATGGACATTTCCTCCCATCAATGTTGCTGAAGGGAGAATAGAAAAATAGAAGAAGCCAACAAACTGTAGAATCAATTGTACCTCATAAATTGCCTTATGTTGACAAGATTTAATATGGTCTTCAATATCGTCCCAATTACGAATGAATACTTTACAAAGATGGCACTCAAATCCAGAAATGGGTTTTATGAATTCACATCCTGCAAGAAAATGACAAGTCATAACTTACTACATATAACCTGCTGTAAGTAATAAAATATTACTTTGGGACAAGCGCTAATTGAATGGAGTTCCTTAGAGGGGCAAAGATAGCATTCAATATTATTTGGGAAAATTAATATTTCTTATACTACAGTCGTGGCCAAAAGTTTAAAGGGGCAGTTGGACGTGAGGCTGCGCGGGACATTTGAACTGAAAATGCTTAGGCTAAACATCGACTCGTCAATGGAGATTTTGACTAAGATAATCGCATGTTTTAATCTCTCCCCATCGAAGCCGTTATTAGTAATCTTGCGAATTGAATTGAAAAATATTGTTTGTCTATGTTAATTTAATGTATTTGCTAAGCTATTTTTTTTATCGGAAATGCCTGAAAATGGTAAATGGCGATCTTGTCGGAGGAATATTGAAGCTGTGAAGAGAAGATTTACAATTCGAAGCTGGCACAAAACCCACTGAAGAACATGGTTTTTGAGTCAGATTTATGATGTTTGGTAAGACCTAAAGGTCAATGGAACCTTCTCAAACAATACTGAATAAGCTGCTCAATTAATTTCGCCGGAATTACAACAAAGAGAAAGGTAATGTAAACATGCTTTGGCATTTAGGCCTATATTGATGGGATAGAGCCACGCAGAATCTGTTACCCGCGTTTTGCGTCTGACTGCCCCTTTAAGACCACATTTTAGTCGATAACATTTGTTGACGAAAGGAGCTGCAATGCTACTGTTCTGACGTTTGAGTTGTCTTTGAGTTGTTTCAGGTCAAATTTGAATGTAGATTCGGAATTTCGCTGTTGTTTTTTTTAATTTTGCACCATTCTGCTATAACGTCACAATGAAATCTATAGAAATTATCAGAAATTGCAGTCGTACTGCCGGCAAGGGGGTTGACGCAAAAAAAATTGTTGGCGTTTTTTTTTCGTGGAGATTTGATATTTGGTAAACAAATCAAATAAATGAATTCTGCATGGATTGATGTCAAATCCAGGAGAGTAACACATTTTTAGAGTCAACCCCCTGTCGGCAGTACGACTACAATTTCTGATAATTTCTATAGATTTCATTGTGACGTCAGGGCAAAAAGTCGCAAAATAAAAAAAAACATTGAAATTCGGAATCTACATGGAAGTTTGACCTGACACAACTCAAAGACAACTCAAACGTCTTTGCCTAGTGGGCAAAACTAGTCAACACTGACAGAAAAATAAAACAGTGCACACAACCATACTGATGCCTGTTTTCTTTAAATAGTTGTGCCCTCTTTAACCGTACACTATATATATATATAAATATATATTTATATATGTGTTTTTCTATCAGAAAATATCGTAATTTGAATTTTCTACAACGTAGAAATTTTGTAACTTTGATACACTTTCATTTCTAAATATTTGGCACAGTCGTATAATCATGAAACTTTGCAGCCATAAGTAGTTTAGACAGCTGCTTCTCAAGTCACATTCACCAGATCCGCCTCATAACAAGGTCACAGGTCATAGAACCTGTCATTAATTTGGCTACTTCTCTGTGATCCTAGCACTTGACCCAAAAATCTGCAATCACCTTCCACCGCACAAAGCATTGTAAGTAAATGTAGTTATTAGGAAATAATACACAAAACTTCAAACTTAGTACTCTAAGGCTAAGAAGAATTCTAGATATAACAAACATAAAACAACTTACCACAGTTTTCCTTTGTTTTGTACTCTGCAGCACAAGTAGTTCTGCTTATTTCTATTGAATAATGCTTCTTTTGTTGATCCTGGCCACAAATCTCCATTTTATTTCTACACAAAATACAGTCAAGAGCATGATAGGAACAACTGTCAAACAGTACAAGCCTTGCACACATCAACATGACAAGAAGGATTTCTCAAAGAAGTCCTAAGAATTTTCAAGCCAACATTATCAAAAAACTTTTTTAAAGTTAAAGAAATTTAAAGTTTTCTCAAGAATTCTTAAGAATTCTGCTCCAAGAAAACAGAAAACAGCAGCATGTGCCAACAACTATTTGCCACAAATCCACAAAACGATGGGAGAACCTAAAGAAGAATTGAAGAGGAAAAGATGGGCAGACTACAAAATCGCGAATGTGTGCTAACAAATTGTACCAACAAATCCTTTCATATCCTTTTCTAGAATGCATTTTAAATACCACCATGGGGCCCTTGAGGCTAACAGGTGATATTTACAAAGGTATTTAACCCTATCAAGCCTACCAATTTAATAATACGGTTTGAAGTGATTTGCTGAATGGCTGTGAGTTAAACCCGCCAACATATTGAATCGATAATACACGGCTCCCAGCCTACAATACCAGATCCGTGCTATTAGAATTGGAGTTCTAATAGCATGGACAGTGAAAGCAACCAAGATCGACTTCTGCTCTCTGTCTCGAAAGGGGTTTCTATGATATCATTCTTTCGATGACCTATCACCCATAATCAAACACAGCCAGTGAAAGTAGCTATTCTCTTCTCCTCCGTCCTCTCCATCACCATAAATCCCAGGGAAGGTTTGCCATACGGATTTTGAAGACCTATTTTAATGGTAACCTTTGGGCCTTTGGGGCACTTCGGGCATGGATCACCTCTGCCTGTTTCAGTTATAAGCACTGTTCATGCCTTCTATTTTGAGTTGAAAGTAAGGAAGAACCTTAGCAAAATACCCCAAGAGAAGAGCTATCAACAACAGGGCTCATTTCAACAAATTGTATGCACAGTTCTTTACAATTTTCTTGCGTACTTCAGAAAGCTTGTGACTGAACTTGCCTGTGCTATTAGATTTGGGAAACTAATAGCGTGGCTGCCTCGATTTATTGATGAAGGATTTAACTGACAGATGAAAACAAAGGATTTTGTAGCTGCAGTATCTTTGATAGGACCATTCTACTATTATAATCAGGAAACTAATAGCCTGGCCATTTCATTCGACGAAAGCAATAGAGTAGGAGAAATCTGCAATAATGTGCATCACTCATATTGTTAAACATTTGTTAACCAGCATTTGATTTCAAAGAAGACCAATATTTTGACCAATTGAAGGCATTGATTCGTTTGTTTGTAACAAATTGTAACGATCCTAAAACACAGTGAATATGGACAACAATATTTTCTAATCTCTGAAAAAAAATTGCTATTAGACTAATAGCACTAAAAAAGCAGGGCCAGCCGCCCCTGCCTGTAGAGCACCTAGTTTCTATAGTTTTCATTGTTTATCGGTACAATGTCCTGCGCACATAAATTTGACTTTCCATACTGTGTGTGGGGTGACTCCTATTGTCAAAACTGGATTTTTGTATTTCTCTCTCCTTAGGGGAGACCTACTGTAAAATCGACAGATTTCGTACATTTTCCTCCTGTCCAGGAGACGGGTCTCCTGCTCCGGTGAATTTTTCTAGCTGGCAAAAGGGGATACCAAATACCAATCAAAAGTTACAGGCTAAAGGCCAAGAAGAGGCAGAAAAGCAGAGAGGCGGAGCATGGATTTTAGGCCCAATTTTGTATGTTTTTTTTTTTGCCTCATCTACCAAAATTCCACTTGATTTTCCAAAGGAAAAAAATGAGAGCAAACAGTGCTGAATCATATTACTGCTCGAATTGCAAATACAATGATAATTGAAAATGAATAACTTACCGATAAACTCTTCCTGCTTCCACTTTGTTTTCCCGCTCAGCTATTTTTGAGCGTTACAGCCTCGTTTGGAGACAACGAAAAGACGGGGGTCGACAAAATCATCATCATTAGCAAATGCTCAAACTGGTTCCGAGGGCCAGTTTCCTACGTCATTACTGACCCTGGTACCGGGTAGGTCATATTCGCAATTTGATTGGCTACTTGATAACAAAGAGTGTACTAATTATTGATAACAAAGAGTGTAACTCTTTTTCCAACAATTTTGGGAAAATGAGCTCCGCACTGCTGACAAAGACAGTATTCCTAATAGAAAACTGCGATCTTATAAGTTGTTTAAGGTTACTGCCCTGGTTAATATGACCAAAAGTATCATTTTCAATTGTTTCCTTTTATCAATAATGCAGGGTAGAAGCTACAATTTGAAACCCTCCCAGTCAATATCTAAGCCCTAGAAGTAATAATATTTCTTAGTTAATGATAAACAACTAAAAGTTACAGTAGAGATTTGTTCCTAAATAGGAAAGGATTAACGATAATCACTTTACCTTCAAGATGAAATGATTGTGTGTTAATCCACCTTTAAGATGTCAACTTTCGCAACTTTGCCGTGTTATTTGTAAATAGGTTTTTAATAATAGTTTTAATTTTGATAGTAACCCAATTTTTACTTTATGGGAGGGCCCTTTGAAAACCAGCACTTGTGCTGAAGGGCAACCCTCCCCGTAGTTAAACAAATGAAATGAAAATGAAATGAATGAAGTTTCGATTTATTGACATTAGTACTTAGTCACACACTTCATGTTGCTAATGGCCTTGACCCAGTTTATTTTGTGGTCCGATCAGCATTGCAAGTCACGTTTTTAAGAGCCTTTACTAAAAGCCAGCTTTCTCGGAACTGAAAAATCCTCTAGTAGTAGGTACTATGCTTATATTTAGGACCCGCAGGCCCAATCAAATGATGAGAATTTGGCACAGTGGGAGATAATGCATGTAGCCACCAAACAGTGTCTGCGTTCTTTTGGCAATCCACTGGTCTGGATTTTAAACCGAACAAAGCTGCCGTGAGGGCTAAGAAACTTAAAGCAATTATTGCGGAAGCTATAGCTTGAAAACTGGATATTAGATCAAAATTCTGAGACAAACTTTGATCAACAAGGAAACGATCTATCGGCTTAAGTTATTTTCGTGATTCTATGGTCTTGCTGGTGGTCCTAAATAGCCTTTGAGGGGAGGGTATTCTAAAATCATGATAACTTTGATAAATGATTTACTGACGCTTTTTTCAACTGGATTTCCACATAAGGGTAATTCTACTTAAATTACGCATCGAATGATGTATGGGTTCGCTATCATCCACGCACAGTACGGTCCCTCAGAGGAAAACACTGAAATTACTGCCGTAAGGGTGGGCAGTAACCTTAAGTATGAGTTTAAGATGGAACCCTATACAACCAGCCAAATGCCTTTCAGCCTGCAAAAAGGTGTTATCGAAATTTCGATGCAGCGACCACGACTTACATATTTTTTTTTTTTTTTATATTCATATAAAATATTACAATACATTCTACATTCTACTATACTTTCTAATTACCATACAACAATACAGGAACGATGCCATGAGGAGCGAAAGACAATGACTACCCCATGGCCAATACATAAAGACGCACAACGCTAAAACAAGAATACAAGGAAAAGGAACTAAACTAAAATTAACTAATTACAAGTACAAAGTAAAGTGACAAAAGTAGGTGCTAATGTATGGGAGTTTGCAGCAATGGAACATTTAAAAGCGTTCTGTAGCATGAATGAATTTGAGGGTTGCCTCGAGTAGCTTCTTATTGATGTCAATGGTTAACCTTTCGTCGCCATACAAAATGAATTTGAGTAAGACTTCGTTTGAAAGAGAGGAAAAACCATGAGGTAGCAATATTGCATTTACACTGTTGAGAAGATCAGATCTAGGCCCGTTATAAGAATGACAAAGCAGCATGAGGTGTTCCGTATCCTCTACCCCATCATTTGCGGGACACAGAGGGTTGACTGTATCTCTGAAGTTATGCCTAAATTTATGAAAATTTAATTTGCTGAGTCCTACCCGTAGCTGAGTGAGAATAGCTAGACCTTTAGGATCATGAATACCATACACTAGTTTAGGAGCGGGTCGAATAAGTTTCGACAATTTTGTTTTAAAAATGCTCAGNATTGATGTCAATGGTTAACCTTTCGTCGCCATACAAAATGAATTTGAGTAAGACTTCGTTTGAAAGAGAGGAAAAACCATGAGGTAGCAATATTGCATTTACACTGTTGAGAAGATCAGATCTAGGCCCGTTATAAGAATGACAAAGCAGCATGAGGTGTTCCGTATTACTACATACTTACATATTGAGAAGGAGAGACACAAAAAAGGTCTGCCAGTCGAAGAAAGACTGTGTACAATGTGCCCAAACAATTTCATAGAGGATGAGACCCATTTCCTCACAGAGTGCCCATCATATGAGGAACTTAGAATGCCCCTCCTAAGATTGGCCAACGTAGAATCACTCCCTCCTAATCTGCAATTCGTTCAACTTATGAGGAGTAAGAGTGAGCCAGTGATATATGCCTTATCCAGATTCTAAAAGAAGCATTGAAATTATTAAATGAAAACGGTCCCTAAAGGGCTTGCTGCCCCCTTGCATTACTGTTAATGTTTGTTTTCTTTGATTCTTGTCATTTAGTTACTGTTAGTTTTAGTAATAGTTATTGTTCGTGTTGCGTTATTTTGTATTGCTGCCATACCTCATATGGAGGTAGTGCATTTGCATTTAAATAAATAAATAAATAAATAAATATACATCCATGGTACCAATGACGTCATCAGTGACGTCATGATTTGAAATAACAAATAAAGTAATATTGTTTTGTTAGTTACTATATTCGATTGAAGTTTAGTTTACTGCAAAAGACTATCTGAATAAAGAAAAATTGCCTCAACGAAATATAAATACTACAACTAAGTCACGTGACCACAGAAAGACGGGTGTACGAAAGGGGGCACCCTATACATTTCCCCCTCCTAAATGAAGGAAGTTCTGCTCTAATAAACGATAACAAAACATGTAAATGCTCCACCACCAAGGATGGCGTCTGGTAAGTATCGCTGTTGTCTCTGCCTTCTTGGTTGTTCTCTATCAACCCTATCTGGACCAGACGTTCCTGAGCATCCTCAGGCCGGGGGGTATATTAGCCCTCCCCCCCTCAGAATTCCAAATTGAAAAAAGCTAGAAGAAAGAAAATTGGAAAATCTTAGGTAATTTGATGTGAAAAGTCCGAATTTATAATTTATTTTACTCTAATGGTTGTATACTCGATGACGTTATCATTTTTCTTCGTTTTAGGTCAAAACAGTACTATTGCAGATTTGACCGTAAAATCTCACTCGAGAGAAATAATATGCTTATTTTAAATGTAATTCTTAGAAAAACAATAAAATTAAGTTTTACTTTTTAACAGCCTTTTTCACCAAAAAGGAACAAACTTCAGCAAATTAATGGGGGGGCTGAAGCCTCCGCTTCCGACGAGCCTGATGTAGTTTATAACACAGCTGCTGATATGTTCCTTCACATATATAAAACATCAGGTGGGAAGAAAAAGTTTTCTACCAAAACTAAAAACTTTGAATTTTGCTTTTGAACTTTTCTTATCTCTTTCCGAACTAAGTACTACAGGGTGTTTCAGAAAAAACGCAACCCAACTATAATTGAAAATAAAAAAAATGATAAAATTTGAATAGATGTACTACATACCATCTGAAAGCTCGATCTATCTTCTTTCCAATGATTTGTAGTTTGGATACATTAGTGGAATTATCCCGGGCTGGGTACTTCACCATCCAGTCATATGGGGATAAGTGCAAGTTTTGGGGTAGTTTTTGGCACGAAAATTCTGGGAATGGGATATGCTTTTTGTAGGAATTTTCTGGGATTGGTCTAATTTTTACTAGAAATTCTGGGAATGGTCAGGTTTAGGATAAACAACAATTTTACTATTGTTTTTTAGTGAAAACACTTGTCGGAAACCTCACCAATATTCTGGGATTGGGTCTCAAAATCCCGCCTATATTCTGGGATTGGGTCGTAACAGAAATTCTTGCAACGCACACCCCCATATGACCCAATAGTGAAGTGCCCCCCCCCCGAGGGAATTATTCATCATTTAATTGACAATTTAGTAAGTATGGTCGGTTTTAAATGCAGCATGATGTAAGAGCAAAATCAGCACCTTTTTTAGCATAAAAAGTACAGAACAGATTTAATGAAAACATTTCAGGCCTAGATGCACTTGAGGTGATGTCCTTAGGAAGATGCAAATTAATAGATAGTTGTTTATCTGAAGGTACAAGTCTATTGCATAATTAAGTAAAGGGTATATCTGAACGTAATTAACAGTTGTGTCCAGGCGCTGTCTGGCCCGGGTGGCAAAGTGGCGATTGCCACCCGGGCCCTCTGTTCTGTAATGTGGAGAAAAACATTACAGGCACTTTTCGCAAAACCGGAGAAAGAAATTTGAATTGCTTGAAGAATCCTTCCAAAGTGAATGAATGACTATTTCGAAAATTTTAGAGAAATCTTCGAAATAGTACTTAAAAATTTTCAGCTCGCTTCGCTCGCACTCATTGCCGACAATCTAACACAAATTGGATTTTGCCACCAAAATTCCTTTTATTCAGCAATCAGAATCATAGACCTGATATATACAGCGTGTTTCTTAACTTGGTAAAAATGTTATTATACAGTTGAATGGTTTCCTCAAAATTTCTGTATGTTCTTCAAAAATATTGTTCTTAAAATATTGTTCAGAAAAACAACAACTGAATTCATTTTTATGCGATCTAAAGAGAAATCCTCTACTCAAAAGCTAACTTTTTTCATTTTCATCAATTAATTAATCACCAACATTTTGATTTTCCAACAAACGTAAAGCTTCTGAAGCCCCCAAAAAGTGTCAAAACCAACTAAACTCTTTTTCAAANGGAGAAAAACATTACAGGCACTTTTCGCAAAACCGGAGAAAAAAATTTGAATTGCTTGAAGAATCCTTCCAAAGTGAATGAATGACTATTTCGAAAATTTTAGAGAAATCTTCGAAATAGTACTTAAAAATTTTCAGCTCGCTTCGCTCGCACTCATTGCCGACAATCTAACACAAATTGGATTTTGCCACCAAAATTCCTTTTATTCAGCAATCAGAATCATAGACCTGATATATACAGCGTGTTTCTTAACTTGGTAAAAATGTTATTATACAGTTGAATGGTTTCCTCAAAATTTCTGTATGTTCTTCAAAAATATTGTTCTTAAAATATTGTTCAGAAAAACAACAACTGAATTCATTTTTATGCGATCTAAAGAGAAATCCTCTACTCAAAAGCTAACTTTTTTCATTTTCATCAATTAATTAATCACCAACATTTTGATTTTCCAACAAACGTAAAGCTTCTGAAGCCCCCAAAAAGTGTCAAAACCAACTAAACTCTTTTTCAAAAGTCCGGGCACTTGGCCTATCATTTATCCTTGCAAGCTATTATGAAGCCAACCTATCACAAATTAGACATCAATCAAAAGATCTTGAAGAGCGAAGTTTGAATTTGAAGAGGAATTTGAAGTTTGAGCTCATTAAAAGGGGGCTTTGTCTCTTGTGAATTCTCGTACCTTTTATGTTTAAAATTGCAGAGGCATCAATTTTATGTCATCTGAACACCTATTGCCTCCTGATTTCAAACCTGAAGAAGCCTGAATCTTGAAAATAATCCGATATCTTGAAAAACTGTTCAGTTACTCTTGAGAGTTCGAGATTGCCGATGTCAGCAGTTGATTATTGTTTAATAAATTGTTTTCATTGCTAAAGAACATACAGTCAATCAAATGATTGTGGCACTTATCTTCTTCAATATAGGGAATCTTTTAAAAAAGAAGAGTATTTTCCGACCATCTTAAGTTTTTATCCCTTGCTATCTAAAAAACATTCCCCGGTAGTGAGCTTAGGGACCCTCATCTTGCTTGCTTTTGTGCTCAAACACAGCATAGTGACTATACCATAGGATGGGGTGGCCCTACCACTAGTGTCGTAGCCACGGGGAGGGATGGGGGGCATTTACCCCCCCACTTCTGTCAAAAGTTGGTCCTCGAGATTCGTTCAAAAATGAGGAGAAAGTAGCTGGGTATAGGTAGTGTAGGGTAAGAATTTTCCAAGAAATGCTGGAAAATAACTAGGAGAGTCATTCTAAGCCGAAGTAAAGGTTTGCATTTGACAAATTTTCCCAAACGTACCAACACAGAATTTTCAAGGCTTCCATTTCGGGGTCAAGGAAACATTGGATTGCGAGAAACGTTCCAAGACAAAGTATAAGGTCTTTGAGCAAAAATTTTTCCAATGATGGTGATTCTTAGAAAACTGTTACAAAATTGTCGAAGTTTCCAATTGATAAAGATGGGATGGAGATAGGGATTCTAAGAAAAAGAAAATGATGTTTAATCAAAAAATTTCCTGGAGATGCTAACTTTGAAACAAATTTCACAAATGGCCAAAAATTCAATGTTAATATCGGCAAACATGGGATCTAGAGAAGCTTTCTAAGCCAAAGTAGAGGGCGTGTCCTAAAAAAATTTTCCTTGGGGCTTCGCCCCCAGACCCCCTCATTTTATCACCCGCAGTTAATTTGTTCTGGCCACGCCGCTGCCTGCCACACCCTGAACCGGGCCCCTTGTAATTGCTAGCCACCCTGCAGTTTTTATGCCAGACCGCCCCTGGTTGTGTCGTTTATTTATTTAGTTGTGTTGAGTTTAGCTTTGTATGACGACCTCGCCAATTCACCTAAAAACGACTCTTTTTTTGTCTTAATTCTCCGTAAAATTAAATGGTAAATAATTTAAATTCGTTTCCACAACAAAGTGGTGGATTAGAAAATAACAACAAATTATATTTTCTGCAACTAAATCCATCTTAGCAATCATTCTCATTATCCATATCCTTATTCTGTATAATAGTTATGCAGATGGAGCGTAGCATTTGCATATCAAGTGTTCTATATCTAAGAACCTACACCCTGTGTTAAGAACACACAACATGATATCCCCACATAAATAAGAAACTAAACAGGCGGATTTGTAAGAACCTAAACAGGCTAATTTGCAGACACCCCTCAGTAACGACCCCGCTGAAACTCTTCCCCGCCAAGGTGAAATGATGACCCCGCCAAGACAATTTCTTTCCCCGTCGACATTTCGCTCTTCCCCGCCGTGATTTTTGTGATCCCAACCTAGAATTTATAATTGGGGAATTTTCCCCGCTGTCTTTTTAATGCCCGGCGGGGTCGTTACTGGGGGGTGTAGCAGGGCTAATTTGAAGGGCTAAAAAATGAAGTAACGTGGTAGCGGCGCTGCCAGGAAGGTAACTGAGATGCTCGCAATTCCTAGGAATGAAAAAGGGTTATTATTATTATTATTATTATTATTATTATTATTATTATTATTATTATTATTATTATTATTATTATTATTATTATTATNCCAAATTCTGTAATTATTCTTTTAATATACATAGGTACTGTTCTTGTAAGTTGCAGCATCATAGGAGTTATAGTTATGGAGATAAACAGGGGGGGCCATAATGGCCCCCCCCCCCGGGAGAAAACATCAAAAAAGTTGCCCGGGTAAAATAGGGTTAAACAACGATTCCAGATTCGCAACCTACATTTGAAGCAACCGGTTTGGCTTTGAACAGTTTTTAGTAGGGCACAGTTATCAGTAGAATCAATTTGTGATCTGCTGCACTCAAAATTTGACAAATGTCATTTGTTTACTCTTCGACCTTTAATGGATGAGAGTGTCAATAGTAACTGCTGGCCAATCATTATCAAAATTGTTCGACTTAACGGTCAACGTATTAGAGATTAAAGCAACATATTTTCTGCACCGGTTGTGACCTGTATCGTGAAAAATTTGAAAGGAAGGTTTAGGTAGTGTTTGATTCGTGACCAGGAAGGAAATATTTTTTGAGCCCTGCTAATTTGAAAAACCTAGGTTCTGATATGAGGGCTTTTACTGTACCAAATCTGGTTCCACATCGTTTCGGAGCCGATCCAGTTTCTCTTCTGTATACGGTGTCTTGGAGAATCGCGCTATAGATCACTGTGAATCAACTGGTTGAAATGAGGATTTTAAATGTTGTATATACGCGTGTGTCTTTCAAGGTTCCTTTTCAAGGTTCCTTTTCACGGTTAAATGCTTCCCCACAAATATTACACAAAAAGGTTTCTCTTCAGTTCAGTAGCTATACCCCTGTGTCTATGTTAAATGCTTGCGCACAAACTTCACAAAAATGATGAATGTGGGAATGTGATTTCTCCCCAGTGTGTGTTCACTTTTGCATTTAGGGTTCACATCTTGGCGAAATGCTTTTTTCTACCATGTTACGACAAGAATATGGTTTCTCTCCAGTATGTATTCGATTGTGTATTTCAAGATTCCCACTTTGGTTGAACGCTTTCTTACAAACGTCACAAGAAAATGGTTTCTCTCCAGTAAGTTTCCACTTAAATTCTCCTCTTCCAGTAAATGCTTTTCCACATATATCCCAAGAAAAAGGTTTTTTCCAGAAGTATTTGCTATGTCTTTTAGCAAGTGAATAACTGCTAGTACACGCTTTTCCACAATGATCAAATGAAAATGGTTTCTCTCCAGTATTTTTTTCGCTTGTGTATTTTAATATTCAATGACACGAATATGGTTTCTCTCCAGTATGTATTCACTTATGTGTTTCAAGGGTCCCGCTTTCAGTAAATACTATTCTACATATCTCGCACGAAAAAGGACTTTCTCCAGCATGCATTCGCGTATGTTTTTAAGCGAGTAACTGTGAGCAAACTTTTCTCCACAATACTCACATGTAAATGGTTTCTCTCCTAAATGTATTCGCTGGTGACCTTTTAGTGAACCCTTTTGAACAAATGCTTTCCCACAAACATCATAAGAAAATGGTTTCTCTCCAGTATGCATTCGCTTGTGTATTTTAAGTTTGGTACTGTCAATAATTGCTTTCCCACAAACATCACATGAAAATGGTTTCTCTCCAGTATGTATTCGCTTGTGTATTTTAAAAGTGCCACTGTCAGTATATGCTTTCCCACAAACATCACATGAAAATGGTTTCTCTCCAGTATGTATTCGCTTCTGTATTTTTAGGCTTCCACTTTGAGTAAATGCTTTCCTGCAAACATTACATGAAAAAGACTTCTCTCCAGTATGCATCCTTTCGTGCAACTTAAGATTCCTACGATGATTAAAAGATTTGCCACAAAACTCACACGAATAAACTTTCTTTACAGTATGAATCTTCCTGTGTAATTTAAGGCGTTCATGAGTACTGAATAATTTGCCACAAACAACACGTGAATATCGTTTTTCATTAGCATGTATACACTAATGTCTCTGTAACTCAATGGCTGTAGTGAAACCCTTCTCGTATAGACTACATATATGGGAGAGTGGTTCGGAGGTCGTAGGGATACGTTCGTCTGCACCACATGAATTACTATTCTGCGTTCTAAAAACTTTGTTGGATTCATCTTTTTCTTTGTTTCGTGTCGTTCTCCACATTCGAAGCGACCTTCTCAATCTTCGATTTGGTTCTAAGACAGAGAAATTTTAACTTAATAGTTGCTCGCAAACAACGCGAGAGTAATAAAAATGTAAAGCATTGTCAAATTTTTCAAATCTATTATTCTTACAAGACACAATCACATCAGTAACAGCAATCTATGAAACTAAAATTGCTAGACACTCACAACCTGACTTGCGACAAAAATTTGGATAAAATGTTAAACTACAGGTTAGTAAAAAATGATTGACAAGGATTCCTGAAAGGCCTGAAAGGTTTCGAGAAAGTCCCTCATAAATTCAGAACAGAGTGGTCGATTTCAGTCAGGTCAAAAAATTTGCCAATGTTATTGCTTTAACATCTAAGGAAAAGAAGTAGAAAAGTAGTTATTTTTTATGATTCACCCGGTTACTAAAATTAACAAAGGATTACTAGACTCGCAAAATGACGTTAATGTCTGGTGGAACGAGATGAATCTTTCAGCTTAGAACTAAAGATTTTTCACCTTTCATCGCAAAAATAATTAAGGCAATAGATTTATCCTATAAACTAATTAAACTGTCTAATATTCTACTCTTGTGTCAATATTTTTTAAATTGCTACCAGATTTGAAATCAGCAGGTTTTAATTATACTAGGTCGGCTAAACTTTATTTCTGGTCGTTTATCTGTGTGGACACGTGTGGGAACAATTATTCTGTTCCATTTTGGCGCACTTGTGACAGGGATTTAGCAAAACTGTTGTGAGATATGTACAAAAATGTATCCTTTCCCAAATATTGTCCAAATTGGATAGTTGCTAGTTATTGATAATTATGACAGTATTTTGTGCCATTTACGTCCACTTGTGCAACTTTTGCAATAAAAATTAGAAAAACGTTAACAAATTTGAAATCAGCAGTACTTTTTACCAAATTTAAAGCGAATCAGATTAATTTTATTTTTGGTCGCTTTTGGTGTTGGGACCTTCTGGGGACGCAAAGTATGAAAAGGTTATGGAATCAACGGGAATCAACTGGAACATTGGATTTCTTTTATATGGAAATGCGAGCCAGCCTCACTGCAGCTTTGGCGGGATATCGAGAAAAAACTTTCCATCCTGTCAACCGAAACGAAGATGTCTTTACTGCTCATGCACTGCATATTTAAACAATGAAGCGTATGTCAGTGTTTGGAATGTGTTCATTTATTGTCGCAGTAAGGGACTGGAATTTCCCCATATAAACACAAGATAAAGAGTATCTTACCAACCGAGCCAGCCAGCTTACCGAGCTCATATAAACAGGCCCTAACAACCCCTTTTATCATCCAGGTTAGGTGAGCCAAAATTAAGGTTCAAGGCATCTTATTTCTTCCCAATCACTAATTTCCCCGTAGTGGCAGGTAACTTGAAAGCATGTAAGCAATTTTATTCAATTGGGACTTAGGCCCCGGGTTCACCCTCGCGTAGGAAATGTAACTCACACTTGTTTACCTCGAGTTACTTGTTTGTCTTAGCCCTATCTCACCTGGGCCTTTTCAAGCGGTCACAACCTGGGGAGGGGTTGATTCCACCCCCCCCTCTTTTTCTCTGCTGTTACAGTAGCTATGAGCGTGTAACTTAGTAATTAGATGGACTTTGATGCAAAAAATCAAAATCACGTGATAAAATCAAATTAAGTCTATTGTTCTTGTTGCTATGACAATAAAAAGATATGAAGTTATGATTATGATGATAATGGGTATCGTGATTAAAACAATAAAATAAGGGACTAAATTGTAATTTTTTGTGTCAAATTGAGATGGATATCATTAAATACATGTATAGGTATAATATGTTCCATATTTGAGATTAATATTTGTAACAGTTTCAAAATAAGTTTCCAATTTTGGTCGACCACTCATTATACAATTGGTTGCCATGGCTACGGTGCTATATTTAGAATCTTGAAAATTTCATAATTCGATGCAGTATAGTTATAACGTTAAACTTGAGAAATCTTGGGATGCTGCGTTGCATATGTTAGGAACGGCAAAGAAAAACTTGGTTGGGGGGGGGGGGTGGAATCCACCCCCCCAGGTGAGATAGGGTTAGGGTATAAATTTGCCGTGTACCTTAAATTATTCGCTGAAGATGAACCAAGTTTGGTTCGAAACGTTCAAAACATGTTTATGTCAAATTAACTAATTTAATGTTTTAATCGTCTCAACCGTTTACGTCTATATAATAATAAGAGAAATATTTATACAGGGTAAACCTTGTCAGTACTGCAAGTACTGTTATCAATAAGGGCCCTGTTTAAAAATTAAAGAAAAGTAAAATCATCGTTTACAATGTAAAAATCCTAGAATATCCTTCAATATTTATCGTTTAAAATCCTGTAGATAGTTAAAAACCTATAATCCTTGCAAATGCTCTTTAAGTCGATGCTTGAAAACAATGATGGAATCTAAACTTCGAATGTCAATTGGCAGTTCGTTGAAGCAAGATGGGCCTTGGAACCAGAAAGACTTTTTTGCGGCTTCTGTCCTGACCCTTGGAACACGCATTGTAGCTTTATTGCCTCTTGTACCATAATTGTGACTAATTCTTTCACCATAGGACGCAAAATTTTCGACTGTAGTTCCTTGCAGACACCTGAACATCAACAAATCTGCCTTATACTTCTTCTGGTTTGATACCGACATAAATCTACATTCTTGATCACACTCTGGACGACGATTAATGATTTTAATGGCTCTTGTTTGAAGGTTTTCGAATTTCTTGTCCATTGTGTCTGAGATCTTTAAAATTGGTGTAGAGCAATACAGAATTTTGGGCAATACAATCGCTTTGTAGATGGATTCAGCTGCGTGACTCGTTAGTGATTGTCTCATTCTTTTCAAAAGCTTAATTCGTGCTGCAGCACTTTTTAAAGTCTTATGCAAATGCTCTTTCATATTCAGGCTAGGGTCCAAAAGCACTCCAAGATACTTGTAGCCACTCACAAAGTGTATCAAATGCTCATTCATCCAGATTTTCAAATCACTTTTAGAGTGTAGTCTTTTGGCAGTACCAAAAAGCATGGTTTCTGTTTTGCCTCTCTTCAAATTTATGATCAGCCTGTTGTTCTCTAACCATTTCGCAATGTTTGCCATATCAGTTGTCAGAGCTTCTTCCACCACACTTATGTTTTTGTGAGACACGTAAATGACAGTGTCATCAGCATACATTTGGATGTTACATTCTTTTACTACTTTCGTCAGATCATTAATTTGTATAAGGAACAATAGAGGCCCCAGAATTGAACCCTGGGGTACTCCATATTTGACCAGTTGGCATGAAGATCTCGAATTGCCACATTGAACAAACTGGTATCGATCCTTCAAATAGCTTTTTACCCATATAAGTTCTGCACTACTGATACCATAATAGGGAAGTTTTTTCAATATTATCNATCATGATGAAAAATTACCGTTTTTTGGATCATCTGTGTCATTTAAATCGACATCCATGTCATTGTTTACGTTCATCTCAAGAACAGTTGTTGATGTCTTTTCAGAACTATTTGATGCTGAGTTTCCGCCGTCTCTTTGTGTTTGTAGGATTTCAAAGCTTACAGTTGGTCGCGATTCCGTTGCACTTACTGATGGAGATGCAGGAGAAGTTTCGTCGTCACTTAAAGATAGGCTAGCATCTGGAGGTAAAATTGGCGATGATTGTTCTTCTCTGCTACCCAGCAATGTTTGATTCTGAAAGTAAATGATACACTTGTCATACAATAGAAATATCGCTCACTAGATGATTACACTTTTGATGGCATCAGGGGATTTTTATCATGATACTTTGCGTCTGAATAACTTTCGATTGATTTAATTGGTGTATTTATCATAGAGTGCAAAGGACGAAGGTAAAAACTTCACTTTCGCCATCTTTAGCGTAATTGTCTATTATGGTCTATTCAGTAGTAGATAGAAGCATAGGTTTCAAATCTTTAAATTGGCCTAAATCAGAAAATTCCAACGGTAGAATTATGGCAAATTAGCTAAAATTTCTTTCAAGCCATTCCATTCAAAGAAATAGGTCACATAATTTTATAACGTCCTTTTCAAAGATTTGGAACCTATGCTGTCAATAGATATGAAACAGGGTATCTCCAAAGGAGATTTTGAGAAAACGCCAATTGGAGTATAAGCAGACGACTCCAACAAAAGAAGTGAGGTCAAAGCAAGTGGAGAACAAACTATTTGGCAGTTTTCTTGACTGTAAACATATGGTATGTCGTGATGGAAGTACAAAAAAAGATACCCCCGGTTTGCTTGATAATCGAGGAAAGTTATTGGAATACTAAGCTTAAAGCAAACAAATCTCGATTCTTCAACACTTAAAAACCGTTCATGGAAAATGGTATGGAACTTGTAGAGATATTAGCACTAGAGTGTTTGGATGTTCCATAGCAGAAAGATAAATAACAAAATCAATAGGCTGCACGAGAGAGCCCTGAGAATAGCATATAAAGACTATACTTCTAGTTTCGCAAATTTGTTGGAAAAAGATAGATCTGTAACGATACATGAGTAAAATATGCAATTGCTAATGACTGAAATGCTCAAAACAATGAATAACCTAAACCCCATATTTATGAATGAAATCTTCCTTCAAAGAAGTGCTACCTAAATGCAAATACATTCTTACTTCCTATGGCACATACTGTTAATTATGGTACTAAAACAGTCCGATATAGAGGGCAGCGTATTTGGCACTCTCTTCCACAGGAAATCAAGGATTCAGATTCTTTACAAAAATTCAAGAATAAAATAAAATTTTAGAAAAATGTAGACTGCGATTGCAGACTTTGCAAACAATACATTCCTGGACTCGGCTTTTTATAGTTTTATACATCTTGTTTTGATATAGGTTTTATGTGAATTTTGTAATTTTATTGACTAGATTTACTTGTATTTATTCTGATGTAACTTTGTAATAAATTTGTTGGCTTGAATTAGCTTTTTTATATATTTATATAGCTATGTAAGTTGCCAACTTCAAATAAATTGATAATAATAATAATAATAACAATAATGTTTGCAGATAAATGTTTGAATATAAACAAGAGATCATAAACAGCTTACAAAACGATTCTATTTTATGACTCCTGTCCAGGAGAAGGGTTCCTTGATTTAGTTTCAGAATGGATTTGCCACCCAAGAAATAAGATACCCACCCATATTTCGAATTTTCGAAAATGTGCAGTATACCCATGTCTAAAATTAACACATAATTCGTTGTTTATACCAATTTTCAAGAAAGCAAGACCCAGCTTTACACACAAATCTTGAAAAAGCATTATATGTTTGGGTGGGGCACATTCAAAGTGCACAAATATACCAAGTAATATACCCCTCCCGCAAGACGCCTTTTCGTGCTTCGAATATTATTATGAATATTTTTAAATACTGTAAAAGCTCTATTAATAAAGGCTTTAGAGGGGAGCTTGACCCTATTCCACCTGCGGGGCCATTATGGCCCCTCCAACCAAACATTGATACACAGTGCTTCAACCATTGAAGTTAGAATGCTGGTACTAACAGAATTTTTCTAAAATGTAATGCTCTACAAGATTCTATAAATTTCGTATTAATTAGATGTGTCACATGACCAGTAAATGCCCTTATTTGGAGAGAGGTCACAAAAGAAAACAATAAATTGCTTTTAGTTAAGTTTTATTTACATTTGTAGTTTTTAGATCTATGACGTCATAGAAGTTTATGACGTCATTGTTTGAATAGATATGCAAAAAATTAATATAGTCTTTTGCGAGAAAATATAGTGCTATAATAGAATTTTAACCATTTATGAGAATAAACTTCGTTTTCATTGAAATAGAGGATATTAATTTAGTTCCCATACATAACCTTATGACTGACTGGCCTCAAGATAACTAGTTGCCTAGCAACAGATCACGTTACTAATTAAAATTCTATCATTTAATTAGAAGCCCAATAGGTTGGCAATACTATATACCAAGTTACAACTTCATAACTCTATCGGTTTCAGAAATAATTAGAGGGGGCCTTAATGCCCCCCCCTCAGGTGAGGAGTGATTCAAAAGAGCCCAGGTGGAATAGGGTTAAATTAAAGAGAGGGGGCATATTAGAGAGGGGTTACTTATTCAAAATACAATTTTTAAGGCCCTGAATGATATCTTCTTAAGATTTTCACCTCATATTTTCCAAAATAACCCGACCATTTTGCAAGTCAAATCGAAGGTATCAAATACGTAAATTCAATGAAATATAAAACGCAAAACATTTGCAAAGAGGCGTTTAAATCGATTCAGTGAAATAAATGGAAAATCTTTAGTACCAACGTATATTTAGGGAAAACAACACAATACTTTTAAAGAAATTTTCTACGAATTATCATCCTATGCAAATCTCTTTAGATATAATAGCATGTAAGATCGTATATTGCCACAGACTTACGTTTTGAGATGAATCCTGGTCTTTTAATGAGTCTTGTCCATCAAAGTTGTGTTGCTTGGAGTACGCATGTTTATTAAAGCTGTCTTTTAAATTTTTCTAAACATGAGTAAGATTGAAGTCACAGTAATATAGTCAGCATAAAAATATCAATATGCTTTCAAATGCTGAAAAAATTTCCTTGAAAAATGTGTCCTGTCAAATCAGCGATAGAATTACGGCTTTGCAGGTTTCTTCGGTGCCAGATTTGGGAGAGAGCTAAAATGTTTCAAATATTTTGAAATGAATCCTGGTCAGCTTTTTTCATCAACTTTACTTTTTTTGGTACCTCCATCTTCACTGCTATTTACGTTTTTCATGCTTTTAAGTATACATGAATAAAGTTAAGTTAATATATTCAGCATAAAAATAGCAACTTCAAGCAATCACTGTCTTTGCAATCTGTTATGAAAAAACGCGGTAATCTAAATCTCTATGGACCTTCAAATGCTGGCAAACCGTCTTTAAGGAAGATCACAGCTAAGTGAGGGATTTAGACTGATGACACGAGTGAAAGCTGTGCTCCATTGAACTGAATTGTTAGTATCGTGGGGTACCCTTAGCGGGAATGGAGCGAAAGTAAGGACTAGCTCATGTAATAAGTCTGAGATATATTTACGGATTTGCAGCCTTCTCGTGTGCATTTTTGGACCAAAAATCTTTCAACTAATTCTATTTGATTTTATCTTGATCACAGATTATCTAATGATCAATTTAACGATGACTGCAATATATTTAAAATCTGCTCTTCCGAAGAGGAACAAAAATTATTAATAAAACATTATTTCATGCCCCAGCATCTTAGACTTGCTCCAAGTCTATTCTGTGGTCCATCAGCGCTCAATAAAACATTATAACTTCTGCGGGGGCGTAAATCGTGACGAGGACGCTGCGAAGGAGAAACGAGAAATGAAGGGAAAAAAATTTCGTTTCTTGTTTCTCCTTCGCAGCGTCCTCGTCACGATTTACGCCCCCGCAGAAGTTATAATGTTTTATTGAGCGCTGATGGACCACAAAATAGACTTGGAGCAAGTCTAAGATGCTGGGGCATGAAATAATGTTTTATTAATAATTTTTGTTCCTCTTCGGAAGAGCAGATTTTAAATATATTGCAGTCATCGTTAAATTGATCATTAGATAATCTGTGATCAANAAACGAGAAATGAAGGGAAAAAAATTTCGTTTCTTGTTTCTCCTTCGCAGCGTCCTCGTCACGATTTACGCCCCCGCAGAAGTTATAATGTTTTATTGAGCGCTGATGGACCACAGAATAGACTTGGAGCAAGTCTAATGAACCTTGACATATGTGAATTTATTTTATTAAACAACAAAACATGAAATCAACATGAACATAGCGATAACAAGAACAACTTATTACTTTTACATAAATCTGCTACGAATTAACATGCTGTGCAAATCTCTTTTCAAACAATACTACGAATATTAGGTTGTATTGCTACACACTCACATTTCGAAATGATTCCTGGTCTTTTCTCGAATCTTCTTCGTCAACGTTATTTCGTTTGGCACCTGCATGCTCCTTGCTGTCTTTTAAATGTTTCTAAACATAAGTAAGATTGAAGTTAATATAGTCAGTATGACATAGTAAGTTGATTCCAGCAATCGATGTATTTGTGATGTTTTATCAAATAAAAAGTGAGTCTAAATTTGCATATACTGACTGCACCAACAAGAGAGTCAACAGTACACAGGCCATGATAAGTCGTACAATAAAGGTACTTTTGAAGATTGATGATTTCGCATTGAATGAGAATCCCAAATACTGTTCAGCAATTTTTTCCCTCGATCTTTCAGCCACCTCCTCCTTGCATTATAAGCATGAACATCTTAGTCTATGGAAAGAGCCTAAACAGGTTACAAACCAACAGATGTTTTCTGACTCCTTGGTATGCAATGAACTAAATCAAAAATATTTTCAAATGAGTGATCAATTTAGATAAAATTGAGTCATGAAATCCCCAAAAGAATGCTACAACTTAATATACTGTGCAAATAACTTTAGAAACACTAGAAGGATCGAATTGTTATGCACTTACATTTTGAAATGAATCCGGGTCAACTCTTGAGTCTTGTCCATTAACATTGTTTTCTATGAAGTATGCATCTTCAATTCTGCTATCTTGTAAATACTTCTAAACATGAGAAAAATTATACTTGATATAGTTGGTATAAAGTAGTGACGTCATTCAAGCAACATTGTAGTTGAAATCCATTATCAAACAATTAAAGGAGCCCATTAGCCATGTACGAAGAACGCTGGTACAGGACAGCCTAAACATCTAAGGAAAGACGCTTCCAAATAACCATTGCAAACAGGAAAGAGCACATGCAGACCTTCGCATGTATGTCCGTAAAAGAGCTCAAACATTTCTGGGTGGGAGCAATGACCTTTTTCGAAGCTGGGGCAGTTTTGATATTTTTCATATGACGTATTTCAATTTTTAACTGGGGAGTAAACTTTCAAACCAGGCATTACTGTTAATTGTTAATTGAGGCCTACTGGTTTCGTTGACAGCGTTTTGTCATTACTTCTTGCAGTCGCTGTTGCTAGAATACTGTCCTTCTAAGCAGGAGTCTAGTGTTGGAAGCCAAAAAGCAGATAAACAGCTGCAAATTCCAAGCATCATTTATGAGGCCAAGGCAATACGACGTAATAGGGTCGAATTGCACGTAATGGTTTGTTTGTGTGGCGCAGTGCCAATTTGAATTTCTAGGCGATTTATGTAGAAGTGCTGCAATTGCGTAGTAGAGGCGTAGCAACAATTCAGCAGTTGGCAACTGATTGCATTTTTGGCATTCTTTGGGCTGTTTTGGTCAAAATTGCACATAAATCGACAATAATCAATTCAAATAGCAACAATTCAGCAGTTGGCAACTGATTGCATTATTTGCATTCGTCGGTAGTATCAAAGAAAAGCGTTCTTGGTCCCTGAGTGAGTGCGTTAGGGGGGGGGGGGGGGGGCGAACACCACCCCTACATGTACTCGTTTTATTTGGTCCTTTTGGAAATTACAAAGTGGGTTTTAATTTA
>REGM01000030.1:1533682-1548156 GCA_004194415.1 Aurelia aurita
CCCCCCCTAACACACTTTGCTACACTGCGCTAAAACCACATAAGATATGACAACCAGGCTTGGTGACTTTTAGTAAAAATAAGTTGGCAATTAAAATTTCTACATATCATTGTTCTTACTTTGATCACGTGACCACAGTAACACCATATTTGGAGAGTGGTCAACAAAAAAAAGCTTAGAACGTCCATAGTTTTTGCCTCGCTTGTCCGATTGATCTCAAACATGCACCATTCTATTGCTTTTGATGAGTACTTTCATTTGATATATAATTTTTTCAAATTTGCAGACATCAGCAAAATTTAATATATATGACGTCATGCACCTTTATGACGTCATTGTTCTAATTAAGAAGTGTAAAATATAAATAGATTGCATCTAATTTGGTTCATCTTCATTATTCAAGTCAATTTGAGTCCATATTTACTAGAAAAAGGGACAAAAACTGCGAAGATAATCAGCACATGAAACAAAAGAATAATTTAAAACTAATTATGCTAAAAATAGATACTGAAAATTGCTACAAAGTATATATTTTGAATCTATGATATGTTTCCTACTATTTGCAACAATTTTGGAGAAAATCGGTAGAGTAATTAATTAAATAGAATTTTTCTTGTCAAGAAGCTATAAATTTATCAAATTTCCCTTGTTTTTTGGTTGCCTAGCAACTAATCACGTGACTAACTAATTACTATTGTTATATTTGAAAAGCTAATTGTCCAAAGAACAATAGGGGTAAGACTCATTGTTATACCTCTCGTAGTTTTGGAATAAAAGAGGGGGGGCAAAAAACGCCCCCCCCCTCAGTACAAACTAACCAAAAAATCGCCCAGTACGAATAGGGTTAAGCCAAGAAAAATATGTATTTAGTAAAATGCATCTCATTGTGCTTGAACAAATTTACCTTTCCAAGATCGGTCGCTACGTTATCAGAGTTATGAAGAGATTCTTGAGAAAACACCTTTACAGAGTCTCAAAACCAGCCAAAAAACAGTAATCAGATTTCGAATAGCCTTGAATATGTGCAATGTCTTGAGTAGGTGAAAAATCACACTGTTCACTTGGGGAGGTTGAAAATCTTCCAGCAGTGTTACAGTTTCAAGTACTAATAATGGAGGAGAACATTCGCAAGAGGAACGTGTGCTAACTTTCCTTTTCTCGTCATAGTTATGATACCGAAAACTTCAAAGGTTTTATCGCAGATTTCAAGCCGATTTTTTATGTTTTGTGATGTGCATTTGCGCAGGAAATTTGTCACTTCAAAACAGATTGGCCGATTGTGGCTTTGTGCATTTTAAGGTACAATTTAACATACAAGTAACTTGATTGTTCATTTGTCTGGCTTGATGCTTTTGAAAACGAGATGCAATAATCGCACAAAGCGTTAATACTCTGTAAATAATAGGACAAAGCGTTTACTTTGACTAACCCAGTAAAGTCAAGCTTTACGTTAATTAGGATTTCTTAATTCTTGATGACTTATTCAAATCTTTGTTTCATTGTCAGCAGTGACAATCTCAGTTATGTCGACAAACCAGCATGGTAACAGAATTTACAACAAAGGGCATGTTTGTTATTTCTGCAATTTGCAGTGTTTGAATATTGCTCGTCATCTCCTAACCCGTCCATAAATCGGAGACAGAGGTGATGGGAATCTTGGCTATTGATGTCAAAACTGATGAAAGCCGCAAAAGGCGGGCAAAAGAGCTGGATCGTCTCAGGTACAAGAGAGACTTTTATCATAACCTCAAGGTATTAAAAACTGAAAGAGAATTAAAGGTATTTAGAAGACCAGGCCCTGGAGAAAATGTTGATGCCTCTGCTTTTACCCCATGTTCCCACTGCTTAGCTTTCATTAGGAAGCATGAACTGTGGCGCCACGTCAAGCAGTGTCCCTTCAATGAAGAAAGAACCAACCAACAGCGATGACAATGAAAAGCGATGGCATAGGAAGATTCCGTATGAGAGTGAATTGCTTCTGTTTCAAGCAGAGTTCCAGAGGGATGCAGTGATGCTCTTGGATCCCACGTTTTGAGCACAATGAGGCCAGATGAGGTCACGCAAACAGTGGATTCGGACAAACTCATACTTATTGTTGGAAGCTCTCTGCTAGAAAGAGGGGGCTCCACAAAAATATCATATATTTTGCAGAGAATGCGTACACTTGCGAGGCTGCTCCTAAAGGTTCAAGAAATTCAGGCTGGCAGTTCTCACGTGAATATACGGGAGTCCCTAATTCAAGATTCAAGATCCGGAATTCAAGATTCACACTAATTCAAGATCCAGAATTAAAGATTCACACTAATTCAAGATCCCGAATTCAAGATTCACACTAATTCAAGGGGGAAGTCAAGATCCAGAAATTAAGATTCACACTAATTCTAGATCCCAAAATCAAGATTCACACTAATTCAAGATCCCAAAATCAAGATTCAAGATCTAAGTGATCTTTGGCGCAATAAGTGATCTTTGCAAGTGAAAAACTTAGATAAGCTGCACTGGGTGGAGCCATAACTAGACAATAAATCTGTTTTTTGCATCTGCCAGATGAATAAAATAGACAGTTACATTGAACTATGGTGTCCAAATAAACTGGACACTAAGCAATACCGTACACCGGCTCCATATCTGATTTTCAGCCCTACTGAGTGAAGGCCGATACAAGAATATTTTTTTATAAGAAACTGCTTATAAGAAACTCAACTCTCAGATCACCAAAAAGTTAAGAAACTCCAGTACTGGGAAACTATAACTTAACCCTATCTGACCTCCCCCCCCCTAGTATATTTTTGTTTGCACGTGTTTCCATGTATACAGAAGGACTCTGAAATTTAGTAAGTTTAGCTTTGTGTCATAGAGCTATAAAATTATAACAATTTGAGCATTCTATTTTTAGCCTGGTCTCCATGGTAACCAAGTATTCATGCCACATTCTGTGGAAAACATACTTTGTATCTCTCTTAATCTTGTTTAATTGGTCCAATTAAGTCAAAATTATGATTTTATATATGTTTTTGATCTATACATTTCATTTCTTTATGAAAAGTCAAGTTTCATGACCTTTTAACACACTTTCATTTATATGACGTCATATGACATCACAATGATAATCGTGCTCCAGCAACAACAACAACCACAAAATGTTNTCTAAAATCTTGATAATTGATGCTTCAAAAAAGTTTAGGAGACCATTCGAAAGCTGGAAGTCTTTCCTGACTCATACCGATGTCATTTCCGAGGTACCCTGCACACGAGGCTGCAAAAACACTCAAAAACGAGGCCACCTCAAAAGCGCGTCATCAAAATGCCTGTCCAAAACTTAACGACTCGCCGCTAGGGACAGCACACCTCCCAAAGAGAAAATATTAGAAAGAGGCTACTTCATCAAAGCGAGACTCTGATGCTAGGGGAAAATCACAGTTGATTAGTGATTCTTTCGATAGACTGATCAAACCAGCCAAACAGTGTAAAAAAGTGCTGTTGTTGTTATCACTTCTGATCTTCAGGGATGCAAACATTTCCCGGAGGGCAACAGTTTTGGCGCCAAAATTCCTTGGGCCTAAGTCGTGAAGGATTAGCTGCCCTCGTGTGAGAATTTACTTCAAAATGTCAAAGAGAAAGCAACAGGAATCAGTTGGTAAGTATGATGCATCTCATAAAACAAATCTTAGACTTCCAAACAATTGAATTGTTCTGTTGTTATTTGCTGTGATCGTAAAATTGCAAAGTTTAGTAACTACTTTTGTAGTCACTTAACAACCCCGGGGGGGGGGGCACTTCACTATTGGGTCATATGAGGGTGTGCGTTGCAAGAACTTTTGTTACGACCCAATCCCAGAATATAGGCGGGATTTTGAGACCCAATCCCAGAATATGGATGAGGTTTCCGACAAGTGTTTTCACTACAAAACAATAGTAAAATGGTTGTTTATCCTAAACCTGACCACTCCCAGAATTTCTAGTAAAAATTAGACCCAATCCCAGAAAATTCCTACAAAAAGCATATCCCATTCCCAGAATTTTCGTGCCAGAAACTACCCCAAAACTGGTGCACATCCCCATGTGACTGGATAGTGAAGTACCCACCCTGGGTTAACAACGTAATAAACGTTTAGTTTGAGTTGAGTTTGAGAATTAGGTTGATTTTCTTTTTGCCATTAATTTACCTTCTTAATTTAATTTACTTTATTAATCACATGGGATTAACTAGGGATGACAATTACCCTCAAATGATAGTATATTTTAACAAAAACCCTCAAAATGTAGTGCAAGAACCTAAAATTTAGCCGTTTGGTAGCATCCAGTAATACTCAGGCCTGTAGGAAGCGGGGGGGGGCATGGGGGGCTCGAGCCCCCAATAATTTTGAAAACAATGGTGCTACGTCACAAGTATAAATTGGATGTATTGTTCTCTATTGTTTTGAGAACAAAAGCCCCCCAAATCTGCAGCTGCTTCCTACGGCCCTGTAATAACATGACAATTTCAACGAGAAAAAGTTGGGACAACCCTCTCCCCAGGCATAAGTACATTGAGCCTTTTTATAACCTTAGAAAACTTGCAGTCCAAACTGGTGAAACGCACGCTGAAAGAGACACAAGTATCAAAGATATCACAGGTAAGCTAATTATATATGATAGTTGAACAGCAAATAACTACATTTATAAATCTACCCTTTTACCTTACAATAAACGCATGTGCCTTTTAAACCGAAAGCTTACAATTTCAGAGATTTTTTATCGAAAACGTAAGAGCATAACGACGCTCGCATTCAAAAAGTAATTTTTGTTTTTCACAATATTGTAACCCGTGAATAGAAAAGATATCTGTGTCATTCATAATCTATTTGTCCTTTCTTTTAAACACGTTTTTTAGAGCGATACGCGCAGTGTGTTTCATCCGGACATTGGTGCAATGCCTTTATCCGGGGGGTGGGTGCGCTTATTATAGGTACACTAGTTTGCAGCATGTTACAAAAATCAAGTTGGCTTGAGAATGTAGTCAGTTGACGACAGTACAGAATTATAAAGAAGACCATAAAGACTAAACTTGGTTTTCATATAACTCGATGGATTTTTTCCGGAGCTCAGACAAACTGCCTGAACTCTTTTTCAGCAAGTCAGGCGGTTTTAGTGTATTGAATGTCAATGACTTTGATTGTAGATATCGAATATGGACCTTTTCTACGGTATCTATTTTCTCAAAGGATGTTCTGCAAAGGATCACAAAGGACAAGATCACAAGAGGAGAGCTTCTCAACATTCAGTTCCCAGCAACACGGCGCGTCTCAGACATGACATACGTCAACGTTGAAAAGCCTGGTTTCCATAAATTCGAAAATCTTGCAGCCATTTTCCCAAGATCAGATTGCCAAGCAGCGAGGGCTACAATTGAATCTAAGTCCAATGATTTTAACTGTCTAAGAGTGTGGGGAAAGTACTTTTCTTTGAGAGATGTGCGGAACATGATCACAACCCATAGACTGATGGAGATAAAGAGAGAAGTTGAACAGGAACAAGATTGGTTTCAGCAGCTTGAAGTCAATTTAAGTGTACCAGCAGTAACTTGTCTTCCACCAAATCACGGCGCTGTGGATAATTTTGAAAAAATCCTGCTATCTGGTTCCGAAGGTAGCACCACACTCACCCAGTCAACTTTTCCTGAAGATCTGGCAAGTCTCTGCTGCTCACGATGGGTTTCCTTGCAAGCAATTGACGCGTTCATTCCAATGAAAAATGCCTTTAATATCACACGTAAAGTTGTTCTACACAGCAAATATTGTACATAACTGGGGTGGACGGCATCAGGTATACAAAACAGGCTCTCTTCCGAGGGTCACTGGAGCAGTGAACTTGAACAGTTATCGATAGTTTTAAATGTAACAAAGGATAGAAATAATAACACAATCGTCCCTTCTGCTTCTGTCAGAGGTTCACATTGGAGTATACTTCACATTGACGTTGCCAGTAAAACTTTTCGTTACATGGACTCCATCGGCTATTCTACACCACAAAATTTAGAGGCTTCAGTTGCTCCTGTCCTCCAAGCAGTTTCCAAGCTTACTGGAAGAAAGATATCGTTCCCAAGTGAAATTGGAAGGGCTCACCGCGCACAATGCAATAGATCCCGAACAACGTGCAAAAAAGAATGCTCAACAAACTATCCAATTCAACAGTGCTCTAGTATTTGCGGACCAGTGACAATCTTGATGGCTGCTTTGAGTGTAGGAGCTCCAAAGGTATATCTTCACCATTATTATCTGTATAATCAAAGGTAAAAACCATATCAGGTTTGTACAACGAAGAAATCTTGAAAAATGAAAAAACGACACCAACGAATATGGGTCAAGTGCGTTTGAAATCAACTTTATGTCCGCAGCTAATATTTAAGTACGAAATATACCGGGTGAGTCAGAAAAACGCGGGGCGTTTAACAAGCCATAGTCTGGTGAAAACAAGTAAATTAGGGAGTGTTGAGGTTTTATATTGCGGAAGAAAGATTGAATTAGTTATAGAAATTTAGTTTGTTAAAATTGGTCATTTCTTTCCTTATTTATTTGCGATTTTGTGGTATAGCCATTTTGATGAAAGTATCGCTACGCAAAAGAACTTTCAGCTTGCTAACAATGAAAATTAAATGACTAGTCCCCTAGGGATACAACATAAGTAGCATTAGTTTTTCCTTTTGTGCTCTAACACAATGCATTGGTTGTTTCAATTTTTAGAAGAGAAACAATATGTTTGTCATAGGTTAGAAGGTCACACGTCCATTGATATGAATCTAATTGAAGGCCTATTTTAGCAATCTTGCGAAACACCATTTTACTAAAATCGCTCGTAATTCTGGAACGGAAAGACTTCTTTCGACCAAACAAATTTTCATATCTAAGTTAGCTTTTCTTCTATGCAATGAACTTTAAAGAAAAGAATTTGCGAATTAAACTGCATCAATAAAAATTGGCGAACACCCCACGTTTTTTCTGACTCACCCGGTATATGATCAGTGGCCAAAATCTAAAAACAAGCAGAAATTAAGCAATGACTGCCTAGTTGATCAAAAACAGTTTTATCTACTAAATCCCGTTCCATGAGTCAATAAACTTTTCGCTTGTCACGTCTAAATTTCTAGGTTCGGGCTAACAATTTTCATTTCGGTTCGACTGTCGAAAGGAAATTAATCCGTTCTCACAAGCAATTCAAAATTATGTACCGCTAACAGTTGTCACCTTTTTTAGGCTTGGAATGATTTTGTCATAAATGGACATCTGCGAGACAAGAACCTTACTTGGCTTATGCATCCTACCGCAAATGCATGTTACATAAGAACAGTTTTGATAACCTGGCTTGAGAAAGGAAACATAGACCTAGCAAACATTGGAGTAATCGAGGCAATGAATGAATCAAGGAGGGGCAAAGCTCCTAACGCACAAAATAGAGAAGTGAAGAACCAAACAACCAACGAAAATGAACCAACAGTTGTTGAAATTTTAACAATTTCTGACTGTGATGAGCCCAATGACGTTGAAATAACAACATGGAGTGATACTGATGCTGTAGCAGATGAAAGTGAATTAAAGGTGAGTCATGATCCTATTACTACATAGCTTACTATATTCAAACCACACTCTGGCAACGAGATGCACATCAGCAATAATGAAAACCAAATCTCAAAACTCGAAACAAAATCTGTTAACGCAGAACTTATAGTGGTAACTTTCATAGTAGTAACTTCTTTAAGGCAGGAAATATGCGGCAAGCACACTTCTATATATTGCAATCCCTTTTCTTCGTTTTTCTGCGTAACTTGGGTCCTGTAAAACTACTGTAAAACTTAATATAAAAGAATTAAGATTTTTCGACCGAATGATATTTACTGTCTGAATTCACTGGTACAAATTTAGACTGACTACATGAGTCTCAGTTTTCAGCATTGAGTTGAATTATAGCTATGGCTTCAAACTGAAAATTATAGCTATGGCTTCCTCTTGTATGAAAGAAAATAAAATATCAGATTGAAAACATTGAACGAATACAAGGAATCACGTCGTCAGTCTAGTACAAATGCGGCGAATTTGCCAAATTGTCAGTTGTGAGAAGCCTTATGATTTAATGATTAAAGCTGTCATACTTCAAAAGGTGCTCATCTGAACAATATACAACGCATTTGAAGANAAAATCGATAACAATTTACCCCGTTAGAATAGGGTTAAAGGTGAGTCATGATCCTATTACTACATAGCTTACTATTTTCAAACCACACTCTGGCAACGAGATGCGCATCAGCAATAATGAAAACCAAATCTCAAAACTCGAAATAAAATCTGTTAACACAGAACTTATAGTGGTAACTTTCATAGTAGTAACTTCTTTAAGGCAGGAAATATGCGGCAAGCACACTTCTATATATTGCAATCCCTTTTCTTCGTTTTTCTGCGTAACTTGGGTCCTGTAAAACTACTGTAAAACTTAATAGAAAAGAATTAAGATTTTTCGACCGAATGATATTTACTTTCTGAATTCACTGGTACAAATTTAGACTGACTACATGAGTCTCAGTTTTCAGCATTGAGTTGAATTATAGCTATGGCTTCAAACTGAAAATTATAGATATGGCTTCCTCTTGTATGAAAGAAAATAAAATATCAGATTGAAAACATTGAACGAATACAAGGAATCACGTCATCAGTCTAGTACAAATGCGGCGAATTTGCCAAATTGTCAGTTGTGAGAAGCCTTATGATTTAATGATTAAAGCTGTCATACTTCAAAAGGTGCTCATCTGAACAATATACAACGCATTTGAAGACTCCTTCTTTATATAAACGCAAATAATTATCAAAAACACCAATACTTTTATTTGGAGGAACAGTTGAACCTCAATAACTCAAGTATGGTCTTTAGAGTTCGAACCCTTCAGATGTTCCAGTAATAGAGGTTCAACTATAGTTCTTTTCTTCAAGGTAAAAAGAACAATATATGATGCAACAGAATTAGAAGAAGACGATGAAGATCTCGTAGCAACTACCGACCTTATAGATATAGATATAGATGCAATCATTGCGAAGCCGAGAAAGTTTGCTAAAGCCCAAGGAAACAAAATGCAGTACTCTTCGAAAAAAACAGATACTTCACCAGAGGTAAGCCTGAAAAAGAGTTTAGAGAAAATAGAATAGAGTTCTTAAACAAAGCAGGCTTGGGAGCCAAAAAGTGCCAGTCTTGTGAAAGTTAATCACTCATTACTAAGACTTTTGTTAACGGGTACCTTAACACTTTGAACACTTTGACACAAGGTGTATCTCAAAGCAGTGGGCATCTTCCAGAAAGCACCTCACAACAGTGGTCCTTACGGTATACCATTTATGGAAATTCCACTGTGCTTACGGACCTTCAAGTAACCCAACCTCCTAACGATAATGTGACCCCACGTTATCTTGATAGATGAAGAACGACACGAGGGATGGAGAAGTTTTTTAAATTACCACCTGTCATACAGTAAGGCCCCGCATTTAAGAAACCAATTTTTTACACCTTAGCCTAGAGTGTTTCTTATGTCTGTGGTACTTTTTCATTTTTTAGGCTAAAAGTTTCTTAAGTTTCTTATTTCTTTTCTGGAAAGTCCTGGAAACATAGGCTACAACAGAATGGGCTTATTTATAGATATATTAGCCCTATGTGTATGTCATCAATGATTGTCAAGAAAATAAAATAATCCCATTCTGATAAAATGATAAAATAATGCCACAAGGCATAGAAAACTACACTTTTTGAGAGAACTACTTTATTGAACTGTAAAGATTGTTTTTTGTTGTTTTTAAAGATATCTTAAGAATTTTGTTCCATTTCTATTTTATCAACCAAAATACAAGAAACTTTCTATTTGGTGTGAGCCTCGAGTGTTTCTTATAAGTAGGGGGACTAATAATTTTTCAGTAGCCTAAAAGTTTCTTGTAAGTGGTTTCTTAAATGCGGGGCCTTACTGTATATAACTACGTGCCCACACTATAGACATGTTCTATAGACACTATGGATTAACTATAGACATGTTCTTTTACAGGTTTTGCCAAAAACAGCTGAATCGTCAAGTAGCACAACCGAACATGAGAGCAAAATGACTGGTAAAGGAAGAAAAAGTAACAAAGGAAGCGTTAAATGTGATGATTGTGGTGCGACGCTTAGTTCTGTTCATTGTCTCTACAAGCATCAAAAACGCAAACACCAACAAACAGCTAGCAAAACAGAAAGCAAGGCAACGATAAAATGCATGAAGTGTCCAGATTATAGGTATGTAGTAGAAATCATATCAATCTTCAGGTATAAGGTGTATACGTATGTTAATGGATTATCAAATTCTTGTATAATTGTTTATGGACAGATACTCTAATTGGTTTGAGAGGTCTCAACATCACAAATAAACAGATGCAAATGCTGAAACCTCTGTTTGCAAATCTAGAAATGAGATATCATCTTTGACTAGCTTGAAGTACATTTACTGCCTAGGCAAGAACTAAAGTTATCATATGAAAGATTTTGTTGATTCAGCCTCTAATGATGGGAAATAGCAAGTGAAATTAAAACTATTGAAAGCAAATTTCGTCATTTTAAGTAGTATCGTATGTAAAAATGTGATCCTCAATGAGTCCCAAAGCATTTGCAAATGAGCGACTTCTAAAAAGCTTCTAAAAATTCTAAAAAAGCTTCTAAAGCTTCTAAAAATTATCAATATCGAAATGCTTCTAAAGAAGTGCAAATTATATATTAATCGATAGAAAAAACACCGACTATGATTACATAATATGCAAAATCCTAACAATACAAACGGCAATATTTATGATCCTCTTTGTTCATTGAAGATGTGATACAATGGCAAAGCTGAGTGAGCACATGAAGGAAGCCCATGAAGAAACATCAGAAATGGTGAAGGAGGAATTCGAATCCATCAACCAATTTATGGCATGGAAAGAAGAAATTGAAAAGAAAACCACGTCGTGGTATGTAAAGTATAGAGGTACGAGGAAGGGAAAAGAGGTTGACATAACCTACTACCGCTGCAATCGTTCAGGAACATACGAGCCAAGAGGAACAGGTAAAAGAGCATTGAAACAACAAGGAACATCAAAGATTGGTTGCTGCTGTACAGCGCACATGAAAGTGGACATATGTAAAGCAACTGGGAAGGTTTCGGTTGAGGCATGCTTGGAACACACGGGCCACACTCAAAAAATGGGCCATGTTCGTATACCAGACACACTGAGACAAAAAATCGCAGGGAAACTGTCGAAAGGTGTCACAATAGAGGCCATTCTCGATGATATCAGAAATGATACAGAGGACGGTATAACGCGAGGACATCTTATCGACAGGAAAGATGTGATTAACGTTAAGCATCAATTTAACGTTGATTTGATGGAAAAAGACACGAGAGACACAACAAGCGTACATTACTGGGTGGCAGAGCTGCAGAAAGGCGACTTCAACCCAATACTTGTTTATAAACCGCAAGGAATTCAGAAATATTCACTACCAAATGATGATTTTTTACTTGGAATACAGACGAAATATCAGCTAGACAACCTGATCAAACACGGAAATAAGGTGATCTGTATGGATTCAACCCACAAAACAACCCAATACGATTTCCAGCTGACAAGTATTCTTGTGATTGATGATTTTGGAGAGGGCCTCCCGGTGGCCTGGTTGATTTCAAATAGAGAGGACCAGCTTGCCCTGTCGCCATTCCTTGAAGCCATTAGGGAACGGTCAGGAAATATAGCAACAAAGGTCTTATGTCAGATGATGCGAATAACTTCTATAATGCATGGGTGGCAAATTTTTCAAGACCAGAGAAGAAGTTGTTATGCGCATGGCACATTGACATAAATTGGAGAAAGGGCTTGAGAATACACATACGTGCTAAAGATGACATGGCAGAAGTGTACGCAGCCCTGAAGACAATGCAAATGGAAGATGATGAAAGTAAGTTTTGGAAGCTTTTGCAGGAGTTTTGTACTTGGTGTGAAAAGAGCTACCCACGCTTCCATGAATACTTTGCGGAGACATATGTGAAGAATAAGGAACAGTGGGCACTATGTTTCCGCACAGGAACAGGCATCAATACAAACATGACGACAGAGGCATTCCATAACCTTCTGAAAGGCCTATATTTCCAGAGAAAGCAAAACAGAAGGGTTGATCATCTTCTCTGCAAACTCTTAAAGATAGCACCGGATAAAGTTTTTGAAGGCTTAATAAAATCCCAGAAAGGAAAGCGGACGTACACGCTGAAAGAAACAGATAAGAGGCACACCTCAGGCACAGAGATACAAGGTCAGGATGTCCAATTCATTGATGCAGAAACGTGGAGAGTGCGGTCACAAGAAGACAAAAATGAAATGTATACGATCAAAAGGCGTCTAGAATCCTGCACCTGCCTAATCCATTGCTCAAAATGTGATGTTTGCTAACATCTATATATTTGTAGTTGTGTGAATCACAAAATGCGAGGAATGGCGTGCAAGCACATCCACGCAGTACACATCAGAGCAAGAGGTGATACAGATCAATCTGATGAGCAAGAGAACACATTAATTACATCAAACGTCATAAACGATGGAGGTAATAACATCGAGTATTTCGAAGAAATTTTAGAAAGCACCGGAGGAAAACAATGCCCAATTCGACAGATAAACCACGCAAAAGTAGAAATGCTGAGAAAAATTGCAAATCTCACTGAAATTGTTCAATCATCCACAAGTCCCTTGGCATTGCAAACTGCAATGATGCATGTTAATTCTGCCATAACTGTTGCTGAGGGGCTTGGACAGCTCGAGAATGAGCATGCCTACGATTTGAAGCCAAAACAAAAATATCCTGCAAACAAACTATTTGACATACAGGAACGATTCATAAAAACGAAAAAAACCGCAAAGAAGCCACAGAAGATTCTGTCTCTTCCATCAGCACAAAAACGAAAGGATATGAAGGCTATGCTTGCAGAGGAAGTCCCAAAGGTATGCGCATTCTGCTTCGAAGAAAACGATTTCGATTGGAAAGATGACATTGATTGGGTAGAATGCCCGCAGTGTGGCCTTTGGGCTCATTGGAAATGTGACCAAAATGAAACAATGGATAAGTTGACGTATAGATGCTCCGTGTGTCGTTCAGTTTGAACAATGAAAAGAGTGATTTTAAAGGTTTTTCCAGACAAATACTGGGTGAGACAACCCTCCCCCCGTTTTAACGCTTTATTTTGCAGTTAAGTGCACTTTTTTAAAGGAAACCTATTCTGACTCAAAAACAGCTGGAAAGCGTGCATGATATTTTCTGGGGAAACCAATGTGATACACAGGTATTGTTTTTCTCTAGGGAGGACCAATTTTTATGTTGATGTTTTGTAAGTTGGACTCAATTCTCTCAATTTTCTCAAAAAATTGCTGTGTTCAACACATAATTTTGTTATTGCTGTGAGGCAGAAAGTTGCAGACATTTGACTGGTGCTTACAGCTGTTTTTGTACAGTAAGTTTTTGGAAGAGACTTTTTTTAGAAAATCATTCATAATTTTGAAAGGAAAGTTTAAAGTAAGAGCAGGCAGACTTTTGAATATGTTTGAAGAGTTTGGTTATTAAATAAAGCAGTTTCCATGTTTTTTCGCTGTATCCAAGAGTGTTTTACTCACCTATTGCAGTAGACCCATCCTGAAACCTAGGGCATAACTAAATAAATTTACTTCACTAGCAATATGAAACATAGTAATCAGAGCAGCATACTGTATCATTCATGCAGATGCATATAGAGCCGGAAGGGTGTTATAGTTCAAGATTGTAGTACTGCACACAGGGTTGTGGAGAGGGGGTGTCAGGGGGGGTCAACAACCTGGTGCCCATGGCCATAGGGGCCCATAAATCGTCACTCTGTGTTTTATGTATGTTCTTAAAGAAATACGTACTTTGAGATTATGATTCTTCTGCCATATGCTTCTGCATAATGACCGGCTATTTTGTTGATATGAAAACAGTATTTACAGGAGAAATGGCCACCAGAGCGATTCAGCAACCTTTAGTTTTCAAACATTTTTCAGGAGGACATGAATTTTGTTTGGGGTACCCCTTACCCCCTAGATGAGTGTGCCTTCGGCATACCAAGTATCTTTTGTATTGCAAGGAACCAATATTTCATTCAGACACAGGGCCCATAAATCCTCTCTGCCGCCCTAACTGCACATATGTGTTGCTATGTTTTGTCTACAGTTTGTATGCTATTTTCTTGTTTCTACTTTCAAGGGTGAACATCAATATCAAAGATGTGAATCAACCTGTAATTTTCAAATAGTTGTTATTTTTGCTAAAAAATTCATGTCAAATGATTGATGTCAAATGATGATGAATGTCAATAATGGGATGTTTCCTTTCTTCTCTGTCCCCCTTGCTCACGAACAAGTGTAATCTCGATTATATAGCCATTTTTTAATTTAATATATGCC
>REGM01000030.1:1548482-1560132 GCA_004194415.1 Aurelia aurita
AGCCTATTTTCAATCTGCAAACTATTATCAAGTCAAAGGGTGATATGTCTGTCAAATCTTTCAAAGGGTGATGAGACATGAAATTCATGACATCGGACACTTCCACAGAAATCTCTCTTGAAACAATCAGCGATGTTGCGATGGCTTTGTTTATTTTGCTGTATTTGCTATGGTCCTCTCGGTGGTCTTACGTCATTCGAAACTTGAGTCCTCAATTCCAACTTACGCAACAGATTTTCACATGTGATTCCCTTTGAATGGCCGTGACATTTCCGAATTGTTTTTTATCAACTCTTTGTAATCTTATCAACCAATAAGGGCTGAGTGAACCTGTCGAGGGACTTCCGTGAACCGGTCAGCAATTGTTTAAAATCAGTGAACCTGTGTCGATTAGGAAGTAAACCGTTCTCGAAGGAAGTAAAAAGTGTGCAATCATGCTTTCAAAGGAAGTTGATTTTTATCGAAACAGCAATGGCTGATTCAGAAAAGGAAGATCTCTATCGATTTCACAGTGCTATTGAAGAGAAGAGTGAAGGAGAGATACAGTGCATAAAATAAAAATATGAGTGCATTATTTTAGGGAGTATTGAAGTTGAAGGAAGGGGTGGAGAATTCAAGAGCCTGCGAGGTGACGAACATGCAGGTTTCTTGGACTTATTTTGATTTTGACAATCAAAAGTTTCTACTAACTTTTGTAATTTTTTTTTGCATCAGCATGTTCATTTTGCCTTGAAAACGTTTTGGTTGATGCTCAACTGGATGGCCATTATTTTTGTAAAAGGGCGTTGCCCATGTTTTCCGAGAGTCTAGAGGGGGTGGTCACAAAAAAATTTTCCTGGGGGCTTCGCCCCCAGACCCCTTCATTTGTTCCTAAACCAGTCAGAAAACAGGGCTAGATCCGCCCCTGATTCAGATGCATGACAGACTGCCTTTAAGATAAATTGGATGCATATAGCGACAAGCTGTCTATACATCATCACATGTAACTCTTTCTTGTTCCCGAGTAAATTAATTTAACTCAACAAAATTCTTCAAGTGGAGATATGGGGGAGTATGTCATTCCGAGACTATAGATACTCGTGCATTGAATGCCGTATTTTCCTGTCCTCATATCTATCATATCTAGCAACGAAATATGTATCTGAAAGCTCTGATTTTTACGGCCTTTTTATAATTTCCCTTTATGCTGCATCGTTTTATTCAGTTTTAGTTTACATTCACTGCAATATCGGTTAAGAATATCAGATTTGCCGAGAAAGCTGGGATCTTCCCGATCTTCCTGATTTTGGGTTTCTAGGAATTTCCGAGGATACCTAGAAACCTCGGCGATGACATCCGAGAATTCCTAGAAAGCTAGGAGCCCTCTCGCTGCGATTCCGCATTTTCCGAGCTTTCCGAGCTTTTTGATTTTCTTGGATTTGCAATAAAGCTCGGATTCCTAGGAAATTTCTCGGAATCCGAGCTTTCCTAGCTTTCCACCGAGCTTTTAAAGTACGGGGAAGTTCCCCAGCACAGAGATTGTTTGGGAGGAGAACAAGGACACTATTGCCAACCAGTGATAAGTTCTTAAAGCCAAAGACGGAAAGAAACACACAGAAAAAGTTAGAGGGGAGAAAGAACAGAGAAAAGTATTACTATGACAGAGGAGCTAAAGATTTAAAAGAGTTAAAACCAGGAGATGTTGTTAGAATAAAGATCCAAGATAAAGATAAAGAATGGGTCAAAGCTAAAGTAGGTGAACAAGTAGATCCAAGGTCATTCATGGCTAGAACGGAAGAAGGAATGTTATATAGACGTAATAGAAGACATGTAATGGAGACAAAAGAGAAATTGAATGAAAAACTGAATGATTACTCAACAGCAAAGAAGGACACAGTAAGCAAGAACAATGTTAATGAAAACACTGTTAATAACGAGAATACTGTGACTAATAAGAATGCAAATACAACAACTGTTGCAGCAGAACAATGTATTAACAATGGGAATCCTAAGGTTCTTACTACAAGAAGTGGACGAACTGTAAGAAGACCACAGTTCTACCAAGCTGTGTGATGTGGAAGCTAAGGACTGATCAAACGAAGTCCGAGACTGTTTGTGTTGTTGGATGAACAAAGACTTAATTGAGTTGCTAATCAAGAACTAAAGATTTGACTTGTTTGAAGGGGAGATGTGACGTTATGTCACCTGACTGTGACTGTATCACATGACTATGTCACATGACTATGACTCGTGATAGTGAAAGGTGTAGTGTTAATTGAGTTGTTTACCGTTATGTCGAACTGACAAGAGCCTAGTTGTTTTCCTCTCGTTTATCTATTGATATTTACGGAATCACAGAACGTTACAGAGTACATCTTTTAGTTGTTATTCCAATGAGAGAAAATGGAAAATTTAAATTATGTGTACATGTATATTTTTTATAAGAAACTAAGAATGTTAGCCAATACTAAAATTTTCAAAAAATTATCAGATTTTCAGTACTCAGAGCGGGACTCAGAGTTTCTTGCCAGTTTCTTAAAGGTTTCATAGCAATCTTCATGTTTACTACATGTGCCCTCATGAACATTTCGAAACAAAGTCTTTGAAGCCTTCCAATGTTTAGACATTGCTCAAGTACCTTCTGAGTAATATCCTACGGGAAAAAAGTGAAAATAAAGTCAAAATATGCTAAGAATTTCCTTTATTAAAATAAATAGTTTCTTAAGTTATATTTTCCCAGTACTGGAGTTTCTTAACTTTTTGGTGATCTAAGAGTTGAGTTTCTTATAAGCAGTTTCTTATAAAAACAATTCTTGTAAAGGCCTTCATTCGGTAGGGCTGAAAATCATATATTGAGCCGGTGTACGGTATTGCTTAGTGTCCAGTTTATTTGGACACCATATTTCAATGTAACTGTCTATTTTTATTCATCTTGCAGATGCAAAAAACAGATTTATTGTCTAGTTATCGCTCCACCCAGTGCAGTGCAGCTTATCTAAGTTTTTCACTTGCGAAGATCACTTATTGCGCCAAAGATCACTTAGATCTTGAATCTTGATTTTGGGATCTTGAATTAGTGTGAATCTTGATTTCGGGATCTAGAATTAGTGTGAATCTTGATTTCACACTAATTGTGACATTTTTTGACAATATTGTATCAAAACTGTTATGAGATATGAGATCAACAAGTAAAGATGTACTTTGTACCAAATATGGTCCAAATTGGAAAAATAATACCTATTGATGATTAGACAGGACATTGTACCATTTAAGTGCATTTGTGCCACTTTTTTCACAAAATTTCGAAAAAGCGTTGCCAGATTTGAAATCAGCAGGTCCAAATTGTACTTTGTACGAATTCTAGAGTAAATCGGATCAACTATATTTTTGGTCGTTTTTCTGTGTGGAACAAGATTTTCTGTCTCACTTTAGTGAACTCGAGCCACTTTTGTGACAAGGTGTCAGCAAAATTATTGGCAGATATAAAATTAGTAATGTTCAAATGTACTTTGTAATAAATATGGTCCAAATTGGATAAACACTACTTATTGAGAATTAGGATAGTATTGTGTGCCATTTAAAAGCACTTGTGTCACTTTTGTGACAACATTTTTGAAAGTTGTTGCCAGATTTGAATTCAGCAGGTCCAATTTGTACTGTGTACCAAATTTGGAGCAGATTGGATCATCTTTATTCTTGGTCGTTCTTCCATCTGCAATCAGCTGCTCTGTCCCACTTTTGTGCACTTGTGCCACTTTCGTGACGAGGTTTCGGCAATCCTATTGCTAGATATGAGATTATCAAGTTCAAAATGTACTTTGCACCAGATATGGTGCAAATCGAATAAACATTTCTTATTGATAATTAGGATAGTATTTTGTGCCATTTAAATGCACTTGTGCCACTTTTGTGACCAAATTTAAAAAAATTGTTGCTTGATTTGAAATCAGCAACTCAAAGTTGTACTTTGTACCCAATTTGGAGCCAAACGGATAAACTTTATATTTTAGTCAATTTTTGGTGTGGGACCACATGTGGGACGCAAGGGCGAAAAGAGTTAATTAATAGGCTCATCGTAATAAACCCACAAACGCAACATTACACTATAATAAGGGGACCTGTGTAAAGAAAACTGGTTACTCTTGTAAAAGAATAACAACCAAATTAACCTGCAACCAGAGAGAGAACTGTTAAATCCTGAAAAGGAGAACCACAAATTATGCTGAAACCCTGAAAGAAGAGAAAATAAGTTAATATCCGCAATAAAGAGCAATAAAGGCATTTTGTTGCAAACTTCATTCAGTTTAGTTCTTGTAAAGAACAAATTAACCACATAAAACAATCCGATGTAACACCAAAAGAACAAAAAGGAATTCCAAGGCCTAATCCCTTAGTACACTTTGTGCATTTATTGTATGATAGTGGATTTTGTATTTTAGCTGAAAGAGCAGATGCAGGCATTGTATCAGCAACAGCAAAAACAAAATTAATAGGTGGAAGTTAAAGGGCATGTGAAGCGAAACATGTGTTCGTACTAATTAACTAATTTCTGGGTGCTGATTCTGAATTTGTTATCAAAATAATAATTTAAAGAGCAATTGTGGCGCAATTAACAAATTAAATAGCTCAAGTCATGAGAAAAAGTGACTGCGGGGCCTGGTGCGAGTGAAGCTTCTTTCGCCGGATGTGAGGTATTGTGTTTTTTACGTTCTGAGAGATAACCAACCCTCACGCACATTTCGTATTGCAACACCGGGTACAGCTCTCTCAAAAAATATGTCTAGCAGTGGAACAGACAAATCACAAGCCCCAGAGGATGCTTCCAGCGATGGAGAAGATGTTGCAACGTATGGTGGCCCCTATTTGCCCTACCAGCACGAGCCATTGGCTTCTGACTCAGCAAGGTCTTCGGAATCTGAAGATGGGCCCAGAGGAGGTGCAAGAGGAGGTCGTCGTCGCGAAGATGAACCTCAGGACAAGGATGACATAAGACCATCACAACTGCAAGAAAGATTTGACGGCACAGTGTCGTTGCAAGAGTGGTAAGTAAACATTAATATCTTAATAAAAGTAGCTTATAGGGGGAAACGCCGTTTGTGAAACTTGTTTGCCTGTCCATCAATGTTTAAATCCCGCTCGTTCAGGGGCTTCTGAAGACGTTTAGGCCAAGTTTTCTTGGTAATGTTTTGATAAGTATAGTTCAGGTACAAGCACGGAAGGATAATTTTGCTTTTATATTTCATATTTAGGTGTTCCTGTGGAAAGTGCTCAACTGAATTATTAGAGAGTGCACGGGAGTATCGCTGTTGTAACGAAGTCCACGAGGCGATTGGCAAGGTTGTATTCGAAGGTGGTGAGGAGAGGTGCCTCACGGAAACCGAAAATTTCAAGGCTGTGGTGAACAGAGAAGTTCTGCTATTAGCGGTACCTCTCCTGAAAACAGGAGAAGGCAAGAGATACAAAAAGCACGCCAATGAGAATGAGTAAGTTTAAATTCACATAATGTAAGGGCTATCTAAAATGATATTTTGTAACTTTGCAGATTACACTAGAGCCTAAAAAGGTCTTACTCAATATTTAAAGAGATCCTCTCCACTTAGCTGTTGCTCACAAAGACACACAATTCAATTCGTAATAAAACACATTTGGAAATTTCTCCTGGAAGTTTTGTTTTTGATTTGTTTAACTGCCACACTTTAGAAACCAGAAAAATTAATAATCGGACAAGCCTGGTTGTCCTTTCCCCCTTTCCTAGCAACAAATTCGATAAATATTTTATATACACATATTTTTTTTATAAGAAACTGCTTATAAGAAACTCAGACTCTCAGATTGCCAAAACATTAAGAAACTCCAAGCATTTTTTATTTATTCTCACTTATTTCCTGTATCATATTACTCGGAAAGTACTTGAGTAATGTCTAAACATTCGAAAGGCTTCAAAACACCTTGTTTTGAAATGTTCTGGAGGTCACAGATCTGATAATTTTAAGAAACTTTCAGTTGGCCCAAATTCTTAGTTTCTTATAAAACAAAATACGTGTATAGTATGTATTTTTAGTTTTGAAGAACTTTTTTTTCATCATGGTTTTCAATCCAAAAAAAGGCCTTTCCGTTAATTGTAACATTCAAGCAGTGGAGTTCTAATGGTTAGCAAATCTTTACTTGATCAAAAAATGAATATATCACTCTACTTTCTACAGATTTCTACGGGCTGTAGCTTACAGATGGCTGACACGTTGGATTTTCAACTACCTTGGTTGGGACAACAGGCGGCCTTTGCCTGCATGTATATACAACTTTATTAGAAACAAATATCGGACACATCAACACAAAGGCTATAAGGAAGTGGAAGAACATCAGTAAAGATTTACGTATTGTATATAAATTGTTTGTTTGTTTTATTTTGGTAGCATGTTTATATATTCCCAAAGTCTGTCTCAAATTAGATGTCAGGTCAGATTTGCGATAATGCAAAATGACTCAAGGCAAATCACCTATTGTTTTTATTTGCAGATATTTTTACCCAACGCCCAACATCTAATTTGAGACAGACTTTTGCTTAGTTAAAGTTAAAATGTAGCCTATTCAAAGTGCTACCAGTATATATCAAAAGTTTGATCCCTATCAGGATAGCCATTAAAGTTTCTGTCATCAAATGTTCCTGGAAAGTCACCTTGTTGATACTTATTAACAGACAAAATTGATAATCAAATTTTGCTCTCTGATATTTAAGAGATTTTGTACTAGTAGATGTTCATTTGCTGCACACATCCAAGAAATGTGTGACCTGCCTTTCTTCAAATCACCATATCAATTTACGCTACAATAAACTTTATGTTATCTATCATGTTAAATGTTATGTTAAATGTTATCTATCATATTCCATCTAAAGTATGTGAATTCAGTCAGAACATCCTTTTACCAAATCTAATGGAAAAACTAGAGTCTGTTCAGTATTCTGCTGCTCTTGCTGTAACAGGAACATGGAGGGGATCATCTCGTGAAAAGCTGTACGCAGAGCTTGGCTGGGAATCGCTAAGTTCCCGAAGGTGGAGTAGACGCCTGACTTTGTTCTATAAGTTTTTGAATAATCTTACCCCCTTGTATACAAAGGAGCCAATCCCACCACGTCATCAGTCGGACTACTACCTTCGCAATAAGGATGCTATTGGGCGAATAAGGGCAAGAACAGACAAATTTGAATCTAGCTTCTACCCAAACTGCATCTCAGAGTGGAATAAACTTGATCCTGAAATCAGGCTTGCACCGTCTGTTGCTGTTTTTAAGACAAAGCTTCTATCGATGATTCGCCCCCCTGAAAAATCTGTCTTTGGTATTCATAATCCAATAGGCCTATCGTTTCTTTCCCAAATAAGGGTCGGTCTCAGCAAACTAAATTTCCATAAATTCAAGCACAATTTCAGGGACACCGTAAACCCAATGTGCCCAACGAATGACGGTATTGAGGACACGGAGCACTTTCTGTTGTTTTGCCCTTCATTTTTTATTCAACGACGAGATCTTCTCGCTGGAGTTTCGGTAGTATTACGACCATTTGTAGAAATCAATAGCCTTTCTAACGACGTCCTTGTACAACTTTTGTTATATGGTGATAAAGACCTTTCTAATGACGTTAATAAAAGTATACTCGAACTGACTTTAGATTTCATCCACAAAACAGGTCGGTTTGTTTAAGATAAGTTAAACCCTTGTTTCACGCCACACAGCCACAAAGTCCTTTTCTTTTTGTTTCTATTTCCGTTTGTTTGTATTTATCAGTAACCATCGTTTACATGTAGCTGTTTTTGTAAATGTAGATTTAGGTGTAACTTTAGTTAAATGTTCTCTATGTAATGACCCTGGGATAGTCATGGGTTCTTGCTTCCCGGGTTATCATCCTTGTTATGTAGTTAAGTAGTTTGTAAGTATAGTCTTAAGTACCTCATTCTTGTAAATTTTTATATTGAATATAAAAAAAAAAAAAAAANACAGTTAAAGCATCAATAAGATGATATATCGGCTTATTTAATTTTTTGAAGTTCTAGAGGGGGGCTTAATAGAGAAGGGGGGCTTATTAAAAAGTCAAATGACAAGCCAATAAAAGATAGCTTTCTATGTCTCTTACCACATGTTTTACGGAATAAACGTACAATTTTACTAGTCATATACCCAAATTCAAAACAATTTGCTCCTAAACATAGTAAAATGAACATCCAAACTTGTTTTGGCTATAAATAAATTGAAAATCTTTGGTAATTTCTCGCATTTGATACAAGTGGGGGGGGGGGTTAATAGAGAGGGGGGCTTATTTCCAATTTCTGCTTGAAAAGGAGGGCTTAATAGAGAGGGGGCTGAATAGAGCTTTTACGGTAGATATTTTCATTATTGGGAAAAGAAAGGGAGATATTACCAAGTCACAACTTTATGCCTGTCTTTGAATATGAGCAAATTTTAGTGGATGTAGAGGAGGAAAAAGCAACTAACCATAAGTTGGTGGTGCCAAAACATGTTTCACAGCTTCCTCCCCTAACTTATACTTCGGAAATGTGACTTTGAAACATTCCTCGCCATCAGTTGCTCTTTTGTGTGTTTCTCGCTTTGCATTTTCATTGAAATGAGCAATTGCTAAGATGTGTCTAGGAAGCAGAATAAATATGATGCAGATTCATATTAGGCCTTGCTCTAAATGTGCCCTATACATTTATATATAAAGTAAATACGTTTGTCTGTTATGGAAGAAAATCAAAGCAATATACTCAGAATGAAACGCAATCAGATGCATCTGCATACTATCAAATAGAGGATAGCTATAAGTACCTGCATTTTGTTCCAAGCCAAGGAAAATGTATCATTTTAGGATGCCAATGGTTTAAGGTTGAGTGATATGCTTCCAAGCAGCTTGTTTGAGCGTCTGAAGACATCTTTTTTATATCATTTAGCAATCTGGTGTTGTCCAAAATCGCTTTCAGTTTATCATATTCTATTGTTCCTGCAAATAAAATGACTTCATAAAATGTGTTCTTCTTTAGCACAAATGCTAATCCTCATAGACACAACAAATTTGTTTTCTGCAACAAAAGATAGAGAGAGAGGGAGAGAGAGAGAGAGGGTTGTGGGTTTTTCAGGGGGCAGGGGCAACAACAGCTTGCATTATAGGATTATTGACAAAAGATTCCTTAAACTAGCAGACATACCATTTACAAATTGAAAATCTTTGCCAATTCAGTAAAGCAATCTAGTGAATTGTCCTTCATGTGGCCAAGTTCATAAGTAAATCTACTTATGAACTCTGAACTAATGAAACCCCGACAGCTTCACTGCAACCAATGTTGAGTATACTGTATATAGACAACTTACCATTTTTTATCCATTGCCGCTTCTGTTGCAATTCTTCATGGATACATTCCTTAAAAAGTTCATCAGGATGATCATCATGTAGGTCTTGGACATGTCTCATAAATGACTTCCATTTTGCTGTAATCATTTCACCGAATCCTTCTGTTGTAGATGTGGCACACCGTAAAGATGATTCTTAATTGAAGCCACCCATTCACCTATTACTTCACAGTCCTTTTCCTTTGCATCTTTAATCAGTTTCTTTGTTATGAAACGAGCTATATGCCATATATCATAGTAGTGCTGTACTGTAGATAAAGTTTCTCATACCCACTTTGCAATTCCTATGTGTCTGCCAGAAACAAAGTTTGCAACGTTGATGTTTGACTGCTCTAGATGGGTGAAACATCTCTTTGCACCAAGAAGCTCCATCTGGGGGGAATTTCCTTTAGTTTCATTTGACTGAAGATTGAAAAGAAATCTATTTAAATTATCGCATCTCAACTTTTGTAAAAACAAATGAAACTCCTTGTACTTTCATCATTTTGCTGAATTTTGGAGACTTTATAACACAAACAATTATAAGACTTGCTGTGCTGTACTGTGCTGTGCTGCGACGGTACTTGCCAATTCCATGTTAAAAAGTTTTTCTCGTTTAAAGACATATCAATTCATTATCTGGCTTTCTAATCCACCTTTTCAAGGTAAGAGCGCCAAAGCCGAATTTTTTTATTTGTTTGAGCTTTTGCATCTTTGAGTCTAGAATCTTGTTCTGCGTACAAAGTATAGTATAGAAACAAATTTTCACATTCATATCTGTCTTTATTTCGAAATTATGGCGACATAAAGAATTTGAGTTCATAAGGGCTTTGACCGTGAAAACAAAGTTTGGGGCCAGGTCGAAAACGCGGAAAACGCGGAAAACGTGGAAAACGCGGAAAAGGCAAACTTTCCGCGTTTTCCGCGTTTTCCACGTTTTCGTTTTGGCTATAGGTGATTTTCGAAAACGCGGAACACGCGGAAATTTCTTCATATCAAGTTTTATAAGTAGGTTTTCGTAGATATTGTTCAGTATTACGTTAAGCTATATTTACGAATGACTCCTCTACCAAAATAGACATCTTAGATCTGAAAGGGACTCTATAATGATACAAATGTGCAAGTCAATTAGACTTATGATCTAACTGTCAGTTGAGACGACCACCTCATGGCCTAAGCTATTTCATCGAAAATACCGATGCAAAAACGCTTCAAAATTCGAGGTTCCGGCACTGGAACATGGGAATACTAGTTAGTAGTACTCAGAAGAATGTTTCCTTGANGGTGATTTTCGAAAACGCGGAACACGCGGAAATTTCTTCATATCAAGTTTTATAAGTAGGTTTTCGTAGATATTGTTCAGTATTACGTTAAGCTATATTTACGAATGACTCCTCTACCAAAATAGACATCTTAGATCTGAAAGGGACTCTATAATGATACAAATGTGCAAGTCAATTAGACTTATGATCTAACTGTCAGTTGAGACGACCACCTCATGGCCTAAGCTATTTCATCGAAAATACCGATGCAAAAACGCTTCAAAATTCGAGGTTCCGGCACTGGAACATGGGAATACTAGTTAGTAGTACTCAGAAGAATGTTTCCTTGATGCAAAAAGTTTAAATACCTGAAATTTTCTGCAATAATCTTCCCGTTTAGAGGCGAATTAGATGAGGTAAATCTGCTCGAAGCTGCAAGAGTCAACGTCTGTCAGCAATGTTGTCATGACAACTTGATAAACCAATCAGAGCGCGTTATTTGACTGCAATTCACCCATTTTTGGCCCTTGATTTTCTCTGGACTGCAAATGCTGCTCTCTGATTGGCGAGACAAAAATTTGTCACGCCTGGCCGCCTCAACTGACAGTTAGATCATGAGTCGTAGTTGTAGCGATGTATCAGTTCAGGCAAGTAGTGAAACTACGACGATGTAATAAGTCTACAAGTCAATAGGCCTAAAAGGCCTAACTGGAATTCGGGGCGGTAAATTGATCATTTGTTGAGGCTGCATGCCGATTGGAGGATGTTCTTTCGCCATACTAAAGAAAAGAATCAACTTAAAGCCTGCTATCTCGTAAAGCAAAGTTTTCCGCGTTTTCGTTTTGGCTATAGGTGATTTTCGAAAACGAGGAAATTTCTTCATATCAAGTTTTATAAGTAGTTTTTCGTAGATATTGTTCAGTATTACGTTAAGCTATATTTACGAATGACTCCTCTACCAAAATAGACATCTTAGATCTGAAAGGGACTCTATAATGATACAAATGTGCAAGTCAATAGGCCTAAGGGGC
>REGM01000030.1:1563774-1577272 GCA_004194415.1 Aurelia aurita
ATACTCCCGCAATCAAAATTGAATCAAGTGTATAAGGCACTGCTTGAGAGTCACCTAAGATACTGTGATGAACTATGGGGCAGCTTGTCGAACACAAAGCTTGATCATCTTCAGCGTATACAAAATAGAGCACGAACGCTAATAGAGGGCTCTAGATTAAAGGATGGATGGAGCTGCAATTGGCTTTCAGTCTCAAACTTAATAAAATTTGACAGGGCAGTAATGATCTATAAAATAATGAATGGCCTCTGCCCGGACAACCTACGCGGAAGACTTATCACCAGATCTCAAATATCTAACTATCCAACAAGAAATCAGTTAGATCTAGACATCCCAAGGCAGAACCTAGAATTCTCCAAAAGAAGTTTTTTCTTTTCTGGTGCAAAAACGTGGAACGAAGCCCCATTGGAAATTAGAAAGTGCCCCACGATCACCACTTTCAAAAGGAAACTGAAGGAATTCCTACAAAATTAGCATCCTTCCCGAAGCACGATCCCTAGGAAGACCAGCAAATCTTTAAGGTTTTAATTTGTACATATATATTTATAGCGATTATTTTTCTTTTAGTTTACTTAAAATAGCTGATAGGGTATTTGTGTTAAAATATGATTAAATAAAAATAAAACCTATAGGCAAAACGAAAACGCGGAAAACGCGGAAAGTTTGCCTTTTCCGCGTTTTCCACGTTTTCCGCGTTTTCGACCTGGCCCAAAGTTTGGACAAAAATTTGTCCAAACTTTGATTTCACGGTCAAAGCCCTTAAAATCCAATAGGAAAGGATGTCTACTCGTGGATTTGAATTTTTACATTTGAAGCAAAACAATTTAAATAGATTGGCAAGCATAGTATAAAACACCAAGAACATTGGTTGATTTTCTGTTGCCCCCATTTCAGGTGGATCAACTCTGTAAAGGAAAAAAAATTATCAATTTTGTTCAATTTCTGTACATGTAAAGTTATACTGAAATCTTGTTTTCCTTCCATTAATTTATTTCTAAATTTGAGCCTGATCTCAGGCTACTGTAAAGAACCTGGGGAAGTTATATCTGGTTGGCACTTCCCAAAAAGATACATTTTCCAGGGATAAGGGATGCTGCAATCAAACATTGGTTTCAAACTGCTGTAATGCCTTGAAAGGTTCCTCAAAGGTTTATGCATATTAAAACTGTAGAAGAACAAACTTTTGTTGCAAATTTTCTTTTATTTAAGCCATGCCAAACATACTGGAGTAGGTTCTCGTTGATATCTTTCCATTTTCAGTATCACTTTTGTCAAGTTACTCCTTCTAGTTCTTGCTTACTATTGTTGCTGTTGGAGAAAATACATCCAAATGTAAGTTTTTGAAGTTCAAATATATCATCATACCTATTATTTGCTCTCTTTTCTGATTTATCATTATCATCATCACCGTCATCGCCATCATCGTCATCATCAGCATCATCATATTCATAACTGTCTTCTGAAAATTCGAAGTCATCCTCAGTGTCAGTGTCACTATCAGATGTAGCTGCATCGTCAACACCGCTCATCTCTCCATCGGTGTTTGCGTAAGTTTGATCTGGTTCGGAGTCTTCGTCAGAACTTTCGTTTTTTCGCTTTGTGCTGTAATCCAAGTGTAAAATCTAAAGATTGGGGAAAGAAAGTAAGGAATCATTTCATTGACTTTAAAACATGTGATTTTTTGAAGAAGGCTTGCATTTTAATAGTGAGCACTGTTCTCGGAATTTCTGGTGCACACTGTCATGGCATAGCAAATTTCAGGAATTTGGGGGGGGGGATGGTACTGGAAACTAAGCTCAATTAGAAGAGTCATGAGTTTCTGGTTTTGATATTTGATTCTGGGAAATATTTTATACCATGGATAGTAAGTAAGCAGATGATACATGTACTACGACGCCTCCCTGTGCATTGTGTTTATTATATTTTTATCATATCTTTGGCAAAGAGTTCTTACCTGATCCTTGAGACGTTGAATTATTTCCTTTTTACGGTGCAATACATTCAGAAGCCTCTTATTTCGCTTGATGACAGCATCCCGCTTTTGCTTGTTGTGTTTGCATGTTAGACACCGCCTTTTCGCCTGGCTCTGCATATTTCTGACACTTTTTTCTATTGTTTCAGTTGCCACACATATCTGGTTATCATTGTACGTAACAACATCGATATCAGCCGTAGTAATCAGTGATCCAGAGTGAAATGCATCCATGTCCTGTTGCTCCATAGTGACATATTCTGCATGTGTACTGCCCTCTTCATTAAGTCCACTTGTACATTCCTCTGCGGTGCTGTGTACTGACTGCTCAATCAGTGCTTCTTTGACCAACTAAGATAAAGGAAAAAACTTCAAGGAGTGTTGCATACAACGGGGCTAGTAATTTTGCGGATAATTTTGCCTATAATCATAAGACAAACTTTTTTTAATTTAATGTATTCAGTACCTTTTGATTGTAACATATTAGGAAAATATTACATTCTCGTGACGTTGCGATGTACTGTATTTAGTACTTTAGTAAAGAACTTAGCAATAACGTTGAGTAATAGAGCCGTTGGCTGAATATTTTCATTCGACACTGGTCACAGCAAATCGTCAGAAAAGATCCAAAATGAGTAGAAGTAAAAACGAGGAAAAATTTTATGCACTAAACGCGATTTTCAAGTACTGTATTTCTGTAATATTTCTTGCCTCTGCAATCTAGGGGTGTTTATAAAACGAAGACCGAAGATAGAAAACGAAGACGAAGACAGAGTCTTCCACCTTCCATCATCGTTTTGCAGAATGACCCCCCTCTGTCTGCAAAACGAAGACTGTCTCCAAAATGCAATGAAAGTCAATCAAAATTTTAAACAGTCGTTGTGTTTCTTCAAATAGACTATTACACCGCACGGACCGCACGATTGTCATTTAGAGCATGTCTTCGTTTTGCAGAATGACCCCCCTGATTCTGCAAAACGAAGACTGTCTCCAAAATGCAATGAAAGTGGATAAAATCAATTGAGATGTCGAAGAATTGTCCTGTAGCAGTAAGTACTCAAATAGATAGCTTTCTTTTTCAATATAATATTGAACAGAACTAACGATTTTTCTACGAAATGTGAAAAGCAGCTATCTTTTTCTTTCTCAATCAAATTCTGAACAAATAAATTAAGCAACGATCTTATATCAAGAGTGAGTCAAAAAGATGTCCAGATGTTTGAAAATTTAGCAAAATTCCATTTGCAAGCAACACCTTGAAATCAAAGAAGGAATCAACTTATTTTAGGAACTTTGAAGAAGCATCAAAATGCATATTTTCTCTTACTATCTCAATGTGAATCATGATACAAAACTGTACACAGCAAGTGAAAAATCACTCTTGAATGTAAATTACACAGAAACCAAAGCTGCTAGGCTCGGATGACCATTTTTCTTTAAACCTACGACTCCAAAGAAGCTTTTATGGCCGTGAAATTGTCGTATTTTCTGAATAGAAGCGGAACTTTAACCAGTGCTAAAATAATTTGGTCATCACAATATTTGGGCGAATATAAATTGAAGAAACACAACAACTGTTTAACATCTCGATTGACTTTATCCACTTTCATTGCATTTTGGAGACAGTCTTCGTTTTGCAGATTGAGGGGGGTCCTTCTGCAAAACGAAGACCGAAGGTGGAAGACTCTGTCTTCGTCTTCTATCTTCGGTCTTCGTTTTATAAACACCCTGCAATCTAGTGCAAGCTTTTGAAAATTGAGGGGGCAGCTCGCGGAGGGAGAGGGGCTTTGTATCTAATGAAAGGGAAGCTATTTTTGGATTCTCATAGTTGATTTCAGACAATATTTTTCTGTAGCACTGGAATACTTTCTTTAATTTTCTGTATCTGTCCTTTGAATGCCTTTTATGTTTTTAACTATTATAAATCTTCCTGTATTATTGTATCAGAAAATGGTTATAAGAAATCTAGCTGAATAAAACTATTCTGTTACTCACCATCCTCTTGTCACGTTTGGTAAAAACTTCATTACTATTACTGCTACTAGTCTGGACTTGCGGAGAAAATATTGTTGGAACTGCCTCACGATCTAAGTACCTTTTTGGAAATGCTTCTGCGAATCCAGGAAGATTGCTAGCCGCAGCTTGATGGAGGTAGCAACTCGCCTCAAAGTGTTTAGAGCATAGAAACGGACCAGCAGTGTAAATATCTAGGTCGAAGTTCTTTCGGTATCTTCGAACAAATTGTGTCCACTGTTTACGAACAGCAGTTTGCTTCGGAAAACGGTGAAGAGATATTCCAGGTGTTTTGACTGAACCCGATGAACGGTTTTTGCAACTCTCTCCTTTGGGTAAACCAGCACAGCAAAACTTGCCACCCGGTTTTGCGGCTTTACTTCCGTGTTTTTCCATGAATGCTTGTGTGGCTATACGGACGTCAAAACTCCAATTGAAGAAATGGAACGATGAAGGAAAAAGCAAAGTTTATGCCGTTTAATTACCAGTTTAGAAATTCTCGAATTTATTTTAGAAACAACCGGTACTCTCTGCTAAAGAAAAATCAACAGCAAAGGGAAACTAGTCACAGCTTAGGTCACAAAATCTTTCTGTATCGCTTAGGCCGCCTGATCAAGGTTGACGTCGAAGTCGTCCTTCCACAACGTGGTAGGTTTTGTCTTAAATCATGTTTGTTTGTGTCTTTATATACCATACGAAAAACATGGATTTATTTTGGGTTTTGCAAACAAGCTAGTAATTTGCGTCATTTGTATTTATGTCCTCAGACAACCTTGCAAAATACTGGCAGTAGTTTGTTTACTGATTTGTGCGTCACTAATTCACATATTTCTAATGTTAATGTTTGCAGGCAAGGAAGTAAGAATAACTTTGAATGAGCAAGTAACTTTATTTCTATAACATAAGCAAGTATTTTCGAGAAAGAAAGTATCCTTCCAGTGAAAGAAATCGTTTTCATTCCATTCATCTTACGCGAAACTACGTGGGAGATCGATTGCACAAAACTGAGGGGATAAACACAATACGTCAAAGGCGGCTTGCGAGGTCTGGGAAGCAGCGTCCTGACCGCGTTTGTATTGCACCACATTATTTGGCTATGCAAGGTAATTCAAAGCTCTAATTTGCAGCTTTAGCCCTATCAAGCCTAGGGGGGGGGGGTCAAATCAGCCCCCCCTAGCAGCTTTTCTGCTGTATATCCATACTAACTGCACTTACCACTCTGTAACTTTCTGACTTTTACTTTTTATCTTTCTTACACGGAAAAATGTATTTTTTAGAAAAATGAAATTCATTCCAGGGGGTAAAAAAAATTCATTTTCAAAAGAAGTCGGCCACAAATTTTGAATAAACCCTAATAAAATCTACAGGAAACATGGAAAATCAATGTGAAGCTAGGAATATGACTTATTTTAGATGCTCTATCGAACTGGCTACTTATTTTGAAATTTGGATGAGTAAATCACCGTATTTATGCAATGCGCATGCGCACATTCTTTGAATTTTTGTATGATGACGTCATCATTTTTTAATAAATTTTGTCTACGAAGCAAATGCAATTTGACCATAGAATACATAAAAAGTGGACTAATATCCTTACTGCTTTTCGTTTTCTGGTAATCAGCAATTGAAATCTTTTAGTACTGAACCCTTATGATTTTGAAATTGTAATATTGTGACGTCATGAGCAGGTCACGTGACATATCTAAAAATAGATTCCATTTTTGGGTTCATCTCATGATGTACTATACATATGCCAAATTTCATGGCTCTATGTTGTACAGAACAGGAATAAAATAGGGGGGGCCGAATCAGCCTCCCCCCCCTAGTCTTCCTAGAGCATCAAATACCCTAGGCTTGATAGGGTTAGAGGCTGCAAATTAAAATTCTTTTAATGCCATCATGTAAAGCGATGTTCGAAACCCTAAAAACTTTAATAAAAGTTTTCGCTTCACATGCCCTTTAAGTAAATTTGTGCCATTTTACTGGCATGCTCTTCAAACATGTATGTTACAAATTAGATCAGGATGTCCAAAATCTATTCTGTAGAATTATTCTCTCCAAAACTGTCACACAGTTTTTTACTCCAGCACCTCCATTCTTACAACTTTTGTCCTTTGCAAAAACCTCCCTTGTTCAGTCGCCCCTCCCCTAACATACAGCTTACAGATTTTAGGGTATCCGTATAATAGGTGTTACCAGCTCTCTTTGGGACACCATATTAAAAAAATATAGAGATAATTCGGAGAAAACATACTGCTTCGTATTAATTTCAGCATTCCATGCCATTTTTGTGTCTTTGGTCCGCTTCTGTGACATCTGTTTTGCAAAATTGTTTTCAAAATCAGCAGATACCAAACACATTTTTCTTCAAATATGGTGCTTACTGGTATTTTGAACAGTGTTCTGCTCCAATTTGGTTCATTCATGCCATTTTCGGTAAAAAATATTCGAAACTTGCGCTAGATTCTAAATCACCAGGTCAAGATTGTACTTTGTACCAAAATTGCTGCCAGTCGGTTGAACTTTTGTGAGAGACCAGGTATTCTGTCCCTCTTATGTGCACTTGTTCCGTTTTTGAGACAGGATAATAGCAAAACCGTTATGAGATCAGCAAGTATAAGATTTACTTTGTACCAAATACCATCCCAATTGATTCAATACAATGATCAGGACAGTACTTGGTGCCATTTAAGTGTTCTTGTGCCAAATTTGTGATAAAATGTGTAAAAACTATTGCCAGATTTGAAATTGGCAAGTCTAAATTGTACTTTGTACCAAATTTGGTGCCAATTAGATAAACTTTATTTTTTTGTTGTTTTTCCGTGTGGGACAATATATTCTGCTGCAATTTAGCGCACTTGTGACATTTTTTTACAATATTTTATCAACACTGTTATGAGATATGAGATCAACAAGTAAAAGATGTACTTTGTACCACATATGGTCTAAATTGGAAAAATAATACCTATTGATGATTAGACAGGACATTGTACCATTGAAGTGCATCTGTGTCACTTTTGTCACAAAATTTTGAAAAAGCGTTGCCAGATTTAAAATCAGCAAGCCCAAATTGTACTTTGTACAAATTTTGGAGTAAATTGGATAAACTATATTTTTGGTCCTTCCTCTATGTGGAACAAGATTTTCTGTCTCACTTTTGTGACAAGGTTTCTGTGCCACTTTTGTGACAATGTTTCAGCAAAGCGATTGGCAGATATGAAATTAGTAATGTTCAAATGTACTTGGTAATAAATATGGTCCAAATTGGATAAACACTACTTATTGAGAATTAGGATAGTATTGTGTGCCATTTAAAAGCACTTGTGTCACTTTTGTGACAACATTTTTGAAATTTGTTGCCAGATTTGAATTCAGCAGGTCCAATTTGTACTTTGTACCAAATTTGGAGCAGATTGGATCATCTTTATTCTGGGTCGTTCTTCCATCTGCAATCAGCTGCTCTGTCCCACTTTTGTGCACTTGTGCCACTTTCGTGACAAGGTTTCGGCAATCCTATAGCTAGATTTGAGATTATCAAGTTCAAAATGTACATTGCACCAGATATGGTGCAAATCGAATAAACATTTCTTATTGATAATTAGGATAGTATTTTGTGCCATTTAAATGCATTTGTGCCACTTTTGTGACCAAATTTAAAAAAATTGTTGCTTGATTTGAAATCAGCAACTCAAAGTTGTACTTTGTACCCAATTTGGAGCCAATCGGATAAACTTGTGGGACCACATGTGGGACACAAGGGCGAAAAGAGTTAATTAATAGACTCATCGTAATAAACGCACAAACGCAACATTACACTATAATAAGGGGACCTGTGAAAAGAAAACTGGTTACTCTTGTAAAAGAATAACAACCAAATTAACCTGCAACCGGAGAGAGAACTGTTAAATCCTGAAAAGGAGAACCACAAATTAAGCTGAAACCCTGAAAGAAGAGAAAATAAGTTAATATCCGCAATAAAGAGCAACGTTAAAATCCAAAAAGGCATTTTGTTGCAAAATTTATTCAGTTTAGTTCTTGCAAAGAACAAATTAACCACATAAAACAATCCGATGTAAAACCAAAAGAACAAAAAGGAATTACAAGGCCTAATCCCGTAGTACACTTTGTGCATTTATTGTATGATAGTGGATTTTGTATTTTAGCTGAAAGAGCAGATGCAGGCATTGTATCAGCAACATCAAAAACAAAAATCCAAAAAAAACACCTTTTGGTCAAGAGAAGAATCTTCAGCAGTGCTAGAGTTTTTCTCCACATTCATCAAGAGAGGGAAGGTTCCTGGAAAAAGTGAAGTGGAGGCTTGCATCAAGGCCCATTCAGTCCTAAAAAATAGGACTTGGAAAGTAGTCAAAGATTTTGTGCGGAATCACATTGTAAAGCTGAGCAGAATGCAGAAATAGACTTCAGTTGTTGAAACTTGAAACTTGTTGAAACTTTGAACCTAAAATGACCGAATCATAGTGGAATGAGACTTATGGCGAATTCTCTGGACAATAGAATGAGTTGGCACGCCATATTCTCAATTTAAAGTCAGTAAATATCTTTATATGTGTAAACATAATGAAATTATTTCATCCAGTCGACTAGAGCCGAGTTACCCGAAGATCTAAGCTTAAATTAAACCTTCCATTTCGCAAAAGTAACACATGTAAAAGTAAACATATTTTGAAATCTGAATTGTCCTGTCATAGAAAATAGTATTGCACAGACTGCCAAAAAGGCCTAAATTCCAAAGATTTGGTACCCATCCTGGCAAGAGGGTTGGTATACGCATGCCAGTCAATTAACGCACACAGGACTGACCTCCAAATTTATGAATATGGAATACTAGCATAGGTTCTAAATCTTTAAAAAGGTCGGTGTAAAATGCTATGACCTATTTCTTTTAACTGAATGGCTTGAAAAGAACTTTAGTTACTTTGCTATCATTCTACTGTTTGACTTTCAGAAATCTTCATTATTTTCAGAATTAGAGGGTTTTTCTTCTTTTTTAAGAATTCAAGAAATATTTTGAAAAAAACTTAAAACCATCGTAATTTCTAAACTTTTTGAGAAAACATCAAATAATTTTCTAGAAAAACTTAGTTTATGAACATCTACAATAGGGTATCAAGCAAAAGTCTTTCACTCTTATGGTTTGCGATTTAGAAATTTGATGACGTCACATCCTCAAATGAGTTGAAATATGAAATACGCTGTAATTTCGAAAAAAATTCAAGATTTCTGAAAAGTCCAACCGTAGAGTTGTAGCAAAGTAGCAAAAGTTTCTTTCAAGCCATTCAATTCAAAGAAATAGGTTATAGAATCTTACACCGACCTTTTTAAAGTTTTTTAAAGATTTGGAACCTATGCTTGGAATACTGGAATTAGCGTGTGAGTAAAAAGTTTCGGCGTTTGATAAAGTCACAGACATGAACTAACCAGTAATTAAACTGCAACAAACTACGGCGCACTGCACTATCGCAATTGGTGGCTCTGATGACAAGAAAACGCTCTCCAGTCAAGTTTGTTTCACATTTGCTTCTCATTTTCGAACACAGTGTTGAACCTTTAAATCTTATTAGGCCTTAAGCCTCGCACAACTCTCTTCTTTTAATGCCACGCCTGGTTAACATGTGAACAGGAAGGAATATGAAGTGAGATTTGTTTTCTGCTGTCCCTGGGGCAAGGCAGCCTAAGAATCATGCCAAAATCGCTTCATAGTACCCATATGTCAGCCTTCATGTCTTCTCTTCATGCAGGACATTGCAACAAGCAGCAACCCTACAAAATGACCAGGAGATGCTAGCCGCAATTTCAGGAGTAGATCTGATAGCAAAGGAATTTAAAATGCACCAGAAATGCTACAAAGAATATACCTTGGTTTGCAGCAAAAGGTCTGCCACAGCATCAACCGCTGCCGTTTGTGGAGATACATTCGAAGGCGAAGGGTCTGCATCTCAACAACGGACCACAACAGACTTCGAGGCAGTGTGCTCTTTCGTGACATCTCATGTAATTGGTGGTAGCCAAGCTGTTTCAATGAGAGTACTGACCGATGTGTATGGTTTTGACTCAACAGATGACAGGCTGCGTGCAAAAGTAAAGCAAAGACTCGAGAACACTTTTGGAGACAAGCTTATTTTCATGAGCATTTCGTATCATGAGCCTCAGTTAGTGATCAGCCGATCTGCACTATCCAGTAGTACGATTAACAGCTTCATCAAGGACAGTAAGCAGTTCATTTTGAAAGAGGCTGCTCTCGTTCTGCGAAAAGAAATTGTCGCTATGATAAGCAATGCACCAGAATTACCATGGCCACCAACAGCTGAATCGCNGAGAGAGCACCACTGTTGGTTAGCGTTGGAAAAAGGGAAAAAAAGCAAATCACTTTATATTTGAAGTGTGCTAAAAAGCTCTGAGGGGCCTTTCTTATTCTCTGGTCCCAAGAATTAACAGGAAATATCGCCCAAAATCACTTTTTTGAATATTAAGTAGGTATTGTTGCTTCGTTGAACTTGATTGGTTAATACATTTAGAGCCTCGATTTGGCGTTGCAAGTGAGCTTTTTCTGTGTACAAAATGGCGGAAGGTCGAACAAAGAGAGCTGCGAGTAAAGTCGATAGTAAAGTCGATTTCAAGTCCTTGGAGTTAGCAGAGGAACTTTTATTTAATGATGCAACGAAAAAGGAGAAAGCAACTAAAGCAGACTTTTATGACGTTGTTTTAGCTTCGGAAGAGCCCCAACTGAAAGATGGAGTATTGAAGAACAAGGTTCATTATGTGGGTTACAGCAATTAATTTGACTGTTGATCCTGCCGCTATCTCGCCAGTTTCCGTGAATGATTTAAGTATCCTCCGACTTCGCATCAAGGAAAGTTTAAACTTAAACCGTAGAATGGACACTAAAATTGCTTTAATTCAGCCAATCACAATGCAAACTTGGTCAGTCTTATCACCACAACTAAAAATTATCAAAGTGTTCCCTAAAAATCCAACTATATACACTGCAGACAAGGAAGCTCTTTCTAATCTTTTGAAAGATAAATTTTGGTACCGTAGGATAGTGAATGAGGCTGGGGATATAGCAAGCATTAATATGAAAACACTCCAGCTTTCATGCACAACTAAAAAGCCTATCCAAGATTACACGGAAAAAGATGGGAAACTTGTTTTAAGTCAAATCGAATCTGGATTGCACCTCAAACTTCAATTTGTGATTGAACACAGCAAATATTTTTCATAGATTTAGATACTAGGGATTGGCCGACTGTCAAGAACAAATTGTAATCAAATCATATTTTGCTAATGCTATTTCTAGTTAGTCTCAGCCCAATGTGCATTTCATATGAGCTTCATGTCTGAGGTTATTCTTGTATGACAGAGATGTAGTTATGCCAAGAAAAATGGGGTGACAAGTCTCATACAGTTTTTGTCAGTGTATTTCACAGTATGTGTTCTGTTGTTATCAAAAATTGTTACAAAAAACAATTAAGTTTCCATACGGATGCTCTGCAGGTCTGTGTATGGAGTGCACCCTGGGTTTCGAATTTAACTTTATTTATCTGCCAAATATGCAAACTTCTACAATTAGAAGAGTATTGCAGTAACGCAAAGAAACAAAGAAATAAGTTGATGTACTTCTCAAAGATGGAAATTCCCACAGGAAAACATGGCTATAAAAATTAACCTCAAGTTCAGGAAGATTAATTTGAAACTAGTTTGGAAGGGTCTTGATACTTGCACAGGAGCAATGGTGTGCTCAATATTTTCAAATAACTATGGATTAGCTAAGTTCCTGGACATTGCTTAGTTGTATGTTCGGAACTTGCACACTTTCTGCATTTCCATTGAAATTTTGGCTTCCTCTTTCCTCCGTCAAATTCAAGTTTACGCATACGGTTTTGTTTCTGAATAAGTTGTTTCAGAGCTATATCTTGGTTGAACCCAGTGAATCGGAAATACCATTTGCTCACATTGTCATTTAGCTTCTCAAGTCCCTGGAATACAAAATATGATAGCTGAAGGCTGACGCTGATCGAGATTGATCGAGGATGCTAAAAACAAATATTTTCTTATGGCAGGTAAAACTTTAGCCAACCCTAGGACTTCTAGCAAAACATATTGGTCCTTAATTAACACCGTTTTAAACAAGGCTAAGAACCCAATAATACCACCTTTTCTAGAGAATGGACTATTTGTAACTGATTTTACTGAAAAGGCACAATTATTCAATGATTACTTCATACTTCAGTGTACGACGATTGACACAGGCAGCGAAATTCCACAACAAACCCTATTGACTACTACCCTGATAAACGACTTTGTTATCTCTGAAGAAAAGATACTGAAAATCATAAGATCACTTAATCCTAATAAAGCACATGGCTGGGATGAAATATCTGTGAGAATGATAAAATTGAGTGATGCTGCATAAGCAGTTCCACTAAAGATAATATTCACAAATTGCTCGAGGAGTGGTTTATTTCCTCAAATATGGAGCATGCAAATGTCGTGCCTGTTCATAAAAAGAATGAGAAAAATGTAAAAGGAAACTATCGTCCAATTTCTCTACTTCCAATCTTTGGGAAAATACTTGGAAAACTAATTTATGATTCTTTATACTCACATCTTGCGTCATGTGACCTACTTAACCCAAATCAATCAGGTTTTCGTCCCGGCGACTCAACGGTCAACCAATTAATCTCCATAACGCACACAATTTTTAAAGAATTTGACTGTAATTCTCCGCTTGATGTTCGTTCTGTGTATCTTGATATTTCCAAAGCTTTTGATAGGGTATGGCATGATGGTCTTATTTATAAACTAAAACGATGTGGTGTGTCTGGACAACTTCTTTCTCTTATTCAAAGTTTTCTCACAGATCGAAAACAGCGAACTGTTCTAAATGGGCAGTGTTCTATTTGGGGAGATATTTCAGCGGGCGTACCACAGGGTTCTATTCTAGGACCCTTGTTTTTCCTTGTATACATAAATGATCTAACTGAAGACTTGAAGTGTAACGTTAAGCTATTTGCTGATGATACGTCGTTGTTCACTGTAGTGGAAGACTCTAATACAGCTGCCAATGATATGAACCATGACATGGAATTGATAAGACAGTGGGCTCATGACTGGAGGATGTCGTTTAACCCCGATCCGCAAAAAAACAAGCTGTAGAATTGATATTTTCAAGGAAAAAAATTGAAGCTGATCATCCAGGAATTCGCTTTAATAACATACCCGTGATGAAAGTAGATGAACATAAACATTTAGGAATTATTCTAGATTCAAAATGGTCTTTTTCTGCTCATATCAAATCAGCTATCTCTAAAACAAGAAAAGGTATTGGCTTGTTGAAATATCTCTCCAAATATCTGCCCAGACATACCCTAAGCGAATTATATAAGCTCTATGTGCGACCCCATCTTGACTACGGGGATGTTATTTACCATAATCCGGCAAAAATATGTGAATTCAGTGGTAGCGTCACTTTACCAAGATTAATGGAAAAAT